>LR749783.1:1052871-1147534 GCA_902729485.2 Mus minutoides | reverse complement strand
TGGCTTCATTTTCATTAAACTCTAGAAAGTCTTTAATTTCTTTCTTTATTCCTTCCTTGACCAAAGTATCATTGAGTAGAGTGTTGTTCAGTTTCCAAGTGAATGATGGTGTTCTGCTACTTATGTTGTTATTGAAGAGCAGCCTTAGTCCATCGTGATCTGATAGGATGCATGGGACAATTTCAATATTTTTGAATCTTTGAGGGCTGTTTTGTGGCCAATTATGTGATCAATTTTGGAGAAGGTGCCATGAGGTGCTGAGAAAAAGGTGTATCCTTTTGTTTTAGGATGAAATATTCTGTAGATATCTGTTAAGTCCATTTGTTTCATAGTTTCTGTTAGTTCCACTGAGTCTCTGTTTAATTTCCACGAGATTGGGCCAGAATAGAGGCTGTGTTCCCCTGCTCACCTCACTTCCAGAGATAGCTTGGGGAGTCCCGAAAGAGCCTAAGAGAGTGCACAGAGCCTGAGGCCCGGGCCCTGAGCTCCTGATGTGGTCTTAAAGTCCTGGAGTTGCTGGGCTCAGAGGAAAGATGGCTGGGTGGCGGGTGCTCTGGCTGGGAGAGGCCCAGCCTCCGGTGGGGCGGAGTTCTCGGATCCTGCCCCTGGGGGCAACTGCTGACCCACTGCTCCCCACACCACCTCTGAACTGCACTCACGTGTAACCCCGATGCGATCTTAAAGTCCTGGGGTGTCCCTAGCTGCGTCTGCTGGGCTCAGAGGAAAGATCCCGGAGCTAGTTTTTAAGCTCCTATTCCTGAAGGCCCATTTCCGCTGTAGACACCAAGGCCTCTAGCTGGATTTGGGATGGCAGTTTCCTACCTGCTGGCTAGCTTTCACAGAGACAGAGATGTGAACAAGTTGTGCACAAAGGGTAAGTCATCAAAGGTTCTACACAGCTGTGGACCCCATTAGTTTTATCAAAAGCCTTTCTTGCAAGATAAATCCTCTGGTGCAAGTTACATGACTTTATAAAGACATTCAAGTGCTTCCCATTTCCATATAAGGAAAATCATTCCTGAGGCTATAAATATGAGAAAGAAACCATGGATTGGAGGTCACAGACCTTTGTGGAGAATCTACCACTGTTTCTGTACAAAGTGGTCAAGGTAGCAAATTGTTTTCTAAATACTGAGGTTCATACTGCTAGATTAGTGCTTCCCTCAGACTTCAAGACTTCTTTTTGTAGCTGGTGCTGGTTAATGTTGAGATGTACAAATGTGCCAAGTTTGGAGTGTAAGTGATGATCAAATGCTATGACCTGAAAGGGACATTTATCTCTTCAACTTACTCAGAGGATTAGCCAGAAGAGGGGTCAGCAAGAATGCAGGAGTCAGAGTTTCGGGATGAGAAAACTAAAATGTCTCGTCATGGCAGTGCAGCATTATCACTGCAGCTGTAGTTACCTGCACAAGATCTGCACAAGACTGGCCCCACTGATGTTTCAGCATGCATAATGGAGCTCATAAGTCCCTACTTCTCACTAGGACAGTTAATTGTGGCTGAGGGAGAGGGAACCAATTTTATATGTGAAATAGCCATTGAAAAGTCACCTATTCTTCAGTAAAAATTCCAGGCATTCTATAGTTTTAGAACTGATGTTATTATATTTATATTAACTTCTTCCTTTCCCTAGAATCTATAGTTTATCAAAAAATGTTCAATTATCATTCCCATAAATTCAACTATAAAATAATTTTCAGTAAGCAGCTGATAAACCATGAAGTATTATTTAAATGGCAGCACATATTCTGAATTTGGGACACAGCCAGTCTTTTCAATGACTCCTCTCTCTTGGGGTATTGCCAACTTTTATTGCCTTGGTGTTTTATGTATCGTAAATTTGCAATATGCTGGGTATTTTCTGTGAATTCAATACAGCTTCTTAAATACTTATCAGCTATTATCTGTCGATAGAGTGTTCCTGGTAGGCTTATGTGTTGCAGGCTTTGTACACAAGGCAAAGGATGTTCAGAGATAAGGGTCCTGGAAAGCGACCCTCATCTCTGGTCTCTGACTTTATCAAATTGATAGATCCATTAATAAATTTATAATTGAGTAGCTTGCAATGCACAGTGGAAACTATGGCATATGGAGCCTAATTAAAGAAAGAAGGTTACTGTCAGCCTTTCAAAGGCAGATCTTCATCTTAGCCCTTAGATTGTGTTCTTTGATTACGAAGTGCCCTGGTATGAGCAGCTTCATCTCAAAAGATTCTTTTTGCATTACTATTTGCCTTGCCACTGGCCTAAAACAATAGAGACAGTCAACCATGGACTACGACATCTGAAACTATGAGCTAAACTCACCCTTGCCTCTTTGTACTTTGATGCAGGTAGGACCCTGATTAACATACTCTCATTACCCTCTCAATCCCCCAAATACTCAATAGCAAGTATTTTTTTTTTGAGTGTATATGAGCTGCAAATCTACTAAATTACCTACTTTCATAATTTCTCTGACAAAATATCTGATTAGAGACAACTTAAAGGAGAAATAAACATTCTGGCCCATGGTAATTGGGACTACCAATCTCTTTTGGCAGGGACAGCATGGTGAAGACCGTGGTGGAGGGACATGTGTCTCATTATTTTCAAATATCGGTGAGTCAGAAGCAGAAAAACCTTAGCCTGAAAGCAGAGCTGGGCTATAATTCTCAAGGACTCACCTCCAGTGACCATCTCAATAGCCTTTGCCTCAAAGGCTCCAGCCCCAAACATTGCTACCATCTGTGAATTTAGCAGTCAAACACATGAGTCTGTGGGATACGCTTCAAATTTACACTGTGCCATTCTGTGCCTGGTTCCACAGACTCAGAGCCATCTCATAATACAAAATGGGTGTAATCCAACTTTAAAACTCCTCATCGTCTTAATAGTCCCCCAAAGTTTGAAAGTTTCAAAGTATGATGCAAAGGCATAAATCAGTCTTTTAGCTTTCATCCCCTGTAAAAACAAAACCAAATTACATACTTCTAATATACAATACCACAGAATAAACATTCTCACTCCCCCAAAGAAAAACATGAGGATAGCAAGGACACGCTGGACAAATGTAACACTGAGAGGCAGCAAGGGAACATTAACTCTTACATCTCTGTCTGGCCTGTGGGACACTTGGTGATGTCATCTGTGTCCAGTGGGCTTGGGTAGCCCTATCCATATGGCTTGCTCTTTGCATCACACAAGGCCTTTGTTTTTTGTTGGCTTCACTCAGAGCCTGAATCTTTCCTAGCCAGACTCTTCATTCCCAGCGCAACATAGCCTTTACCTTCTTGGCTTTACAAATTGGCCTCTCAGAACCTCCTTACAGGGAATCCAACACTGTCATATACTGGTTGGTCTCAATTTGTTTTTTATGGGTACAAGCCTCAATGACTCTCTACATACATGTCAGCAAAATAGCACTTCATGGTGAGTTCTGCTGCCATGTTGAAGTATAACTGGGTCCTTTGAATAACAACAGCAGCAGCATCCAGGTGTCTTTCTTGGCCTTGTATCTCTCTACAGGTACAAGAAACAATGCTTGCAGTTTAAGTTTCACAGCCTATGTTGATCTCTCATGGTAGCCATAGCTGGTTAAGATGGTTGTCTAATGAGTTTACTTAAAAACATAATGTACAAATGTAAAAATATACCAACAGATTACCATGATACAGTTAGACTCATGACATTGGAGAGATCCGACCTTTTAAATCCAGCTTAAAATTTACAGCAAGATCTCTGAGTAGTTGGCTAGGTTTCCATTACCAGGAATGAATTCCCTCCTGCTGTGCAGGTCTTGCAATTAGAGAGTTGTTGGTTACTGCATAGGTCTGCATGCCACTACAGTACCGTTAGGTTTATCATGCCATGTATCACTTTAGTTCACAGTCATTATAGTAAGACTGATGGTTGCTCTCCTCCACTGAAAGCTTGCATGGAGCCTTTTGCTGCCATGAAAGCTAACTCACAGGGAGAAGGCTTTCAGGACAATTCAAGATTTATGAACTTTTGCATATTTTCATATATGTATGTAAAATATGAGGCCGCGAACTTGAAAGGGAGCGGCATTTGTGGAAGGGTTTGGCAAGGAGGGGCATTTGTGGGAGGGTTGGGAGGGAGGCAAGGAAATAGGGAAATGATGTAATTATAAGTTCAAAAATAAATAATTAAAATTTCAGCAAGCGTTCTCTTTGACATTAATAAAAATGAAACAACCATTAATATATTATTATTTGGTGAAATACAGGTAATAAAATTAAGATTCAATGGAGTTAGAAATAAAGTGATTTTCATATATGTATTGATTTCTTGCTTGGTGGCGCATGCCTTTAATCCCAGCACTCGGGAGGCAGAGGCAGGCGGATTTCTGAGTTCAAGGCCAGCCTGGTCTACAAAGTGAGTTCCAGGACAGCCAGGGCTATACAGAGAAACCCTGTCTCAAAAGCGCCCCCCCCCCCAATAAAGAATTACAATCTGTGAAGACATTTCACCATACATTTCCAATTGACTCATCAAAATATTTTCTACCAGCAATAATGTTGAAACAAAATATACTCATTCCAGACACTCTCTTCATTGAATTTCTAGAGTCGTTGTGTAACACTCTTCCCCATACATGACTGCTGTGTGCTTAGTTGGGCAAAATGCTCTGAGTTTCACACAGTAATGTGCATGGCTTCTGGCATCACAGAAACAATGAGAGGATTTATTGAGAGACCTGGTAAGGATGATTGTGATTGTAGAAAACCATATAGTTTCAAAGACGGAGGCCTGCATGGGTCAGAAATGAAGATGGACTCAGGAGGAGGAGTTAGAGAGCAGCATAGATGTGCTTAAGCTCCAGGCTGATGGGAAGGGCTTAAGAAACATTAAGGAAAGACTTGGGAACTAGATGAGGGAAAGGAAGAAAGTGAGAACTTCAGGGTCTATATACATACACACGCTAGTTTTACAAATTAATCATGAAGGATACATTGGATTTGGGCTGATTGATACAGCCAGAAGGAAAAAAATATTTAAGCGCCATTTCACCTTCTTAAAACATCCAAACCATTTTAATTCCACTTGGGATCAATTCTGTTGTTCATTGTATTGTGAAAAATTATACTTTAAAAAAAAACTATGAATGATGAGGAATCCACTGGTTACTTGGTCTCCATTTCATTTAAAAAGTATATATATGATATTAATAGATATTTATTGACGGACATGGGAAACAACCTTGTTTTTTTCCATGTATGAAGTATACATGAAACAGTGAGGAAAGCAAAGAGAAGTTTCTGTGAGTCACAGGAATACACATCTTGATCTGTATGGTGGAGAAATGTTGGGAAAATACAGATCAGTTCATTGATAGAGAAGGGAGGTTTCTTTAGGGTTCTGTAGTCTCAGAAGTAAAAAAATCACAGATTTACCAGGTGGAGGAATAGGTCTGACAGCATAATCAGAACCCTAACATCTTTGGACTTCGGAATAGATGTACCTGGAGCACTAGGGTAGATATCGGTACACCTTGTTTTCTTAAAATCTATCTTGAAACACGGGGCCTGGCAGTTTGGAAGTGACAGTAGCCTGGGTTTACCAGACAACAGGGGTTTTTGTTTAAACTCTGCCAGCAAAAGCATTTGTGTGAGCATTGGAGGTGGGTATGCAGAGAAGCCATCATCCTCCAGGGGCAGCTGACATCTGCAGATGGCAAATGTGGCACTGTGCCAGTGGCTTTGGGGGTGCTCTTGTGATGCCAAAGGCAACATGAATCACTGCTACATGTTTGTTGGTATGCTTTCTTTCTGTTTTTTTCTTCACCTTTTCCTGCAATAATTAGGTAAGATTACATTTCCCTGTGTTATACCTTTACCACTCAAAATAGGTAGCATAACATCTGATGAAATCCTGATACAATGATTGCGTTCAGACCTCTCAATTTGGCAGCAAGCAAGACAATTTAAAACTGTGTGATATGAACCCTGGTAATATATTCTCATGAAATATCATGAAATAGGTGTTTAAATAAGATTTATTTCTATCATTGTGTTAAAATGAATGAAGACATCACTGGGAGGGTGTAACCCTACAATATATTGTGAAAAATAGCTCAATTGGTTCAGCTATTATCAAAACAGAGTGCATTATAATTGGAGCATTCAAATATTCAGCCAGCACGTATTTATTGTGTTGGTACTCCAAGATGCCATGCTGCTGAATTTTCTGCCAGTTTAACTTCTTGAGAGCTTGCCAACGTAAATGGGTAGAGAAGAACAGGTTTCAGTCTTTAAAAAAAAAATCATCCCAGAACCAGCCATGTGTTTATACCCTTGGAAAACATTATTGTAAGTTTATTTCTGTCACACCTGAACTCAATGTCTTTTGTGTTTCAAAAGAGGAAGGAAGCAAAAGTGACAGCTCTTTTCAGCAGGGAGACTGTATTTATTTTTGTTTCTGGTTACATAAACCAAGTTCCTTAACATCCTTTAGTCCAACTGCCTGGGGAAGTGCTGCATTTCTGACAGTGTATCAGCGTACTTCAAATGATGTTGTACAGAATGACATTTTAAAAGAATAGAAAAGATGCTGTTTCCCAGATAGAAACCAAATGTAGTCATCCCTAACTGATGTAGAGGATTAGGTCCAGACCCTCTGCAGACCAAAATCCAAGAATACCCATCATCGTTACTAACATATTGCAGTATAGCCCATAATGTATATATCTCCCTTTATACTCCGTCTCAAGTATAGTTTACTTGTGACACCAAATGCAATGTGAGGGGTAGATAGACTGTATTATTTAGGGAATAATGGCAAGACAAAAATGTCAGTGTGTTTGCTCATTTTGCATATGTCATGTTTCATATGTATATGTATATGTATATGTATATGTATATGTATATGTATATGTATATGATGTATATGTATATGATGCATATACACATGTTCAGTTAGTGGAACCACAGCTGCAGAACTCATAGACAAGCATACCTATTGTGTCTCAGAATGAGAGAAACTCATTATGAGATTGAAAAGATGCTTAAAATAAAATAATTTATAATTAGAGTAGCCATTTCTAGTTGAGTTTTTCTAAAACGGTGTTTGAAAAGAGACAAGGAAATATTGACAATTCTGACTATAAGGAATAAAGTCCAAACTTCTTGGCATAGGAGACAAATCTGTCTGTGTGGACACTACAGTGTCTACTGTGACACACTACAGTTTCCACAATGAGATCTTTTTTTCTCTGTTGTGAGGCAGGGAGGTTGCAAGGGTGCAGGGTGAGTATTAGAGTCGAGGAACATGAGTGGGATTGAGATGCGTGATATGAAATTCACAAAGAACCAGCAAAACGTTTTTAATAAAAGAAGAAGAGGAGGAGCAGGATCATCATCATCATCATCATCATCATCATCATCATCATCATCACCATTGAGGTGAAATCTGGGAAATGTTTCCTCTGAGTCAGCATATGCAATGTATATTCAGAGGTGGCCAAGGCCAAGGCCAAGGTTGTACCTTGCACTAGCAGCTGAACTTGGTAGTGTAAGAATCACCCAGGCTGTACTGGTTTTGAAGATATGAAGGAGTCATGGACATTAGCTGAGAATTGCCCCTGTGCGGCAGGGCTGGAGTCCATATAGGGAATATAAGAGAGGCTATTGATAAAAGTGTATCTTAGATGCAGCAAGAGCTTCCAGGATTTTAGAGGTGTCAGTACTATGGGACATCAGCAGCAGTGGAGTAGGATCAGTCAGAGCCTAGAAAACAAGCTGTGTGTGCTGCAGAGCACAGAGCCAGAGACATAACTCAAGCCCTTTGAAGGAGTCCAGGAGATTATGAACGAATTCCAGGATTGGACATTGGGTTATTTAAACCGTTGGAATTTGGTTTTGCTTTGTTCAGACTGTGACTGTGCCATGTTTCTTCCTTGTTGAAGTAAAGTATTTAACTTAAATTTTGTTTTATAGGAGTCTGTAATTAAGAAACTTTGAACTTTTAAAGAGACTTTGAATTTGACAAAGACTTTGGGTTTTAAAAGAGACTGAATATTTTATCTATCTATCTATCTATCTATCTATCTATCTATCTATCTATCTATCTATTTTGGTTTTCTGAGACAGGGTTTCCTCTGTGTAGCCCTGGCTGTCCTGGAACTCACCCTGTAGACCAGGCTGGCCTCAAACTCAGAAATCTGCCTGCCTTTGCATCCCAAGTGCTGGGATTAAAGGCATAGGCCACCATGTCCGGTGTTTGAATATTTTAAAGAGATGGAATTTGTAAGTGTTTGAATATTTAAAGACTATAGGACTTTTAAAATCTGGAATGTTTACGTTTTAATGTCAATATTAATGTCTGATCTTGGAGATAAAGACAGGAAGGAAAGGCTGTGGCTTGACAGTGATGTGCTTGTGTGTCAGTTTGACAAGAGGTCAGTTGTGGTGGCTAGTTAGTTTTGTGCCAAATACAAGCTAGAGTCATCCAAGCGGATGGAGACTCAATTGAGAAAATGCTTCTGTAAGGCTGGGTTGTAGGCAAGCCTGTGGTGCACTTTCTAGATTGATGATTGATGTGGTAGGATGCATCTCACTCTGAGGAATGGCACCCTTGGGCTGGTGGTCCTGGGTTCTATAAGAAAACATGCTGAGCAAGCCAGGGGAAACAAGCCTGTAAGCAGCATTCCTTCATGACTTCTGCATCCACACGTGCCTCCAAGTTTCTTCCCTGTGTGAGTTCCAGTCCTGACTTCCTTTGGTGATGAACAGCAGTGTGGAAGTATAAGCTGAATAAATCCATTCCTCCCCAACTTGCTTGGTGGTCATGATGTTTGTGCAGGAATAGAAACCCTGACTAAGACAGCAAGTCAATAAGCAGTACTTCTTCATGGCCTCTGCATCAGATCCATGCCTCCAAGTTCCTGCCCTATGGAAAATATAAGTCAAATAAATTATTTTCTTCCCAAGTTGCTTTCAGTCATAGTGTTTCCACACAGCAATGGAAACCCTAACTAAGACATTCTGGAATACACCAAACACTTCAATTCCTCCTTGAACAACACTTGGCTCTGAATTCCATGAATAGTTTAGAGCTATTCTTAGCTGCATGGTGTATCTCTTCAGCAAGATTTATGTAATAAATTTAGTCAATTGTATTTACCTGTATATAAATTATACTTAGTATAAGGTGGTAGCTACCAATAAATGTCTGGTAAGTAAAATATATGAATGTGTAGGGCAGTTGTTGCTGACTTCTAGAAGCAATGTTAGAAGCTCTATCTTCCAACTTTTATGTTTTATAAAATAAAACCAGTGCCTGGTGAAGGTTTGAACTGTTCTGGTTAACAGCAATATAGCTGCAGGGCAAGAACACAAGATTCTCTGCTTGCCACTCAGAAGCCTTTCTGCCGCTTGACTCCTGCCTGACTTGGAAGTCAGCATGGAAAGTGTGACTCATTTTCCCAATGTTTTCTACACATTACTCCTAACTTCTGTGGTGATGACATTGAAGCTTTTAGAGTAACTTAAGAGAAGCACTTACAACTTCAGCCATCTAATACCAACAGTAAACCCCGACGTTCTCAGACAGTTACTTGCCTGCTTTGTAGCCTACCTGTTTTGTATAATAGAAGTACCCTGTGGCAATTACTTAAAAATACTGTGGAGCACATGTTGGATCCAGGCTCCATATTTGACTTTTTTTTTTTTAATGAATTAAAATGAAAATGAATTAAATGAAAAAAAAGTTACATTTATAATATGTAGGGAGGCAGGGAGATGGAGGTCAGGCCTCAAGGTCCAACATTTGGGAGGCAGAGTCAGGGGGATAAGGAGTTCTAGGTCACCTTTGGCTATATATTGAGTTTGAGGCCAGGCTTCAGACATGAGACGCTGTCTCAAAAAAAAAGTACACCAGTAAGATAGCTTGCTGGATGAAGGAATTATGCCCCTAGCCTGATGATATGAGTTCAGTCTCCAGGGACACACACACACACACACACACAGGACAAACCCCCAAATAAATGTCGTAGTTGAGTACAAAAAAAAAAAAAAAGACTGTGGAGCACATGTTGGATCCAGGCTCCATATTTGACTTTTTTTAAAAATGAATTACAGAATTTTTTTTTGTAAATAAATTCTGGAGATAAGTCATTTGTCATAGAAATACAGGATAGATTGGTAAATGATAGATAGATAGATAGATAGATAGATAGATAGAGAGATATATGATAGATAGATAGAGTCAGTATTGACATATAGGTGATTGAAAGATAGGTAATTTCTTCCCAGAACATGTCTTACCTTTTCATTATCTTCCTAGTGTTTCTGAAATTTTTGAAGAGCAGAATTACTAAATTTGGATAAAATCCTATTGACTTACTACTTTTTTTCTTTTTGGTTCACCCATTCTCTACCCATAAGAAGTTTTTGCTGTCTAATGCTCATGAAGATATCTCTGATGTCTTCTGTCAGATTGTTCATAATTTTTATCCTTTACTATTTGGGATTCATCTTAAATTAGTTTTTTGAATACCACAAGCCTAGGAGTGGTCTCAACACTAAATGGACACTAATAGTACTTGTCAATTTTCTCTTAGAAAGAGTTAACATCTTTCTTTCAAATTCATTATATATATATGAGTTTGCTTCTGGATTTTCTGCTCTAATTATCATTTTCCCAAGCCTATTATTTCTATATTGTTCTGGCTTTCTCATAGATCTTTAGAGTCTCACATTGTGTTCCTTTCTTTCAAGATATTGTTACTATTGCAGATCTTTTCACTTCCATATAAATTTTAGAGCTGGCTTATAAATTATACCATGCAATTCATGGAGCCTCTAGAACAATTTCAAGGTCACAAGCATCTAAGCAGCATTATTTTCTATTAGGGAATTCTGGATTTTCCTCTTTATTAATTTCATTTCTCTCAGCAATGCTTTGATGCCTTCATTAGAGACATCATGCATCTCAATATACTTTTTTCCTATTATATTTTTGATATAATTATTTTTTTCATTGAAAAGACAAAACCCTACCATTTTATGTCAAGATTGCCAAATTCCAATTGCAGTTCAATAAACTATAGATGAGGTTTATTTGTGTTCAAATATTGGTATGGTCTTTTACCATTATATTATTGGTATGTTATTATGCTATTGTATTATTACAGCATGGTAGTTATTGATCCTTTTAGAACACCAAACCAAATAGGATGTAAGTAAAGCAAATCAGACATGTAAAGGAATAAGTGCTACTGTTTGAAAAGCCACCAGTCTTGTGTTAAATTTAGGATGAGCCACGTTATTTAACTCTTACACAGTCTTATTGACTAATACATCACATGCTGCTTAATTTAGGCCCAACATATTATATATACCTGTAAAATGGTGTTGTTATTGATAATAAAGTCTGAAATTAGGTAGCTACATCTGCATTTAAAATAATAAGACCTATGACACATGCAAGAGGAACCATGGGAGACATTCAGGGCAAAAAGATACCAGAAACTTCCATCCGGGCAGCTAGAACACAGGCTTGAATTGCATCTAGGTGGGAAAGAAATCACTATTCTTCCAGCATTTATGCAAACCAGAGGTGCAATTTCTGTTCTAAAGATCTCATTAGTGGTACATATGTTCCATGCTATCCTCCTCAAAGCTGCTTTGCTGTGGTAGCTTTGTGCCATTTTCCACAGAGATCAGTATCTATCAGGATCCTCAGAACCATGAAATGGTTACTCTGAAGGGCTGTGGGGCAGAGTGTCTACTTCAGCTAAAGGCCTGAGTTAGGGGAACCTTCAGATAAGGGTCTCCCAGCACTGCTTCTGGGGAGTTTGCTCTTCTTTCTGGATAAGATAATAGGTCTCCATGACATTCTGAAGAGTTCTTTCTGGAATAAGCTCATGCATTTTAAAAGTCAGATCATCTTTAGAAGAATGGCATTCCTAATTTTGCTGGAACAATTTTGCCAGGATTATTTATTGACTTCTGCAACTCAAGGAAAGGAAACATTTTTTTTTCTCATTACTGAACCCCAAGGAGTGCAACGAAGTTGAAGAAATATTTTCATCTTTTTAAAGGGGGCCTTCAAACCACCTTAGAATTTGTTGTTTTGAAATTTTTGCTCATCAAAACAACTGCTCCTACGTCTATTGTATGAAGGGATTCCAAAGTGGACAGAGGCTTTGGGTTCTAAGGAAAGCAGTTGGAAAACAATGGCTCAGTCATTTCAAAACAAGAAGCAATACAAAATACAAAGCAAGGATAGAAAGCAGAAAAACCTTTTAAGGACTGAAGAGACTCCTGCTTGACTTCAGAGAACACTCTTAGAAAGAGGTGGGGCAGGAGGAAGAGATGTGGAGGGAAGCCGTCTGTTCACGCTGCCAAGAACCCCAAAATTGTTCTTAATGAAGATGAGTATTACACAAGAACTAACCATTTAAAGAAAATGTTGAGAACCAAACAAAGCCAATGACTTTTTTTCTCCCACTATCTGTGAATCTTGGGCAGCAATTTTCCATGATGCTTGCTCAAAAGGCAGTTGCTATAGGGAGAGAGAGAGAGAGAGAGAGAGAGAGAGAGAGAGAGAGAGAGAGAGAGAGAGAGAGAGAGAGAGAGCGCCTTTCAGAATGCAAAGCAGATTTGCCTGGTTTTCACCCTGGCATCATCGAGAAACAGAGTTTTCTAGTAACTGTATTTGAATGGCCCTGAATCATTTTTCTGCACATATACTGCATCTACTAAAAGGGAGTTTTTAAGAACACCAATCAACTTGACATCAGAATGTCACATTATCTCTGGCTGTCAGTTTTGCATTTTTCATTTCAAGTCTGAACTTTTGCCTTAGTCTGTGATTCTACATTCTGAGTTTCTATGAGGGAAGTGATCACTGCACACAAAGACTGGGGCATATAGGCAAAGTGTGCCTCATTTTCAGAGACATTTCATGTTTAATATTTTTCTTTTAAAAATGCTCTTTTAAAAAAAACATGCTAAATCTGTCTTTGTCTAGTTCATCTTATTATGCAGACATTTTATAGTCCTAGTATTTAGCATAAGAAAGCCATCCTAGAATTAATATATATATGCATATATATATTAGTTATTAATATACATGATAGTTTGTAGCAGTAATGTCCCAAGTAATCTTGGATTATTTTGAGTTTGAATATACACTGACCTAGTAATATTTATATCATCTCTATTCTAAATATGTTCCTGTACTTGAATATTTAATAACCAATGCTTGACTTTGCAATCTCCTTAATACCCTTTAAGAGGAAAAGGCAATTTCTTGGAGTGAGCTAATATATTAAAGATCAGAAAAGTACTAAAGTGTATGTGTATGGAATACTGAGTGTGGAGTAAAATTTTTTAAAAAAGAAAAAAAACTGTTTAATAGGAAAAATCGTCACATTTTCTTATGTGTCAAAAATCAACACAACCAGAACCTTCTGTAGTAATGTAACCAAAGTATATATCAACACATGTTGATGGATTTTCATTCAATTTTTGTTCTTTTAAATGGACAGGCGTTTTGACCCTCTATTCATGTTTTACAACACATGTTTTGAAATTCTTTTCAGGGGGTGTGAGGGTGGCTTAGTGCCTGTTGCACTAGCATAATGTCCTGAGCTCGCTTCCTAAGTGCTCACATTCAAAGGCTGGACATGGCTGTATACACTTTTAACATTGGCATAGGGATTTAGAAAGATCTTCAGAGCTTCGCTGGTGAGACAGACTTGCTAATCAGTGTGCATCAAATCAGTGAGAGACCTTGCCTCAAGCTGCTAAGGTGGAAAGTGATTAAGAAAGACATCTAATATTGACCTCTGACTTCTCCATGAACACACAAAGAGAATCTGTGTGGAATGCTGTTTCCTTCTCGGTAGTAGGACTGAGAGCAAGGCTGGGTAGGGGTCCCAATGCCACACACACTCACTGTTCCATGGTGTTTTTGTGGATTTTCATTAAATTTGTTTTGTTTGCTGCATGCCCTTTGAGCAATTTTCCGAGACATCAAATGATTTTTATTCTCTAGTAATGTTCATCTGTTTTCTTTGTTTCTTTGAAGAGTGGTTTGACGGTGTTCTTCGGGACGTAAAAGCTGGGACATAAAATCCTACAATCCACTCTTGATCCCATCAAGTACATTGGTCATTTATAGATGTTTTTATTCCCCCATTTTGAGTTTCCACTGTGTTTTAATTCAATGCTCCAGTGACACCCCCTTGTTCTCTCATTATGTTCCTATTTCAAGGTTTCAAACACAAAGATTGATGTTAGCATTTTATCTGCTAATTCCAGCATCATTGTCCATCTCTGCTGTTTGTTTTGTATCTTCTCTCCTCCTTGCCATTTTATTCTACTTTTCATTGACATACCTAGTGTATGTGTGCATGTATGTGCCCATATGTGTGTATGTATGCATGTGTGCACAGAATATCACAATGTTTTTTTTTCAACTTTTATTAGATATTTTCTTCATTTACATTTCAAGTGTTATCCAGAAAGTTCCCTGTATCCTCCCTCCTCCCGGCCCTGCTCCCCTACCCACCNGCCAGAAACTGGAAAGAACCCAGATGTCCCTCAACAGAGGAATGGATACAAAAAATTTGGTATATTTACACAATGGAGTACTACTCAGCTATTAAAAACAATAAGTATATGAAATTCCTAGGCAAATGGATGGATCTGGAGGCCATCATCCTGAGTGAAGTAACCCATTCACAAAAGAACTCACATAACATGTACTCACAATGTTTTGTAGACTGTCTGTTGACAGTCATCTTCCTTTAGAAAATGCTAAGTGTTGTTTGGACATAAAACACATTTATTTCAGCACCTTCTTGGTCAGATATGTCTGACTTACTAATTTTTTCTCCAGATATGTATTTTGTTGTCCCTTCCTTAGCCCTTATTTCTTCCTCTAGGTCACACTCCTGATTCCCACAGTGTTATGTCTTGGGTCCACCCTGAATGTCTGAGTTACCTAGTACTGCCTCGGAGTCGATCTCTGGACTGGAATTCTCACAGCTTTGAGCAACGTGTGGCCTTTATAGCCCACAGCACCTCCTCTCAGCTGGACACCATGTGTTTTCCTATTGGCATGAATGGTTCAGTCTCAGATCAGGACCAGGTTAGTGCAGACTCTCCAGATTCAGGACTCTCCATGCTCTTCTTCCCAGACATTCCACTAGATTTCATCTGACTTAGCAACAAAAGATGCTCAATGGAGAAGTAGGAAAGTTTAAAATATAGAGACATTTAAAATTATCTAAACAATTTCTGCAACCAAAGTTGAACTCTGTGTGTGTGTATGTTTCTGTGCATGCATGCATGTGTGTGTGTGTGTGTGTGTGTGTGTGTTGAGTATATTCAGATCTATATTATAATAAGTTTAATATAGTATAAACACAGAGTGATCAAAATATTTAGTATAGCATCACAGTAGAGTAAGCCCTATGTATTATTTCACTTGACAAATTATGTTAGAACTGATACTCTCCAGACACGCTGAATGCTGGAAAAATGTAGTATAACTTATGTGAATTAACTTTAAAAATCTGCTCACTTGTGTATATGTTACACATATTGCTGAGAAAATTGCAAACTGTTCATGGCCACACTGTGTTTAGAGAACATTTCGGCATGAGTAATAATTGCCCTCAAAGATACTTAATTAAAATGGAAAGGTTAAAACTGTTAAAATAAATTCATCTTTTAAAAGAGGATTTCTTCTCCTGTGGTATCTCTGTAACTGGAATACACTGGAAGACATGACCTTTATTTTGTAACAGATAGTGGAACTGTCTACTACCCACTTGTAATCTCAGCATCAGATCTCTTATGTGAAGAAAATAAAACTTTGCCATGAGACATTATGCTCAGTGTTCTACCCATGATTCTACATTTTTCCTGGTTTATAAATGATATCAGGTACTCATAGGGTATGTGCATAAATAATGAAGGAAGAAAACCCTTTTCTGCATTGATAATTGCATAGCTGTGAAAATCTTCACTTTCTACTTGTGATGTCCACAACACAAAATATTTCATTTTAAGCTACTGCTAAGACACTGTAAGACACAACCAGGAAACCCTTCTAGCAGATGACAGAGCAACATCCACAAAATGCTCACATAATATACTCCATATTTGAGGAAGCCTATTTACAGATTGTTCAATTGCTTTCCCCAGATATGCAGGCTACATTTATACTGAGTGTAAATGAATTAATTATGGGCTCAGCCTATGAAGTATCTGTCACATAATAGAGTATGCATTTGATGATTTTCGTGCATGTTTTGCAGATATTTAGTTTCTTTTTAACATCGCATTTGGTATTCCTTAAAAAAGAAATCCATATTTGGGTCCTGAGAAAATAAGAATCTCTGCCAAAGGTTTAATTGGTTTTGTTTTTTTCTTTTTACAGACAATGATTAGCATGGGTTTTATGTGCTCATTCATGTATCAGAGGAATCAGAGACAGCTATATCAGGGCCCTTTCAGCAAAATCTTGCTGGCATATGCAATAGTGTCTGTGTTTGCTGGCTGATTATGGGATGGATCCCCGGCTACAGCAGTCACTGGTTGGTCCATCCTTTTGTCTCAGGTCCACACTTGATCTCTGTAACTCCTTCAATTTTTGCTTTGTTCCTAATTCTAAGAAGGGGTGAAGTGTCCACACTATGGTCTTCATTCTTCTTGAGTTTCATGTGTTTTGCAAATTGAATCTTGGGTAAGCTAAGTTTCTGGGCTAATATCCACTTATCAGTGAGTACATTTTATGTGAGTTCTTTTGTGATTGGGTTACCTCACTCAGGATGATACCCTCCAGATCCATCCATTTGCCTAGGAATTTCATAAAATCATTGTTTTTAATAGCTGAGTAGTACTCCATTGTGTAACTGTACCACATTTTCTGTATCCATTCCTCTGTTGAGGGACATGTGGGTTCTTTCCAGCTTCTGGCTATTATAAATAAGGCTGCTATGAACATAGTGGAGCATGTGTCCTTATTACCAGTTGGAATATCTTCTGGATATATGCCCAGGAGAGGTATTGTGGGATTCTCTGCTAGTACTATGTCCAATTTTCTGAGGAACCGCCAGGCTGATTTCCTTTTTTTTTTTTTTTTAATTGCTTTTATTTTTAAGATTAGAATTTAGTTACATTTCTCTATTTCCAGCTTCCCTTTACATCTTCTCAGATGCCTTCCTGTTCTCTTTCAAATTTGTGGGCTCTTTTTTCTCTCATTATTATTGCATGCATATATGCATATATACATGTATTCTTAAGTATGACATGTTCAGCCTGTATTTTTTTCTCAGTAGTATGTAGATACCCACAGGTCATTGAAATGCTTTTCACACAGGTGAATATAGCATATGACATTAAATATGCTGTTTTGTGTTGGAAACAAATGTGTGATTCACATTGTGCAATGTCAGCTATTCAATGACAAATATTGAATGTTGTTTTTCACCTCTTCTTCTCACCCATGTGCCTTTTCTTCCACTCCACAGAAGTATAGACTTTTAGGCTTGAATAAAAAGGAGCCATATACATTTATTACCCAATAAAGTTGTCATTTTCAAATTAGAATCTATCAATAGTGATATGAAACAGGGTTTCTCTGTGTAGCTCTGGCTGTCCTAGAACTTACTCTGTAGACCAGGCTGGCCTCAAACTCAGAGATCCACCTGCCTCTCCCTCCCAAGTGCTGGGATTAAAGGCAAATGTCACCACTGCCTGGCTATCTATTTATTTTTTACACTCCATATTTTATCCTCCCTCCTCCAACTGTTCCACATTCCATACCTACTTCCCACCCCACCTGACCCCCACCCCACCTGACCCCCACCCCACCTGACCTCTAAACTCCCTAGGTCCTCCAATCTTTTGAGGGTTAGGTGCATCATCTCTGAATGTACAAAGACCCAGAAGTCCTCTGCTATATGTGTTTTAGAGGCCTCATATCAGCTAGTGTATGCTTTCTGTTTGGTGGTCCAGTGTTTGAGAGATCTCGGGGTCCAAATAAATTGAGACTGATGGTTTTCCTACACGGTTGCCCTCCTTCTCAGCTTCTTTCAATCTTTCCCTAATTCAACAAAATGGTCCAGCTGCTTCTATCTATTGGCTGAGTTCAAATATCTGCATCTGACTCTTTCAGCTGCTTGTTGGGTCTTCTGGAGTGCAGTCATACTAGGTTCATTTTTGTGAGTGCTTCTTAGCCTCAGTAATAGTTTCAGGTCATGGGACCTCCCCTTGATCTGGATCCCTCTTTGAGCCTGTCTCTGGACCTTGTTTTTCTTAGGGTCCCCTCCATTTCCATCCCTGTAATACTTTCACACAGGAACAATTATGGGTCAGAGTTGTAACTGTGGGATGCCGACCCCCTCCCTCATTTGTTGCCCATCTTCCTGCTAGTGCTGGGCTCTAAAAGTACCCTTACTGTTGGGCATTGTCCTGAGAGTCTCTCACCTCCCAGGTCATTGGTGCATTCTACCTTCCGAGGTTGTCTGTTTCCATTCTTTCTTCTGGCCCTCTGGGCTTCATTCCTTTTCCCTTACCAAATACCAGGTCAGGTCTCCCTCTCTCCCCCACTGCCCCACTTTGTTGACTTTCCCTTTGAGGTTCTTCCCTCCCTCTCCACTTGTGATTGCTTTCTTCTCCCTCTCAAGTGGGACTGAGGTGTCCTCACTTGGACACTTCAGCTTGCTGACCTTTTTGAGTTCTGTGGACTGTATCATGGTTATTCTCTTCTTCTTCTTCTTCTTCTTCTTCTTCTTCTTCTTCTTCTTCTTCTTCTTCTTCTTCTTCTTCTTCTTCTTCTTCTTCCTCCTCCTCCTCCTCCTCCTCCCCTTCTTCCTCCTCTTCCTCCCCTTCCTCCTCTTCCTCCTCTTCCTCCTCCTCCTCTTCTTCTTCCTCCTCCTCCTCTTCTTCTTCCTCCTCCTCCTCTTCCTCCTCCTTTTCCTCCTCTTCCTCCTCCTCCTCCTCCTTCTTCTTCAGCTAATATCCACTTATTAGTGAGTACATACCATGCATGTCCTTTTAGGTCTGAATTACCTTACTCAGGATGATATTTTCTAGTTCCATCCATTTGCCTGCAAAACTCAGGATGTCCTCCTTTTTAATAGCTAACTAAGTAATACTTTATTGTATAAATTAATCACATTTTCTGTATCCATTCTTCTGTTGTGGGACATCTCGGTTGTTTCCAGTTTTTGGATATCACAAATAAGGCAACTATGAACACTAGCATGGCTCTTGATTTATGTACTCTGCCTTTCCTTTTATGCTGTGTAATTTGTACTGTGTATTCCATTCCAATTTGCCTACAGTTCAGGTACTAAGATTATTATTTTCTGCTGCTACTCTTTGTGAACCTTTCAAAGACTTTAATACTTCAACCACTTCTTTAAATGACTTTAAGGTTTTCTTTTCTTTCTTTTTTCTTTCTAATAGCTCCTTCCTTTTGGGCCTTTAAAGCCTCTAATTGTTGTTTCTATTTCTTCCTGGCTGGAAGTTTCTCCAGTTTTGATTAGATGCAATGTTCCTTCAAGGCTTCATTCTTGGCTTCTCAAATTATAACTCAATGTTTCCAGTCTCCTAATAGAGCTCATCATTTGCCACACTATCACTCTTAGGTTAACATCCCTGCTAGGGACTTTCATTGTATGCTGAAGGCCAAGGTATTGGCTGTCAATCATACCCAGCTGCACGTTAGCATCAAGAAGAATCTCTCAATGCTCAGGATTAATTTTAGTTTTTGATAAACCCCTTTCTGTTTAATGATAACGATAGAGTATATTCTTGTTTAAAATAATTATTCTCCTTCTAAGGCTCTTCTGAAAGGTTTAGTTAATATGAGTATATGAGTCTATCTTTGAATTTATTAGCTTAAATATGTGATTCTGAGTTGTGACTCTGGGGTCATCCATGTGTCTTGTCTTTGCCCTAAAAGAAATGAATTATGCCGGCAGCAGAGGTTTGGGATATACTATGTGTTTATGCTTTTCTTCTTCTATTGGGACCACCATATCACTAAGAACCTGTGTAGCTACTGCTTTGTTACAAAGCCTATAACGGACAGGCCTGGAACAGATATGACTCAGGTCTACAGAGAAAAACAAAAATACTGAACACAGAGATTAACACAAATCTGGGCTGTTGGCCTCTATCCATTTCACAGTTAGCCTCGTGTTGTGCCAAACATGGATGTATCCACCATCTGCTGAACTCCACTCTCGAAGATGGAGGTATTCATTCCTCAGAGTATTTTTCAGAGTTCCTTTTGAGCAGTGAGTAAACATTTGTTGAAATGTTGAGTTGTAGAAGTTGGGATTAGCACAGAGCTCAGTTCTCAGAGTGTAATCTCATTAGGCTCCTACAGGTGGCCAATATTTGACAAACTTCTAGGCAGAAAGGTGATTTAAAGTACATTTTTAAAGGGAAGATATAATTTAGTCCATATGTCAGAATTAAATGAGCACGCAGTCAGACACTTCATACAAAAGAGACCCAGAGTCTGCTGCAGGGCTTAGTTAAGGTACTTTAAACATATCTCTTAGTATTGGAGGAGTATTATTTCATATTAAAGAAAGAGGTCCCAAGAAGTTTAGGACTCAATGGGTTTGAGACTAGACCATGAGTGACAGCTGCAGTGGGTTTCTACTTTGCAAGTGTGACTCAAAATGTTCCCTCCCCATTACATTGATAAAACTGGCTCACCAAAAGGAATTTACACAGCAAATGGTTTGTTTGGCTTACACATCCATGATAGTCCATAATTAAGGGAATTCGAGGCCAAGGCGAGAACTCAAGAAGGACCTTGCAGCAGAAGCCATGGATGAACACTATTTGTTGGTTCCCACACTGGCTCATGTTTAGTTATTTCTTACACAGTCCAGGACTGTGACTAGGAATGGCACTGTCTGCTGTAGCCTTAGACACCCCTACCCATCAACAATCAATGGAGTTTGCAGACAGTTATAGACCAATATGATGTGGGCAATCTCTCAATTGAAACTCCACCAAATGACTCTAGGCTATGTCATCTTGGTCCCAGAGGAGAATTAGGACATCTATCTCTTATAAACTCAACACACAAACACATCCCTTTAAGCCATAACCTTTCAGTTCTTATATTCAGGAGCTCATGTTGATATCATAACACTGTCCAACTTTAAAATCCTACAGTCATTTAAACATTTAAAAAATTTAAAACTTTAAAAGTCAAGGCCACTTGACTTCAAAGTCTCTTAACTGTGAGCTCTTATACAATTAGAAAATGAACTGGAATACTTCTTAGTTCAAAAGAAAAAGAGCAGAGCATAGCTAATCAGATCAAAGCAATACTCAAAACCTAAGCATGTAAATCAAATCCTGTAGCTCAATATCCAGCATTTGGGGCTCACTCATGACTTTCAGCCTCCAAAGGTTTTGGGAAGTCCCACGTCTCCAACTCTGTCATCAGCAACACACCTAGCTTGTTTCAGGCTTAAGTCGACTCCACCTTACTCATGCAGCTACACTTGGCTGATATCTTATTGTTCTGGTACTGTTGTATCTTGGGGTCTCTCCTGCAGGTGAGGATGCCCAGTCTCTATCAGTCTCTTCTGGCCCCTTCAGGAACTCTACTTCAGCTATAGTGTCTATCTAAAAGTCAGCACTCTCCAGCAGTTTCTAGCTCCCTAGTCCTGGGGTTAGTGATGCCTATAGGACCCCATGCCCGGCCTTTTTTTTCCCCCTTGGGATCCAAACACAGACACACTTGTGCAGACTGATCCTTCTCCCCATCCATGCGGTATTGCTTTTGTGATGCTACATAGAAAATTAAACAGAGGGTCCTGATAAATGTCTCTAGTTTCAGTAGTCGGCCTAACTCACTCTATGCCTCAAAAGTTATTTCTCAAATGCTGTGAGCTCCAGAAAACAGCCCAAGGCTCTAAATTACAGATAAAAGAATTTTAAACATGTTTCCTATTATTGAGAGAACAGAGTTTTGCATTTGATGTTATGAATTAGATAAAAACCTAAAAAGGAGGTAAAATTGATAACAGAAAGTGAACAATAACTATAATGCCTTTACGTGTCTTGTTGCTCAGTGGGTCGAGATCTCTATTATCTTAGGAAAGGCAACAAAAATTATGTTTAGAATCCAGGCTTTTAGAAATAAAACTTGTTCTTTTAGAGAAATAACCTTAGGCTTCAAAACAAGAGGTCACTGAAGTGATAGTAGCACGAGGGAAGTTTCATCAGGCCAGGGCATATGGATGTGAGAGATGACAAAAGTTTCAATGTTTGTTATATGGGGAATGATGTCATCTGTTGAAAAAAAGAATAGTTAAGAATGGGATGTATAAACAGACTTTCACATGTATTATAAATAAATAAAAATTATATGATTCCTCATGGCTTGTGCTTAACATTTGCATCATTTGAGCATGGGCTCTGACTTGATGATGGAGAAATCAAAAAAAGGTACAAATTTAAGTGGGACCAGAATAATAGTATCTCAAATATCCGAGTTTTCCTGAACAATTTTCTGCTCTTCTCTCTGTGGTCTGTGGAGTATTATAGGAGACATTTTTGAAAAATTAGTCTGGATGAAGGATGTCAGAATCTCTATGGTGTCTAATGTGCATATAAAGGAAACAGAATTGTCCTAACCCTTTCCAATAAATAAAAGGTAACATCAACTTCTAAGGCAGAGATGGGTAGGTCTGTTTGAAGCCCATTATTAAATAATTCGGGTCTTCAGATGTGGAATTCTCAGCTGTTATGCAAACTCATTGAATGTAGAATATTTTTCTGGGATGCTTTAAAAATTCCTCTCTAAGGCCTGGAGTCAAAGGAAACTAATGTGAACAGGGAGTAGTACTTTCTGTGCTCTGTGCAATAAGCATCCTTACCTATGGCCCAGGAAACTCATGTCATCTGCTAAAGCCCAGGAGTTGACACTAGGATAACTTTTTTTCAAATATGCTATGATCTCAGATCCTTCATAGCTGCTGAAGGTTTCAGTGACAAAGAAGGTGGGGGGATGGAGTTTTGACTTTTTGGAAAAAGAGCGGGATGCAGCCTTGTATAAACCTGGTTAGAGAATCTTGGAAAACCCAGTAAAAGAGGCTCCTTATCCAAGGGGCAGGAAGAGTCCTCCACAACCCTGCGATGACTGTTGATAGGCTGAGCTCAAGAGATAGAAGTAAAATAGTCATCTTGGATGGTGCTATTTTTGTTTTAAAAAAATTTCTACATGTTCAAGAAGTGGAGAATATTTATCATGACAAGGGGCAATAAGTCATGAGACCTGCACCAATATGTATGTAGCTACTCTATCAAATCTTGATGAGTATAGGATTCTCCAAATCATAAATAAAGTATATGGGCAATAAAAGCAAAGATTTTGGGGGTGGATCAGAAATACTGATGTAGTCATGAGAATTATCTAAGCCACACAATAGAAAATAGTCCAGAGCTCTGTCTCTCTTTGTGACATTTGACCCTTTCTGCTCCTTCTACCCAGTTTCACAATTTTTGAAAGTATCTTGACCATGGTGGGCTGAAGATGTCTTCTTTTGAAAAGAATCTAAAGATCACATGTCACTACGTAAGTATTAAGGAAAATTATGGAAAGAGATAGGATGCTTTGTATGGAGCATCTTAGCTGTTGATATCATATCTATATAGGTATATACAATGAGATTTATTACATCTGTATACTCCAAAAAAAAATCAAAACAACTACAACAACAACAACAACCACAAACCCTCAAACTATCCCAATCAGGAAGTGACACCATTGTGTGATGTTTTTCAAGGAGACTGAACAAGCACACATTCCTGCCAAGATACAGCACTGATAACAGATCAAAGAGATGATTGCACACAAGCTCATCTGAATCAAATCGTGAAATTGTTATATGGTCAATTATAGGACTATGAGTATTCAGCCACTTCTAGGAGCATGCAGCTGGGCCATGATAAAGCTAACCTTGGAAGGGGCAAATATCCATAAAACTGCATCCTTGGAGCTCCCTGTACAACTTGTAGGCATCTTAGCCACTCTTAGAGTCTCCTCTCCCCAGCAATTGTTGGAGCCTTGAGAATCTTGTAACTTTCATGAGCATCCTGAGATTTGTAAATTTCATTTACCTTTCTATCTGCCAACTCCATGTTCTCTCTCCTCTCAATCTCTCTCTCTCTCTCTCTCTCTCTCTCTCTCTTGAAAAGCAACATCAAAAACTCCAATCTAAATTGCATAACTATAATGGCATCATAAATCTATTACCTAGGGAGCATTGAAAAAAAAAAAAAAGAAAAGACAAAAATCTAGAGTCCTGCTTGTCAGATTTTTTTTTTTTTTACAATGCTTTTTGGGGCAGGGAGAGTCAAGCAAAATCAGTCTTCACAGCATCACATATGAATCTCTACACCTTATAGGATTCTTTAGGTATTGGAACATGTGTGATTCACTTGACATTGTATTTTCTTATGCATACCAGCCAACCCATAAATCAGCATGGCTGAGTGTCAGCCAAACCAACAGATTATGGGAGAAATTATCCAGAAGGCTTTGGCATGCTCTTGGTGCCTCTGGGACTCCATGGCCCCGGTGACCTCTTTGAACTGTAAGTCTATGTAACTGATGAGTGTACCATCTGGCATAAGGCAACCTCTACCCACTGGGACCTCTTAAAAAATCAAACTCTATATCTTCTTGACATGGCTACCATATCTTTCTCTAAAAAACAGTGAGTTATTACTGCCCTTTATTTAGCACCAAAGTACTGACCCATAAAGACCTTTAACCTTCAAGCATGATATTCCCATTTGGGGATAGATAACTAGGACTTATTTACAAAGTCCTAGTTAGGAAGGTAGGACCCAGTTAAGTTCACTTGTCAAGTAAATATAGAATGTTAACAAATTCAGTTAGCCTGATCCAGTGATTTCTGACATTATATAAAATTTGTGTATAAGTAGATTAGTCTTATGTTCTTCATAATCCTCAGCAGTCAAAACACGACTTCTACTTTAGATAGAAACAAAAACCTCTGACATCCATAGTGGTTTGTATTCAAATGGTTTTTTGAATATAGTGTAGAACACAGGTCATCAGTAATTATGATCACCAGAAGCTCCAAAATGGCAATGCAAGCCAGCCATGTGGCACTGCCTTCCAATAGTATAATGACCTTGAATGACTGACATGACACTTGAAAAGATAAGTAAAAGAAACCAGTCCCAGCAAGTAGGACTGTGGGCAGTATCTGTTTACCTTTATTAGAAGGACAGACCAGAAATTTGTATTTTTATTCATTCTTAAATAGTAGCTAATAATTTTCTAGCATGGTTAGGAACTTGGAAGATGATTAGGTGACTGATGTAAAAGCCTTGGGAGAGATTTTTTAATCTCTCAACAGAGGAATGGATACAGAAAATGTGGTACATTTACACAATGGAGTACTACTTAGCTATTAAAAACAATGAATTTATGAAATTCTTGGGCAAATGGATGTATCTGGAGGAAATCATCCTTAGTGAGGTAATCCAATCACAAAAGAAGTCACTTGATATGCACTCACTGATAAGTGGATATTAGCCCAGAAACTTAGAATACTCAAGATACAACTTGTAAAATACAAGAAAATTAAGAAGAATGAAACCAAAGTATGCATACTTCATTCCTTCTTAGAATAGAGAAGAAAATACCCATGAAAGGAGTTACAGAGACAAAGTTTGGAGCTAAAATGAAAGGATGGACCATCCAGAGATTACCCCACCAGGGGATCTATCCCATAATCAGCCACCAAATGCAGATACTATTGCATATACCAGCAAGATTTGCATGAAAGGACCCTGATATAACTATCTTGAGTGAAGCTATGCCAGCGCCTGGCAAACACAGACGGGGATGCTCACATTCATCTATAGGATGGAACACAGAGCCTCCAATGGAGGAGCTAGAGAAATTACCCAAGGAGTTGAAGGGGTCTACAACCCTTTAGGTGGAACAACAATATGAACTAAACAGTACCCCCAGAACTCATATCTCTAGATGTATATGTAGCAGAAGATGGCCTAGTCGGCCATCACCTGGAAGAGAGACCCCTTGGTCTTATAAACTTCATATGCCCCAGTACAGGGGAATGCCAAGGCCAGGAAGTGGGAGTGGGCGGGTGGGGGATCTGGGCAGGAGGAGGGTATAGGGAACTTTTGGGATAGTGTTTGGAATGTAAATAAAGAATTATCTAATAATAATAATAATAATAAATAATAATTTTCTTAATAGACATATGATGAGGGTACTAATCCCCTATGTTAGTGTTCAGCAGAGAGCAAGGTAAAATCGTGGGTAAGGTGTGTAAGATAGTTTGTCCTGTATTCATTTAGTTAAAGGTACCAGAATCTAATGAGGGTCTTCATGCTTTACATATCAAGAGGGAATATATCACATAGGTGGGACAGAGAGCTCATCCTCATGAGGATATGTGCACTTGGATAACATTTATTTATTCCCATTGGTAGAACATATGTAACCTAATCATTTTCTCAAGAACTCATCACTTAGCAAAGGAGATTGAGTCTCTAACATGTGAACTCTGGGCTTCGTATTAAAGCCTTTGAGTTCTACCCTTGGCCTCCAAAATAAATATCCTTCTAATATGCAATTCCTAAAATCCTCCAATGTTTTAACACATTCCATTTTCACCTCAAAATTCACTTAAAGTCAATCTGTGTGAAACCCGAAGCAGGCCTCATCATGAGGCCCCCCTCTGAGGCATGAGCCGGGGAAATGAAACTGTTATATGCTTCCAAAATCAATGCAAAGAAGGGTATGGAATAGGTACTTCAAGGATAGACAGAGTCCACAGGAAACCAATAGTCTGCTTATGTTTTTAATCATTTTTATGTGTATCAGGGCCTTGGATGCTGGTAATAAAATTAAATAGATGAGCAAGTCTATTCTCAGTATTTTATAACTTATCATAGCAAGAGGTGTATTCAGTTTCAATCATCCTTAATCTGGTTTATGACAGTGCTTTGCCATGGCTGATGACATGCAGTAGAAGTGATGCTATATATATATCCAAAGTCAGTGCCTCGACATATGCCTTCTTCTGTGGGAACCTGGGGACTAGCCTTTCAGATGGTGAAGCACACACAGCCCTGTCACTCCTATCCAACCACATCAGCTGCCAGTCTTCTACCTCCAGCCAGCCTAGACTAGTCCATTACCAGAAGACAATGATGACTACATACATGGGAGCAATTCCAGCTGGGATTATGAAAGGCAGCTGAGATCAGAATTGCTTGGCAGATCTGTGGAGACATGAGCACACAAAACTATTATTATTAGGACAGAGCAGCTCACTGACACAGGTTTCCTCCTTCCTGCATTCATTCACTAATTCATTCATTCGTAAACAAACTCGTTAAATTGTAGAAGACTCATATGTAGGATGCAGACACAAACATATTATAGCAACTGGGTAAATATATTAACCAGGTTCAATTCTCTAGGAATTCAGTCAATGTATTTTCCCCAGGTTGCCTATCTACTCTAGGAAATATTATGACTGACTTAGTCTTCATTTTAAGAAATACCAAACATTAAAAAGGCATACTATGAGATTGGAGAAAATAAAATTCCTTATATCTGCTCAGGCAAAGGAAAAAAAATCTCTATCTCTATCTATCTATCTATCTATCTATCTATCTATCTATCTATCTATCTATCTATCTATCTATCTATTATCTATCTATCTCCCAACAGTGTAAAAGCAATGGAATTTTCCCTTGGGCTGTGAAACTTTTATGCTTGACATTTTAATTTTACTCTTTTGTCAGAGTGCTTATATTACCTAGAAAAACAGGGGTCCTGGTAAAGATTGAGTAATACTGGGGAAGGAAATAAGACAATCAATAATTAAATATTCCTATAAAATGATTAAAATCTCAATCACCTGTTTTGATGTTATTTTTACACTTGACAAACTTCATTCATGTACTTGATGAAGACTCAGGAAGGGTGATGACTTACTCGAGAGATGGCTTACTTGAGGTTAAATTGGAATGAGCACTTAGAATTTTCGTGATCACTTCATCTCCTTGCCATACTCACATGTATGCTCTGCCTGGTCCATTAGCTTCATGTCTCTGCTTACTAACTGCCACCTTAATGAGCGTAAAACAACTCCCCCAAGTTGGAAGACTAAGCCGAATAATTTTGCCTAGGAATAGAGTAGGAGGGTGGGCTGGCCAGGTTTTGTGATAATGAAATCCATGATTGCAGTACTTGATACTTTAGAAATCATACTGATATCCATTAGGAGCCATTAGGCACATCAGTCACATCCTTTTTTTATCTCTCAGAAACAAGGCACACATAAATGAAACAAAACAAAATTCAAATAACTTAAGTATCTTTGTAATGAGTGTAGGATTGGAATTATACGCATGTCTATTGGACTCTAAATCCTATGACTGGCCACATCTGATGTAACAATGTGCTGTAAGTTTTAGCATTACAATGTGAGCTCCCGAAAGGAAAGGGTTTCGTTTGTTCTGTTTGTGGTTCTACTCTCAGATCTAGCACTGAACTTGTTCATATTGACTGAGTAAAGATATAATATTAAATATGTAAAACTATTTAAAAATGTACAGGTCTAATGTCCTCATGCCATATATACTTATTGGAACCTAATCTGGTCTTACTTTATTGTATGAATATATATATATATATATATATATATATGAGTATATATATATATATATATATATATATATATATATATATATATATATAAAACTATAAAATATATTATCTGTATGTGTATATCTATCTATCTATCTATCTATCTATCTATCTATCTATCTATCTATCTATTTATCAATCAATTGATTGATAGATGCCCTCAGAAGGCAGAAAAGGGTGTTAGATTCCCTGCAGCTACTCTGACAGGTGGTTGTAGGCCAACTAATATGGGAACTGCACTCCACTCCACTTGCTAGAGTACTGTGTGTTTCAAGACCTTTGAATTCAGCATTTGATGAGTCAGAACTTCAGAGGGGACACACCTCCTTGCCTTTTCATGTTTCCTATTCATCTTTGTGGCAGCCTGCACATCCCTTTGTTTGCATAGCTCCAGTTTTCATGTAGAGGATGTTAGTAGGTTAGCATGCCTTTGAGGCTTCAATCTCCAGACCAACTGAAATGAGACAAAACAGAATGTTGTAGCTGCAACAACCCCATCAACAAGTGAGCCATACCCACAGGACAGAGACTGCCCAAACTAATGAGCTACGACATTTAATTCATAGACCTCATTTACTTCTTTATCAGTCACCTACTCCATATCTCCCCTGATCTACTGTCTGTTATCCTTTCTTAGTTCTAAACTGCTCACTCCTTCTTACTCTCCTACTCAACCCTCCTTACACTACTTCCGCGGTCTCTGTCATTTTGTCTTCTCTTTTCAGTTTTGCGATGATTTCCATGTATTTTTACGTTTCTGGGGAAAAAACATGGGACAGCATCCTTTGAGTCTTCTAGAAGCATGAGTGGAGTGGGTGAGATCTGTCAGCTGATCTGTAGGGGTATCCTTCTGATGATTTATGTGGGTGGGGAGGCTGGGCCAGACAAATGTCAGCTGCCCTCTTTTGTGCTTCTGCATACTGGTGTCTCTGTTACCACATTTTGCTTTGCAGTGTGTGGGGCAGGAAAGTTCTCTTACCCTTCTGAATGGCTCAGGTTTTACATCCCGGGGTGGCTAATGTCTCATCTGTGAGCATTTCATAGTGCGTTGGGAGTCGAGAAAACAACCAGAGTACTGACAGCTAAACAGTCAGACCTACTCTGTACATTCAAAGCCAACTAAACATTACACGGCCTGCTTGAAGAATACAGTTGTGGATGCCAAGTTGTCTGCTGGAACTTCGGTGTTCTTGGTCTTCACAGCAGTGAACCGCATGGTAGACAGGACTTGTCCACATCTAGCCTTCCCATTCTTTACACCAGCCTCATGCTGCTGTTTCTCTCCTTGGGACTGGACAGTTTGGTTTCTGGCTCCATTTCTTGTAATTATTTCCCCATGTTTGGCTTTTTAAGAAGTGTGTATACCTGAAGTAACTGCCATTTATTTCCAGTGACATTGAAATGACCTTGGTGAGCAAAACTTTCATCCTTTTTGAGCTCCAGGAGTTTTTCTTTTATTAATTATTCTTGGGCATGAACTTCCACCCCTACCTACTGAAGGATGTATCAACGTTTGATTACAGTTAGACAAGAGAAAGTCAGTTTTCTTCAATGGAGTCACACCCGGTAGGTAGATTGACTACATTCAAGAGAAAGTCCTGTGGCCTGGAGTAGTTAGTCAACACTAACCACACTCCAGGAATTAGGTTTTTAAGAGAGGGAGAGGAAAAGGGGGAGGGAGGAAAGGAGAGAAGTAGGAAGGAAGAATGAATAAAGTTTGGTGGAGGAGGAGGAGGATCTAAGATAAGTTGAGGAATAGGAATGAAGATGACCAAACTATATCGTACAAATTTCCTAAAGACTAAACGAAAATCACTGTTTTATAAAACGTCCTTTCATGTTTTCTTAGATTACTATGTGGACAGTTTACTAAATTAGGTCCTAGGCTTTCACAAATGACACCCTTACATTTTTGCACCCTAACCCCACCCCTTGGTCTTAGTTTCACATTTTCTCTCCTCTGCTAGGAATAATAAAAACTATTAGGAGAGTTTCTGCAGTCAAGCAATGACTCCTCCACTTAGTGTTCAGAACGTTAGCTGTAGAGTGATTAAAAGTGAGCTCTCTAGTCTTGTCCACTGTGGTCACAGAACGTGGACAGTTTTAGGTCACATGGGAGTACTTTGTATCTGCAGATCTACTGAGCATACGTTGTATCAATGCAGAAATGAAAGCAAAGTGTCTACCTTCATGGGATTGATTTTCCAAAGAAATCCTAATAGATATTAGTGATATAAGTATCAGTTTAAACTTTAAAGTGTTATTTCCATCTGCAAATTGATAAGCCTACAAGCATTTATCGTATATAATATTTTCATATTTGTGTATATATGCACACATTGTACCTTGACTAAATCTAGTTAACTTAACTAAAGTATATGCATTTCCATACATTATTATCAGCTTTTGGTGAAAACTACTCTTGTGTTTCTCAAGAACAAAATATATTGTCATAAATCATCATGCTAGAATATTAGAACTTATTCTTAACTGAAACTTTGTGTCCCTTTGACCAGCATCCACTCAGCCTCCCTGTCCCTGGAAACCTTTCATTCCTCCTCACCTTTACAGAGCCAATCTCTTTGTTTCACATGTGAGTGAGATCATACTGTATTTGGCTTTCTGTGTCTGACTTAATTCCTTAAAAAAAAAAAAAAAACCTCTGCCATGTTGTTAAACATGTCAGGCTTCCATTTTTTATGGCAGTATCCCACTTTATCGATATGCCACACTACCTTACATAGTCATCTATCTCTAGACATTAGATTGGTTCCAGATCTTAGCCAGTGTGTCACGTTCTTGTAAACACGGGCATCCAAGGTAGCTCTTTAGCGTACTGATTTCATTTTTATCCATCAAATTTGGTGTTAGACAGTTTCACAGATGTACTCATTGAAATTCCTCCACCTTGACACCACCCCTGTGTACCCCCTTCCTTCCCAGAAATCTCTCTATATTTATGCATACCACTTTTGCTTTGTGACCTACTGAGTTTTTCTAGGGTTTGGAATTATGTGTTGGAAACTGGTAGACTCAGCCACGAACATACACCTAGAGACAGCAATTTGTTTGTCTTCCAGAATTTATCAGTAGCCAGTAGCTCAGAAGCAAAAGTGGGAGCCCATCCTACTTCCTCGACTTAGGGCAGAACTCTTGTGAGCCCACAATAGGTAACTATGGTTAGCTGTTGTGAGTAAGTCATTGCACTCATTGTATTGAGTCTAGACAACAGTGTTATGTAGCCCTTCACCCCATCCTTTAGCTCTTACATACTTCCTTTTCTAAAAACATTCCCTAAGCCATAGTGGAGGTATTATAAATTATTTTAGGGATGGGCACACAGTGTTTTTATTTTTTATATCTGAGGCAGCCACAGTCTCTCTTCATCCCCACCCATTCATTGTAAAAAGAAGCCTCTTTGATCAAGGTTAGAGGCTGCTTTTGTCTATGTATAAATGATTACATATAGAGGCTGCTTTTGTCTATGCATAAATTATTACATATTTATTTCATAAAATATAAACAGTATGGGATTGCCAGATCATACAATAATTCTGATAATTTTTAAAAGAAACTTACATTAATTTTCATTTCCACCAAACTTGAACAAGACTTACCATTTCTCCACTTTTTACCCCAAGTTCCCTTTTGAGATAAGCCATTCTCCTGTGTATGAAGTGACATTTCCCTGATAACCAACCAACACTGAGCATTGTTGGTACACCTGCTGTCCACGTGCGTGTCCTCCTTGGAGAATGTCTAGTCAGTTCCTTTTTGCATTTTCTAAATGTGACGTCTGTTTTTTTAAAACTCCTGAGTTGTTTGAGTTACTTACATATTTCAGATGTTAACCCTTTTCCAGATGTATGCTTGCAAATATTTTCTCCCATTTTGTAGACTGTCTCTTCTTTCTGAAAACCATTTGTTGAAAAGTATATCTTTTCCCCCAATGGATAGTTTTGTGCCTTTAATTGAAAGTCAACTGAGCTTTTGAGTTCACAAAGAAAATTATATTGTTTCTCAGAAGCAAAGAAAAGTCTAAGTTTTCTTTATTTTCCCAAAAGATTAAATCCAAAGTGTTAGTCATATAGAATTGGCCTGAGTCCAGGCAGACCTTGGATCTAATAATATTTGAGTCAAGGGTATAAGACTAGGGGTTGAGTTTTAATAGTTTCTAAAAACGTAAATATATGTTAATGTGCTCAGGCTGTCATAACAAAATGCATTAATTCGGTGACATAAACAACAGTTTTTAAAAATACTCCTAGAGACTTAACAGTGAAGATCAAAGGACTGGCAGGGTCTGAGTCTGAGGAGAACACTTTCCTTGATATTTATCTTCAGAAAGAGAGAGAAAGAGGGAGAGAGAGGAAGAGAGAGAGAAAGAGAGAGGGGGAGGGAGGGAGAGAAGGAGGGAGGGAGAGAAGGAGGGAGGGAGAGTGAGACAGAGAGTCACACACACACACACACACACACACACACATACACACACACATACACACACACATACACACACACACACACACAGAGAGAGAGAGAGAGAGAGAGAGAGAGAGAGAGAGAGAGAATTGTTGTCATCTTTACCTCTTATTGAAAGGGTACCTTATAAGGTCAAGGTCAGTGCTGTTAATTCTTAATAATTTCATTTGACATTAATAATCTCAGAGTTTCATTTTCTAAGTAGAGTAATGATGAGAGTTATGGCTTTGAAATGAGAATTTGGAAGGTGTAGACCTTGGTCCATAACAAAATAAGAGTGGTTATCTTGCATGTCCTTGTGTCTTTATGTTAGCAATGCAAAAAAAAAATGACTTTGCCTAGTCATATAAAATACATTGTGTGATAATTAATATCGATTGTTCAATTGATAGGATCCAAAACTAGTGGGAGACAAGCCTTAGAGCATGGTCCTTAGGGATTATCTGGATTAAGTTAGCTGAGTAGCAAAACCCACCCTAAAGCAGTTGCCACCATTTCCTGATCCTGGACCTGAACTGCCTAGAAAATGAAACCTAGAGAGAAAGGACACTCTCAAGGGGAGGCTCCAAGGCCTGACACCAATACCGATGCTATGGTGTGCTTATAGACAGGAATACCTCTGAGAGGCCCAACAAGCAGCTGACTGAGACAGATTCAGATACGTACACAGGACCATTGGACTGAGTCAGGGACCCCTGTGGTTGAATTAGGAAGGGCTAGAAGAAGCTGAAGAGGAGCGGGACCCCATGGGAGGACCAGTAGTCTCAACTAGCTGGGACCCCTGAAATCTCTCAGATACTGAGCCACCAAGCAGGCAGCATATACTAGCTGGTCTGAGGCTACACACACACACACACACACACACACATTATATATATATATATATATATATATATATATATATATATATATATATATATATATATATATATATATGAGAAGGCCCCAGGGAATGGGGAGGTAGCTGATGGATGGACATGACATCCTCTTGGAGAGAAGGGGGAGGAGGAATGGGATGAGGAACTAGGGAGAGAGGTAACAGTTGGACTGTTAAAAAAAAAAAAAAAGGTGAGCACTTAATGCTTTCTCCTTCCTGAATGTGACTAACATGTGACCAGCTGCTTCAAGCAGGATGGACTTCACCCTGTAACTGTGAGCCAGAACTAACTCAGTGTTAAGTTCCTTTTTACAACAATGAGAAAAGCTAACAGCACTGTCAGGATTCACCTACTAGATTGATCAAAAGGATGATCCCATGTCCCCATCCTCCCTAATTAGGTGGAGAGACTTTATACTTGGGAAGCTGAGAACTTTGCAGATCACTGAGCCCACAAGCTGTGACTCAGCTTCAATCCAAACCTTGTAATCCTTAAAAGTGCTTTCCTTTCCAGACAGAATATGTTAAAAATGCCACATGTTTTTCTTTCCCATTAGACATCTTTTAAAATTCTCTCTGGTGTAGTGGCATGCAGAAAAGAAGGAACCCTTGCACCTCATCAAGCCAAGGAATTTTTTACACGGCTATTTCTCATAGATAGTATGGCTGCAGCACGGTGCCTTTATCTTCTTCCCTGTCAGCAACAGGTTCAGAATCTTGGCTTCCTGCTGCCCCGGCACAGACACCAAAGCTGCTATCCCATTCAAGGGCATGAAACCAGCCAAATGCTGCCAGTGTAAGAACATTGGGGGGGCATTTCATTTCATAAACTCTTTTAAAATCACATTTTAAAATGTTGAGATGCCACGCCACGACGTTAACCTTTCTTTTCAATAAACCGTGTGCCTTTGTATTAGCTGGACGCTTAAGGTCTGTGAAAGTTTTGTGTCTGGCGAGAGTCCAGGAAGAGGGTGTTTGGCTCTCGCCTTGTTTCCTGTGTGGTGCACACTGCTGGGGTCACTGAGCAAATTCAGAAAGTAGCAGAGATTAGCACGATGTTGCTCAAGAATCAATTGACAGCGACATGTTCCCCAGAACTTTATCTTCCTATCAATTGAAAATAGTGAATAAACTCTCAAGCTAAGATTAGAGATTTTTTAAAAGGATTTTACTTGATTGGAGGCAAACACACCAAGTCATCTGCTAGCTGGAGTCAGTGAATTTGTCTACGTTTTCCTGTGTATAATAATCCCACTCTTTTCATCTTTCTGGCACACAATAATTTGGAACCTTTGTAGCGTGGGGCTGGGGATGGCTGATGTCATTCCAACACATGGGTGAAGCCCACTCAGCATACATTATGGAAAACAGCTCGCCTTAGGATTTAAATGCTACTTGTCTTCCTGCCAAAGAAAATGGAGGCCTCTAATAAGGCCCATGTGTTAGGGAAACTTGTTTGGAAGTTTGGAATTTGCCAGTCTTTGTAAAGGAATGCTGTAGGAAAACAGTTCTCTGTGTGCCACTGTGCCACCACCTCGCCACAACTCAGGTGCATCGGGGAGTTCAGCAGTCTTTCAGGAATGTCTGATTTTTCACATTCATATAATGTTCCGGATAAGAAATCCAGCCACCGGCTCATTGATCCTGGTTCTTGGGGTAAGCCTGGTTTCAGAACCTCTATGGGCATTAAGTTCTTTGCAGGGACTTAGGCTCTGGTCAAGCTTCGTGGTTGGTTGGCAGTCAAATGCTTTTCCAGTCTTTTAAGATTTCATGTTCTTCTGTGTCTGTACACGTGACTGTATGGGCGCATGTGCGCAGGTGCCTGGGTTACAGGTACAAAGGATACCAACCCCTTTGTTGTTTTGTCCTGGGATCTGAACTGATGTCCACATGACTGAGGAGCAAGCTTAACCTCCAAACCATCTCTAGCTCTTAATTTCCCATTCCTTGCTATGATACTCTCATAGCCTCGCCAACATTCAGTTCCTGATAAAACCCTGCCTTTTCTTTCCTCGCTTCCTGACTCCTGCCTTTTTTCTGTTGATGGAGAAACTCAGTGCCTGGCTGCTGGTTCCATTAAGAATTTTCTCTTCTCTGATGTCTCCCCCGGCCCCGCCCCCGCCCACTTTCTAGCGTATACTACCTCTTCATTCTGAGTAAGGTTTCTACTGTTCACAGCCCAAAAAATTTTACAGGGAGAAAACTTATCAGAGTGTAGACCTACTTTTAACACCTTAGGCTGTTGACTTCATAGAACAGAGATAGGAGAATGAAGGGAACGTGGCAAAGGAAAGATACTGTCTTACGGTTACTACTGCTGTGATGAAACACTACCATCAAGGACAACCGGAGGAGGGAAGGGTTGATCTGGCTTGTGCTTCCATATCACTGGTCATCATCAAAGGAAGTCAGTGCAGGAACTCACACAGGACAGGAACCTGGATGGGGAACTGATGCAGAGGCCGCGGAGGAGTGCTGCTGACTGGCTTGCTCCCCATGACATGCGCTCTTATAGAACCTAGCACCTCTAGGCCAGGAATGGGCAATCCACAACTGGCTGGGCCCTCCCGCATCAGTCACTAATTAGGAAAATGCACTACAGGCTTGTCTATAGCCTGGTCTTATGAAGGCAATTTCTCAAGTCAGGTTTCCTCCTCTCAGATGACTGTGTTCTGTGTCAAGTTGATTTAAAGCTGGACAGAACAGGGAGTAATGATATGTAGACAAAGGAGAAATTTTGAAGAAAACACCCATTGGAAGAAGACAGCCTTACTAGTATAGTGTTTTCTTACTTTCCTGAAGAAACAGGGCTTAATTAATCAATATTATATTACATATAATAAATATATAAGTATATATATTTATGAAAACAAATATATTTATTCACATAGCAAATGTATTTTTACATATATCTAAACATATATGTATTTACATAACTATACATATTAATATATTATATTAATCAATATTAGTTGCACACATTGTCTGCTATTTGTTAGAGTATAGTTACCACTGAATTAACAATCTATCATGCTATATGCTTAGGTTTGTCATTGAAAAATAATATTGTTTTCATTAATGTTTTAGATTACAAGTCAATTATATATCCATTGTTAAATTTTATTGTACATTTATAGTGAACTAGGCACCACACCAATACCTTGTCAGTGGATATGGTTACTCATCCTATGGGGAACACAGGACAAGAAAGTACTGTGAATTGCTTTGGGTATGCTGATTATGAGGTTTTATCAAGACAAAGGCATGGAGTAATAGAACAGATTGTTTTAATATGATAAAACTTGGAGATTATCATCAGTTTGAAAGCAAAAGGATATAAATGCAAGTCAACTAAAAGTTGGGATCAGAATAGAGTATTCAGATAAGTATGATAGCAAATGAAATCAAGGAAGCCTAAAGTAGAGCTCAGATATGTAAGAGGTACCCATGGAAGAGAGAGGAAAACTTAGTGATGCTGGAGGTACACACATGTCCTGTCATTTACGTAAAGATGCACGGAGAGCTCTTGTGACGTGTCTTAGAATGTCCACTGCCCAAGTCTAGTAGGATTGTGAATTGGGGAAATAGACTAATAAGTGAGAACATTTATAGCCGAGAAGTAGATGTCACATCACAATGATGGGCTAGGGATAAAGGACGGTGACAGAAATTTTTAACCTAGAATTGTCCTTGTCTAAAGGAAATGCCGGGGCCAAAAATGGAGCAGAGTCTTAAGGAAAGACCATTCAGAGATCACCCTACCTTGGGATCCATCCTATCTGCAGACATCAAACCCTGACACTATTGTAAATGCCAAGAAGTGCATGCAGACAGAAGCCTAGCATGGCTGTCCTCTGAGAGGCTCTGTGAGCATCTGACTAAGACAGATGTAGATTCTCACAGCCAACCACTGGACTAAGCCCAGGAACCCTAATGGAAGAGTTAGAGGAAGGACTGAAGGAGCTGAAGGGAATTGCAACCCCATAGGAAGAATAACAATATCAACTACATGGACCCATCAGAGCACCCAGGGACTAAACCACCAACCAAAGAGTACACATGGAGGGACCCATGGCTCCAGCTACATATGTAGCAGAGGATGGCATTGTTTGGCATCAATGGGAGGGGAGGCCCTTGATCCTGTAGAAACCTGTCACTCCAGCATAGGGGGATGCTAGAGGTGTGAGGGGGGAAGTGGGTAGGTGGGTGGGTGAGTGAGCACCCTTTTAGAGGTAAAGGAAAAGGGGAGGGGATGGGGGAATTTCGGAGGGGAGACCAGGAAGGGGGAAAACATTTGAAATGTAAATAAATAAAACAATCAATTAATTAAAAAGAGATGATGATAGAGGGTCTATTGAAAGCACATACCAATAATAAGAAGGGGATTTGGAGCCAGACAAGGCCATCGTCTGCTACAGATGCAGCTGGAGCCATGGGTCCCTCCCTCCATGTGTATTCTTTGGTTGGTGGTTTAGTCCCTGGGAGTTCTAGGGGTTCTGTTTGGTTGATAGTATTGTTCTTACTATGGGGTTGCAAACCCCTTAAGCTCCCTCAGTCCTTTCCCTAATTCCTCAATTTGGATCCCCATGCTCAGTCCCATGGTTGACTGCAAGCATCCCCATCTGTATCTGGGAGGGGAAGCCCCTTGGTCCTGTGAAGACTTGATGCCCCAGTTTAGGGAAATGCTAGGATGGTGGGGCAGGAGTGGGCAGGTGGGAGGGGGGAGCAGATGGGTGATTTTGGAGAGTAAACCTGGAAGGGGGATAACATTTTAAATGTAAATAAACAAGATAACCAATAAATAATTAAAAGCAAAAAGAAAAACAAGAAGGGGGTTTGGTTCAGACACTGACCAATAGCTAGAAAATCAAGGGAGGTATTTTATTCTTAAAAGAAGTGGATATTGGGGCAAATGTTTTTGATTGATGATAACAATATCCAGACCATATAATTAACATAATGTCAAGAGAAAGGTTATTGGAATTAAGAAGCTAAGGTGTTAGAGCAGGAGTTCTGAGTGCCCTTTTTGTATGGCACTGTCATTAGACATTAGAAAGGGCAGCATAGAGGAAGATGATGGAACAGTTCTTAAAGGCTGTAATGCATAGATAATGTTGCCCAGAGGTCAGTAGGTAACAATGTCTAGACTGTGCTTCTGGCTAGATGTCCTGGGACTTAGAGGAACAGACAGAGCTATGGTTTGGCTGTGTGCTTGATTCTTACGTTGGAAACTTAATCCCAAGAGTCTTATGTTGGCAATGTTTGAAAGTTGGGCCTTTAGGAGGCATCTTAGGGCTACAACTACTGTGTTTTACCAGAAGAGCCAAAAGTAACTTGGGAGGAAATGTTTATTTGGCTTATATATACACTAAATCACAGTTGATGGAAGGAAGTCAAGGCAGAATTTCAACCTGGCAAGAATGTGGAAGCAGTAGCTAATGCAAAACCAAGGAGTGCTGCTTACTGGCCTGCTCCCCATGGCTTGCTCAGTCTGATTTCTTCTAGCACCCAGAACCACCAGACCAAGGGTGACACCATCCATAATGGACTGAAGCCTACTCCATCAATCATTAATTAAGAAAATATCCTAGAGGGTTGCCTGTAGCCCAAACCTATGGAGGCATAGGTCTCTCTCTCTCTCTCTCTCTCTCTCTCTCTCTCTCTCTCTCTCTCTCTCGTTTTTCAAGATAGATAGGGTTTCTCTGTGTAGCCCTGGCTGTCCTGGAACTCATTCTGTAGACCAGGCTGGCCTTGAACTCAGAAATCCACTTGCCTCTGCCTCCGAAGTGCTGGGATTAAAGGCGTGTGCCACCACTGCCTGGCTGAAGCATAGGTTTCTCAACTGAGGGTCTTTCCTCCCAGACGACTCCAGCCAGCATAGGAGATGAGGAAGACTGCAAATTCTTCAGAGTGAGATTTCACATGGTGACACTCATGTTTTCTTGGAAGAGGAAGAGACCTGAACTAACCCACTCACTCCATCTCCCCATGCTATGCCCTCTGCCTTGGTAAAACACAGCAAGAAGACTTTACCAGATGACATGCCATAGTCTTTGCTTTTAAAAGTCACGAGATTAATATATCTCTATTATTTATAAATTACCCAGTCTCAAGAATGTTATCAGTGCAATAAAAAAACTAACTCAGAAACCATTAATAATGGGAAGACAGTAGACTTCTAGAGACGTGGTGGGCCTTTTCTCCAAAAACTGTGCCTTTTGCATAGAGAGATTTGTCCTTGTCCAGAAAGGAAAAATGGCTGAGGAGAAGACAGGAACACTTCATTTATCATTTAACATTTTATAATCCATTTATAAAACATTTCCAGGTTTACAGAATAGAATTACCACAAGATCATTGTGTGGTTTGGGGACACCTTAAACTGAAATTATTCTGCATTGTATACTAGAGCAAATATTTTTTGTTCTTCTATTTCCTCTGAGTAAGAAGAACACGAATAGCTTATACTTCTAATTAAAACACCAAGAGCTTCTATTTTTCAGTTCGTTCTTCCCAGCGCTTTTCTGACAAAGGGAAGAGATGCTGTGATAATTGCCAATATAGGGTGAATACAGCTTCATTTAAAGAAAGAATTATAAGACCAAAATTTAGTAGAGCAAACCCTCAGAAGAGATTTAATTGTGGAATAAAGGGCCAGATGTGAAATCTTCTCATTAATGACCATGGACTTTGCTTGTCCATCTGTCTCAGGCACAAGCCCTACGGAATCAATGAGAAGCTCCTGCCATTAACCTTTGTGCTTGAGTATTTTACTTGAGAGGAAAAAATAATAAAAGCCTGCTAGTCTTAGAAAAGTCAATAAAGCAGGTATTTCTAAAGGAGGGATTGATGGTGGAACTGTGTGGCTATAGGACCATTCTTGGAACTGACATGTCCCCAGTGGTACAAACAAAACCAGCTCGGGGGAGAGAATTCTCCCATGGTAGTTTTGCATGAATTACACGGCACCTTAAATGTTCCTAGGGCATGAGAGAAAAAGCATTATTCATGCCTCCCTGACCATTTCAGCCAAACAGTATAAACTATTACAAAGGAGAGCTAAAGTGCAATGCAGTCAGCCTGGAAAGCTTTGCAGAACTTTTTTTTTCCCCCAAGAGACTCTGTAAAAGGGATTGGGGGTGGGTAGGGTTGTATATTAATTGTGAAATGGTTCCAAGAATGAGAACTGGCATGCGAGCAAAGGGTGCTGAAGGGCACAAAGAGTGGGTGGGGAGATGCTGGGCTGGGAGGGGAAAGAGGGAGAGGAAAGTATAAAAGCCAGGGTGCTGCAAAGCGTTCAGTGAGTTGCCAGGAGCTCTAGGACTGAGAAAAGGATGCATCCCAAGGAAAAACAAAACAAAACAAAAAGCAAAACCACTTACACACTGAGAGCAAAGATTGTATGCTATGCAAGACCAATGCGATGCAGACTGAGGTATGAAAACCACCCTGGTACCCATTCAGAGTGCTTGTGCATAAACAAGGAGTCTCTTTTATTAACTGCTGGCTCTACCAATGCCTTCCAGACAGATCTATTTCAGCATTTCACCTCAGTGCTTTCTCTGCAGGCTGCTTTTACTAACACCTGCTGCCCAGTAGACTTGTCTGTCAAACGGTGTGTTCAGAGATGATCTATTACTTGGAATGAAACACAACTCTTTTTATTTCTAAGAGAGATGCCTCTAGGATTACATTTTGTGTGGTTCCAAAACGTATAGATATATTTTATTCTTGACAAAGCTGTGGAGCCTAAAAATAAAGCACGGAATCAAATATGCTGATAATAAAATCAGAGAGTCTCTGTTTAGAGGCCACGCTCTCTTTAAGCAGACTGGGGGAGAATGAAATATTCAAAGGTGCTTATTAATATTTGTAGAAAAATTAAACCTAAATATTTATGCATATTTTGTATCAAATAAGATAGTAAAATACGGCCATTTAAGCTTGCATTTAACTTTCTGAGTAACACCATTTTTAAAGGGTGACACCTGTGAATTTCCTGTTTATGTTTTTCTGTCTGATGATGTGTCTGATCCTTTCCTGTGCATCTTGTTTTTTAGCATTTTTCCTTCTCTCCTTCTCTAAGGAATTCTGTTTATGACACTTCTCTGCAGCAAGTCCTCACTGCTATAGGACTCATTCTCTTATGTATCCATTTACTATTTTAAAAATAAGAGCTCTGTTTTCATAGGTAGGAAAAAGCTCTTTGTGGTAAGAGGGGGCATTTGAAATAATGCTTAGTTATAATTTGAGATGCGCACATTAATAGAATTTTAAAAACGCAGTCACTGGAATGTTGACAACACTGCTTCAACAAAGAATGTGAGACACAAGGTTTATTCTCTGCCAAGATATATGTTTTGATCTATATAATTCATATTTATGGCTGAGGTTACAAAGCCTCCCATCTCCCAGGGAAGTCACTCAATGGCGAGGATTTTTATAAAATCTCACAACCATATGGTTTAATGTCTGTTTCTTCTGTTGTAAATATTGGAGAGGTTTCACGTGATCCTCTTGTTTGAGAAGTATAGCTCTGAACTCGTTCTCATACAAAGAAACAGAAAGAATGCACTTCTGACTAGAGGCAGTGATAGGGCCTTAGTACTCTGCAAATTTCATTTGCCCTTCCCTTCATGTAATACAGGACTTCATGCTCCTAACCAAAGAAGGAAGCTGAAAGACTATACCAACATAGAGGTATCCTCAAGCCCCACAAATCCTGAACCCTTGCTTACAAAAATATCAGAAAAACAAGTCTACTTGGACTGTATGTCTATATTTTAGTGTATAAACAAGTTATAAATAAAGTCTAAGAATACTCTTTTACAATTTGGATGTCATGGAGAAATCTTGGACTCACAAAATCCAGAATGCACAGCAAGGAACACCAAGACAATTAACCACACTCCAAGTAGCACTATGCAAAGAAGGGGGAAAAGAGAATAATGTCATGAATGGGAAAGGAGAAGAGAATTCAACACGGAGGGGTGGCAAGAGCAGAGTCAAAAGGAATTGGGCATTGACTAACACTAAAGTCATTTTGAAAAGCCATACTGAAACCTACTACTCTAGAAATCTCCTAAAATATATGTATTATGAAAGGAATCATAATGGAGTCACCAAATATTAGGGGACACCATACCCCAGCTAGACATCTTGTGCCACGAGGTAAAACCTCCAGTGCCAGGAATTGGTTATATGTGTTTGAGTCATTGGCCAATTGGGTCCCATAGACTTCTCAAATGTCACAGCACAAGGTAGCCCCAGTACTATTCCTTACTCAGTGTAACCCAACAGGAAGGCTGTATTGCTGAAGACACAACTCACTTGTGTCACTGAACATGGAGAAATTGAGCTGGTGTCTGACCAGCGCCTTCACCCTTACTGACCAGCACTCATGGTACTGGAAGGTAGAGAAAAGTAATCAATACCATCCAGATATGAACCTTGAAACCCAACAGTTGTGATCTGCCTGCAAGATACACTGGTGGGATAGTGACATAAATGTTACATGCTATCCAACAACTTTTTGATTGTATTTAAATCCCCTACATGGGATGGATCCTAGACCTGACCTTGATAGAGTTCCTAGGGCAAAATCTATACTATTACTATGCCAATGGAGCATACCAATAAAGAGATTCCTAATGACTTCCTTCTCTATCCATAAATTAGAGCACTTAAACTTCACCAGAGAAGCATATCCTTGCAGTATATGCTAAGTACTAAGAGATCCACAACTAGACAAAATCAGAGAACATGAGATACTTTGCAATACTCAGCCCTATATGGGATATGTTCACTGAACTACTTGATTCAAGGCTCAGGGATCTATTCAAAAGAGGAGGTGTAAAGACTGTAAGAGTCAGAGGTGGTGAATTTCAAGGAAACAGTGTCTTCCAGACTCAACAGGACTGACACACATATGAACTCACAGCAAGCCAGATGAAATTCCAGAACTAAGAAGGGGAAGTAGACACTGTGTCCCACAGGGACCAAGAAGGTATGAGCAATGATAGCTGCTGGGAAAGAGAAAACATGTTTTCTCAAGTGTGTCACTGCATTTATCAGCCACACTATAGGGCAGGTTCCTGCCCAAGAGGAGCTGGCCAATGCACTGTGATCTCCAGTGATTTGTTTCACACTACTTGTTTGCTGTTGTATTTTTTCTTTGTATGGTTTGTTGTTGTTTCCTAGTTTGTTTTGATTCTTATTTGGGAACTTTTTTGAGAGGAAGAGGGAGAAAACATAAATTTGAGTGTGTACAGAGGTGGGAAGGATCCGAGAGGGGTGGGGAGGAGGGAGAATATGAGCAAAATGTATCATATGAAAAAAATCTAAAATAAATTTAAATAAAGTAATTAATTATAAACTTTGTAGCATAGGACAGTAGAGTGAGATATTACAGGTTTCTTTTATATGATTTCAGTGTTTATGTAGAGAATCTCCTCCATTTTCGTATAATTTAGAAAGATTCGAACAGATAGCTTTCTATATAAGAGATAACTTTAGGAGGAGAAACAGTCAATAGTGGTTAGACATTGGCTTGGCCATTGTTTGGTCACCTCCCCTATACTGTTCCTGTGGGACCATACATTAGTGAGATAGGGTTTAGAAAAACAAGTAGGAGGAGAAGAATCCAAAGCTGAATACTGAGAATCACGAAGGCAGAACCTGCTGACTACTGGTCAGGCCACAGCTACATACTGAGTTGCTAGAAAGTACCTGAAACTTAGCAATTCTCAATCTCTATCACTGACTAATCAAAATCCATGGAAAGTCTGAAGCAATGGCTATGTACAGTAAATTTTTAAAATTATCATTTAGTGACGTTAAAAGTTAATAGCTTTGGAGCCAGAGAGATGGCTTGTTGGTTTGAAAGCACTTGCTGATCTTGTGAAGGACCTTGGTTTGGTTCCTAGTACCCACATGGTAGCTCACAAGCAGCTTTTACTCTAGTCCCAGGGAATCCAGAATCTTCTTCTGATATTGGAGGGTACCAGGCATGCTCACAGTGCACAACATACTCATGTGCATTAATAAAAATAATTATTTTAAAAAATAAACAACTCAGCCAGTTGAGGAAAAAGATTGAGTGTTTATTTTTTTTTTGATTGAGGCATTAAGATTTTTATTGGAAATATTATTTCTTTAACTATTTTCTTATGCATTGGTGATAGAACAATTTCCCACGATTTTAAATGTTTCTATATTTTTATTTTTTTATTGTATATTTTCTTTATTTACATTTCAAATGTTATCCCCTTTTCTGATTTCTGCCCCCCTCTGGAAACCCTCTATCCCCTTCCCCCGCTTCTATGAGGGTGTTCCCCCACCCACCTAACCACTTCAATCTCCCCACCCTTGAATATCCCTACACTGGGGCATTGAGTCTTCACAGGACCAAGGACCTCTCCTCCCACTGATGACCAACAAGGCCATCCTCTGCTACATATACAGCTAGAACTATGGGTCCCTCCATGTGTACTCTTTGGTTGGTGGTTTAGTCCCTGGGAGCTCTGGGGGGTCTGGTTGGTTGATATTGTTGTTCTTTCTATGGGTTACAAACCCCTTCAGCTCCTTCAGTCCTTTCTCTAGCTCCTCCATTGGGGACCCCATGCTCAGTCCAATGGTTGATCTGTGAGCTTCTGTCTCTGTATTTGTCAAGCTCTGGCAGAGCCTCTCAAGAGACAGCTATTTGACCTGTGACCATCAAGTTGTTGTGTATACCAATAACAAAGGAGGATGCTGGAGGGTTATTTTTAACACTCTTATCTTGGACTGTCACCCTGATCCCATAATGTCCATCAGGCACATGGCTAACACGGAGACAGGAGATAGGTAAGGGCATATTATCTACACAGGAAGTAATGATGCACCACAAGCTGAAGGTATTTCCAAGGAAGAGAGCAGCTGCCCTGGGAGAGAAGACATTTGAACTTTGGATGACCCATCTCTACAGCAATCTGCAAATGTAGTGCTGAGTGGAACAAGAGAATGCTTGTAGAGGAAACTTGCACAGTTTGCACACAAGGTCACCTGGCTTCCTGAGATAGTCAGCCGCTTTGGCCACATATTATGCTGGCTAAGTGTATTAAGACTTATTAGAGAAAAAGAGAAGGCAATTGCCTTTCAAGGGCTTACCTGTACAATGTTTTAGAAAACTATGCTCTTACTAAGTGAGCTAATGATAATTTGTTATTGATTATCCTCAGCAGTTAGCTATATAGCAAACACATACAACAGGAGCTTTTCCTGAGCTTCTTACAGCTAAAAGAAAATCATAGACCCGGGGCACAAACTGGGCTGCAACTTAGAAGTTTTGAACATGACTTGTTTCTGAACTTGAAAAGATGGTTATCAGAATCACTGTCCTACCACAAAAAGTATTTATGATGAGTTCTGGTGATTTGGGACACTAAGAAAGTCCATTTTATTGTTATAGTTCTGGGAAAGATGGCTTCCTTAAAATGTGCTCATGGGACAATATGATATCAATGGTGGAAAATCTAAAATGAACCTAAAATTTCAAAAACTCAAGGAAATATCTTTCTTTAGCAAATCATTTGGCAGCGCAGTAGATTTGGTCCCCCTGGTTCACAGTGGTTAGACTTAAGCTTTCCCTTAGCATCACTTAAGTTGGAAAGCAATGCCCATTCAGAATATGTTCAGAATTCTTACCTTTCCCCAGGCTAGCCACATGTGGCATTTCACCTGTGTCTCCATGTTGGATGCTGGGTAAGGGTGCCTTTAAATCTTCCTCAGATCATCCTTAGCTTATTAAAATCTTTCTCTGTGTCCTGAAAATTCAGAAAGGAATTAGAATTTTCAGAGATGAGAGAAGAGAAAGAGGAAGGAAAAGAAAAAAGAGGTAACAGAGGAGGATGCTGATGAGATGATGGGGAAAGAGAAGCAAAGGAAAGAAAATGAGGGAAAGGAGAAAGAATGAGATGGGGGATGGTGAAAATGGGGTGTAGGAGGAGAAAGAGAAGGGAGAGTAGGAGAAGGAGGTAGTGCTGAAGTTGGGGAGATTGCCTGGGAGGCTGTCAGCACAGTAAGCCATAGAACACTGTGATTACTTGCAAAGGTATCTAGGAGATTCTAAGTATGAGACCAGATACTGCTGCAGCCATGCAATCTTTCCTGGAGATGTAGCTGAAGATCTACTTTGCAAGCAACCTAGTCATATGCACAAAGTGTTCATTAAGAGTAAATTCTGGAAGAGTTAGTTAGGCACAGACCTCCAAGTTTATCCCAAAGCCTTCCAGCTTCCAAAACAGTCTTCATGATCAGCTCGATATATCCAAAGCCTAGTTTTAGATTGTTTTATAAGTACTCTGTAAAACACAGACACCCTCAGGAAACAGCACTCATTTCCCCAAGAGACCTATCTTCATACCAAGTGCCTCCAAAGTCTTGGCAATCTCCCTGGAGGGTCTTTGAATAGACATGGGAGGCACCAAGGCGAAAAGGAGGATGGGAATTCAGGTAATAGGTTTCAGAAAAAAAAAAAAGAAGTGGAGGATGAGCTCAGTATTTGCTGCATTATGCACATTTCCTGTAAAACCTTCAATAAAGTAAGCATTACAATTAAGTGATGAAACCTAAACTCAGATGAGAAAAAAACTGCATGTTCTCCCACATGTGCAGATCCTAAATACATACGTGCATATATAGTTGTACACAGGTGTAAGTGTGAGTTATTCTAAAAATCTGGAACAAACACCAACAGAGCACAACAAGGGATTTTGAGAGAGATAAGGAAGGCTGGCCTTCCTTAAGGGATGGGAGTTAGGGAAAGGAAGGAAGCAGGGCCTGAAGGAGGAAAAGAATCTATGGAGCAAGGGCTGGGTAGAAGAGGATTCATGCTGTGCTAAAGATGCCCTAATGGATCTATCTAGTCTCAGGGTATTGGCATTGTTAACAGTGTTGGGTGTGGGTGAATCTCATAGATCAGGCATGAAGTCCAATCAAAAGGGGTTACTTTTACTCCCATGATATTTGTACCACTGTCTACTTGCATGTCTCACAGGTAGGTCATTATTATGGATTTCAGGTGAAACTGATGGTTATTTATATCCTATAGTAGCATGGATTGCACCTTCCAGAACCATAAACAATGGTCATAGGCGTGAAGCTTCCAGTTGAGTAAATTCTAGAGCTCTCCATGTTCTATTATATAAGTATGTAGTATCTTCACCAATAGGGCCTTAGGACTCTAGAGGGTAACAAATAGCATTGGCAGTAGCCTGTAATGTCTGGGAGGTATCTCTGTGTCTTAGTCAAAGTTCTATTACTGTGAAGAGACAACACAACCACAGCTATGGGTTCATAACTCCTTTAAGAAACCATTTAATTAGGGCATACTTACAGCTTCAGAGGTTTAGCCCATTATCAGCATGGCTAGAAGGATGGTGGCAGGCCAGCAGACAAGGTGTAGGGGAAGCAGCCGAGAGTTCTACATCCAGATCTTCAGGCAGCAGGAGGAGAGTGACTCTGGGCTTGGTATGTGCTTCTGAACCCTCAAAGCTCATCCCCAGTGATAAACATCCTCCAACATGGCCACATCTCCTAATTCCTGTCAAGTAGCACCACTACCTAGTGATCAGGAATTTAAGTATATGAGCCTATGGGGGGCATTCTTATTTAAACCATCAGATTCTACTCTCTGGGCCCCATAGGCTTGTTACTATACCATGATGCAAAACTTCATTCAGTCCAACTTCAAAAGTTTTGATATTCAGTCTATCAGTCTCAACACTGTTTAAAAACCCAAAGTTTCTTCTGAGACTCATGACAATCTCTTAACTGTAATCCCCAGTAAAATATAATCAAAATGCAAATTACATATTTTACATACACGAGGGCACAGGGATACATTACCATTCCAAAAAGGAGGAAAGGGAACACAGTGAGGAAATACTGGACCAAAGTAAGAATGAAAACCAGCTGATCAAACTCTAAACACGGTATTTCCATGTCTGATATCAAAGGACTCTTCACTTCTCCAACTCCTTTCAGCCTTGTTGACTATAATACACTTCTCTCTCTTGGGCTGGTTCCATACCCTGTTAGCAGCTCTCCTTGGCAGGTAGGCCATGGCTCTGGCATCTCAACATCTTGGGCTCTCCCCAAAGTGAATCTAGGCTTTACCTTCACAGTTTCATGAAAGGCCTCTCTCCATGCAAGGACTTCATGGCACAGGCTTGGCATCACCAGCTTCCTTTTAGGCATTGAAAGAGATTCCACATCCTCCTTCTTTTTTCTATCTGTGACTCTAAAGCCAGAATCAAATGGCTGAATGTGCCAAGTCCTGCTGCTTACTGGGACTAGAACGTGGCCTTCTTGTTCAAAGTTCAAATGTGTTTTCATCAGCTTTCTGTTATCAATGGTTTCCCTCACTGCTTAAACTTTTCTTTAATTCTTTTTCACAAGTTGGAAGCTCTGCTTGGAGGGGCCATGCTTTGAGGTTACCACTGCCTTTATTCCATCTAGGATCAGGCTTTTCTTTAAACTTTCTATCTCTGTGAGCACTGGACTTAGCTCTATTACACATCCCAGTGTTTCTTTTCTCCTCCTACTGCATATTTATGTATTTTTTTCTTGCTCAGCTTGCTCCTGTTCATGATAGATCTGAATAAGAGTGACCACTAATAGCCATATGATGGATAAAATATCTGTGTTGAGGAGAACATTATGCTAAGTCTAATGATGAACATATAGATGGAAAGTCATCTAAAACATAAAAATGTTGGTCTCATGGAAGCAGGGTAGAATGGTGGCTGAATGTGGGAAAATGAGGAGATGGTGGTCAAATGATGAGACTAGGGGACTGAGGAGTGTCTCAGGGATAAATGAAGCACTTGTGTGCTGCAGTTCAGATTCCCAGATTCTACATAAAATCTGGGCAGGCATGGCCAACTTCTACAACCTTAGCACTTGGGAGGCATAACAGTTGATCTGCAGGGTGGGTTGAATGTGTAGACTAGATAAAATTAAACTCCAGGTTCATCAGGAAGCTAAACGAGTGGAGAGTGGTTGAGGAAGACACCCAACATCAATTTTTAGTTTTAGTATCTGCATATGAGCATATATGCACACAGGTACCCACAGGACACACACATAAAAGATGTAAAACTAAAATTTTGAACTCTAATTCACACCATGTTCTTTACTTGAAACCTAGTGAAGGAGATATTAGTTTTTTTTCAAACCCCAAGCTATTACTTGTTGATGACTGTATTGGCTCACTTTATTATAGTAGTAATAAATACACCCTGCATACATATACAAATCACAGTTGTGCACATCTTAAATAAATACAGCTTGTATTTGCTAATTTTAGTGCACTAAGGTTGACAAAAATAATATATAAATTCTCCTTCCTTCCTTCCTTCCTTCCTTCCTTCCTTCCTTCCTTCCTTCTTTTTTTCTTTCTTTCCTTCTTTCCTTCTTTCCTTCCTTCCTTCCTTCCTTCCTTCCTTCCTTCCTTCCTTCCTTCCTTCCTTCCTTCCTTCCTTCCTGCCTGCCTGCCTCCCTGCCTCCCTGCCTCCCTGCCTCCCTGCCTCCCTGCCTTCCTGCCTTCCTGCCTTCCTGCCTTCCTGCCTTCCTGCCTTCCTTCTTTCCTTGTCTGAATTGAACAAGTAATTATCCCTCCAGAACTTAAAAAAAGACAAACTCTCTAGATTTGACTTAAACTGATTCTTAGGTTGTACAAGCATACCATAATTTCCTGTGAAATTCTGTCTGCTTATGGGGCCAACATTGCCTTAAAGCTGAGAAGCCAAATCTTGCATCAAAGTCCCTTATTGCTTCCTGTTGCACATATGGACTTACTGGTCTAGCAAAACATTCCTATTTGCAAAGATCAGTGCTTGCAGCTATGTTAACAACTGAATGAAGCATTTGCTATGTAAGCTGAGTAGGACTGATATGAGAAATAGAAAAACGTAGCCACACTGTGTATGGTGGGTAAACTTTGAAACCTCTCCAGAGACCAGGAATCCTTCAACAAATAACTTCTTAATTCATACCACTACCAAACTGTTTTCTACTTTTACAAGATGAAGGAAGGGAGAGCTACCCCTCAAGGAAAAATAATAAAGCAAATTAAGAAAAATCCTGAAGCAAAAGTATAATGAGATGAAATCCAAATATAAATAAGGAGGAATAAGGGAGGAAGAAAACCCCAACCCCAAACGTCTCCCCCTTCTTAGCCTCAGAAGTGACAACACCATTTAAACATCCAGAAGTTACAAATATAAAAATAACCATCCACAGAACTCTGCCATTCTCCCTAAGTTCTCATAGTAATGGATTTAAACCATAGCTTGAAACCTTGGCCTCTGACATTGGCAGAACTCAAGTTTACAGAATGATAAATCTAATTGCAAAAAACTTACTTGCACAAGAAACCAAAAATGAGCAAAACCACTTGGGGGTCTGAGATGCACAGAATGGACCAGCTGAGGTTGCCAATGACAAAAGGCTGGCTTTAAATAAACTATACTCCAGACTACGCTGACAAACTGAGAATTCCAATTTGTTCTTGAGGGACACCTCAAATGATCCAAGTGGCTTCCTGAGTCAAGCAGCTGCATCTAACTTTGTAACCCTGGAAGGGGAAAGCTTCCTTTGAGAATGCTGACAGAAATGGAAACTTTACAGCAGACATGTTTCCCATGATGGCCATGGCTACTCACTAATTTCCTTGTTTGTACATCAAGTCCATCACACTCAGCGGAAGATGAAGATTGTGTTACCCTTAGATGAAAGGATTCAGGATAACCTGAAAATTTTTCTGACCATATATCTCAGCCTTTTCTTCATGGAAGAGCCTTTGGTGGATGCTCTGGGGGAAATATGAGAGACTAAGACACAGTGACTTTCAAGAAATTTCAAGAAATTTATCAAGCCACATGGTTGTATAAACACACACACACACACACACACACACACACACACACACACACACACACTTATTACAATAACTACAGAACTGAAGCCAAATACCCTGTGAGTTCATTAAAGTCTTGTTTTCTTAGGAAAATTCATTTCCTTCTCTTCTAAATTTTCATGATACTTTGTGCCTTTCTGAGTTACCTTGATTTAGAATAGACAAAATAACAATTTCCAGAGCATCAGTGAATGAAGATAATGTGTGTACACAGAGAACTATAAAATGTATATTATGTTGATTGAGATATTTGGTCAATTTTAGTTGAACAAGGCATTTATTGAGTGTTTCTGAGGCACTATCTCATGTATTGGATACAATCTAGAGATTTCCTGTACACCTTGATGTGGAAACTAAAAGGGGCTGTGGGGGAAGAAGGGGAGGAGAGAATAGCCCATGTCCAGCAGAGCTCCTGTGCTCTGGGCATGCAGACGTGGGAGGGCTGCTGGATGCTTTCCACTTGGCCACGTATGGGCATCTAAGCCACTGACCCCACTCAATGGGGGTGGGTGGGCAAGGGGCAGCCCCTGAAACTTGGGACCCCCAGGGTGACACCCTTGTCCCCAGGGTTATGGGAGAGAGGGCTTAGGGAGAGAGGTTCCCACCCAGGTGAGAGTAAGCACAGTGGGCCTTGATGAACAGAGACAGTCTAGGGTTTTAGAGGTTTATTGTAGAAAGTCAGGGAGAAAGGAGAGAAAGTGGAGAGAGAGAGAGAGAGAGAGAGAGAGAGAGAGAGAGAGAGAGAGACTGGCCATGGCCAAGAGGAGAGAAGGTGGTAAAGAAGAGAGAGAAGAAAGGCTAGAGAGTAAGAGGAGATAGCAAGAGGGAGAGAGAGTAAGAGAAGGAGAGGAGAGGAGAGGAGAGGAGAGGAGAGGAGAGGAGAGGAGAGGAGAGGAGAGGAGAGAGAATGAGGACAGGAGAGGATGAGGAGAGGTTAGAGTAAGAGAGTGAGGTGGGGCCAAGCAACCCCTCTTATAGGGCTGTTATGTTTACTGTTTCTAGGTAACTGGGAGGAGTCTAGCCTGAAGGTCATAAGCTTGGGACATTGTCTACATGACTACTAGCTACACTTCTCCTGTGGGGACTGTGGGGGTGGTAATTTTGACAGGAGCCATTGTTCCAGGAGACATGAGGGAATGCCTACCGTGCCATGTAGGTGAATTATCACCACTCCAGGGTTCAGACCTCAGCTCAACTGGAGACCAGACTGTCTGTATATAGTCCAATGCCCCACACCTTGAAATAGTCTCATAAACTTGAATCTTCTCAATTAATCCAGATTAGGAATGGGAGTATGCACTTAATTAAGAGATAATATTTATTTTGCAAAAGTAAATAGCTTCATTTCTGGGAATAAGACCTTCCTTCCGTATGATTATGGGGTCACCAGGTAGTATTTCAGCCAGAGATTTTATTCTCTTTAAGTCTGGGAAACAAAAATAGTCATCTGAAAATTATATTCTGAATCTGAAAATATCTAATATCACACATTTGTCTACTTCAATGGGAATCTACAGACAAGCTTTTTCCTCACTGAGCTCCTATAAAAAAAGTTAAGGGGGTTGGAGAATTCACAGTAATAATTTAGGGATGGGAGTTGCTTCCAATTGTAACTGTGTTGACCACACATTCATTTAAACACTCAGGAATATGGGGGCCATCATATCTAAGTAGATATTAATAGGGACAGCAGCAGGAACACAATTTTTGAAGTTTTCTTGGGTGCTGGGATGCATTACTAAACATACCCTGTGGTTTAAAACAAGGCAAATTTATTCTTTCTAATTTTATATACTAGAAGTCTCAAGTCAGGATGGTGTTGTGGCCCTCCAGAGGCTTAAGAGAGGAAAAAATCATTTGTCCTTCCAAGTTTAGTTACTGTTAGCATTCCTTGAATTATGGCCCATCACTTCTTCTCCTGCAGCTTTGACCTCTTTCCTGTGGTGTCTTTTTCATGCCACACTTTCTGTTTTAAAGACTCTGAAACATTGGATTTGAGTTCTTCCATGATTATCAATGGTGATACATTTTAATATTGTTTAATTAAATATGTAAAATGATTTCAAATAAAGTTATGTTCTTAAAGCCTAGAAATTAGGGTATGGATATGTATATGTACAAACACACACACACACACACACACACACACACACACACACACACACACACATGAATGTATTTGTAGGACCCCTTCACAACACAGAAAAATCTGTAGGAGTAACTCATTCTTTTGGAAGGAAGAGTCCAGGCTATGTTTATCTTTAGAGCAGTGTGCCAATAGTACAGGTCATTTAATAACAACAAATTATGTTATTTAATTAACCTTGCTTTCTCTGGCCCTAGATTATTGGAATTTGGGTAATGGCATTTAAAAATCTCATTAAAGACTGAGGGGCATTTCTCTTCTTGTGGAATACAAATGCTGGAGTCAGTTTTTTCAAGCTTAGAAACAAAAGGAAAGAACCTAGCACATCACCTTTATGCTCTCAGGTTTCTACTTGGATCTACTTTTACGTGGTATAGAAGTGATATTTGTATACATTAACAGAATCCCTCCTAAGCGACACTATACCCAGTGTCAGAGACATTTTGCAGTCATAGTAATAGAGTGAATTCTTTGGTGAGTGGAAAAACTGAATCTAACAATTATTGTCAGGTGAGTGAGTAGAGCTCTCTATTTATGGCATGTCAAGTCCAGGATGTTATCGTATGGGATTGTCCCTGTGTGATGTGTTATCATGAGCTGGGCAATAAGGAACTCGGTCAAATATGTTTTCAGCCATGCTAGAAGTGCTTGAGAAAACCAGGTGTCAGTGAAGTCTTATTTATCCATTTGCAGGACATTAAAGACATTTCATTTGTACATTCTAGCAACAGAGCGGGCGGGCCACTTGTTATCTGTTTTGTTTCCTGGAGTTTTCTTGGGTCCCGGAATGTCTCATATATCTGTCTGACCACAGGAAAGAGCATTGGTATCTCAGTAGGCTCTAGTTTGAAGAGTCATGAACTTGAAAGGTGCTGTTCAATGTACAATGCTTTGCTGAAACCACCGCACACTAAAACACATTTAATTCACCTGGCTTGCCTAACATCATAGCTTAGCCCATACTATATTAAATGTACTCAAAATTCCATCATAAGAAAGTGTAGCACTGCGTATCAGCTACACTAGCCCAGGAGACGATCAAAACTCAAGGAGAGGGGCTGGTGAGATGGCTCAGCGGGTAAGAGCACCCGACTGCTCTTCCGAAGGTGATAAGTTTAAATCCCAACATCCACATGGTGGCTCACAACCATCTGTAACGAGATCTGGTGCCCTCTTCTGGAGTGACTGAAGACAGCTACAGTGTATTTACATATAATAAATAAAATAAATCTTAAAAAAAGAGAATGTTTTAAAAAAAACTCAAGGAGAAACTTTAAATCTTTGGCAGGCTGAGTACATTTTCTTTTTTAATGGTGTGATTATTCTGTTTCCTCCCTTCTGAACTGGGATGACCTTATTCTATGGAGATATCATCAATTTGAAAATGGACCAACCAGTGACTGCTGCAGCTTGGGATCCATCGCAAGATAGTGCTGAAAGGGCCCTGATATAGCTGTCTGGTGGGAGGCTATACCAGTGCCTGGCAAACACATAAGTGGATGCTCACAGTCAGCTATTAGATGGAACACAGGGTTCCCAAGGAAGGAGCTAGAGAAAGTACCCAAGGAGCCGAAGGTGTCTTCAACCTTAACTAGTACCCCCAAAGCTTATGTCTCTAGCTGCATATATAGAAGAAGATGGCCTAATTGGCCATCATTGGGAAGAGATGCCCCTTGGTCATGCAAACTTTATATGCCCCAGTACAGGGGAATGCCAGGGCCAATATGTGGGAGTGGGTGGGTAGAGGAGCAGGGCAGAGGATGGGGGAGGGTTTAGGGGACTTTCGGGATAATATGTGAAATGTAAATGAAGAAAATATCTAATAAAAATTGGAAAAAAATAAATAAAAATACCTACATGTTGGTCAATTGATAGGCAGCTGCCATGTGTATCTTAGGTACCATCCCTGACCACTCCATCCTGTATCTCATTCCCACTAGCCCTCTTCATTAGTATTAGATGAAGCAGGGGGGGGGGGCAATCTGGAATCTGCTCTGACTGATGCCTGTCCCATAACAATTGCTAATGCTTTGAATATCATCTCTGCACACCTTCTAGATTATAATAGGCACATGATTTTCCCAGTTTTCTTATAGGGAAGAGAAAACACACACACACACACACACACACACACACACACACACACATACACACATAGGCACATACACATGCTCTCACATATGCACTCACATACACACACCAATGAAATCATAGTTTGGTCCCCACTACTCTTTATTCTATTCTATTTTTTGTATTTGTTGTTTTATTTATTTACATTTCAAATGTTATCCCCCTTCCCAGTTTTCCCTCCACAAGTCCCCTATCCCCTTCTCCCTCCCCCTGCCTCTATGAGGGTGCTCCCCCACCCTATGAGGGTGCTCCCTCACCCACCCACCCACCCACCCACCCACCCACTCCTGCCTCAGCACCCTAGAGTTCCTTTATTGAATCTCCACAGAACCAAGGTCCCTCCCAGTGATGCCAGATAAGGCCATCCTTTGCTACATATCCATCTGGAGCCATGGGTACCCCATGTGTACTCTTTGGTTGGTGGTTTAGTCCCTGGGAGCTTTGGGAGGCCTGGTTGGGTGATATTGTTCTCCTGTACTCTTTGACCAGCCTCTTCCATTTGCTCTTGCTTATGTCCATCTGTCTCAACCTCCAGCTCATATTTCTAAGAGTTTGGCTTGTTTTAGACTCAGCAAATAATTGGTAGCATGGGACATTTCTCTTACTCGGCTTCACGTATTTCACTTAGCATGACAAACCTATGCCATACAAATTGGCAGTACTCTTTCTTTAAAAGGCTGCCATTCTGTCTCATAGACATATTCCTGTATACTATATTTTTTATAGTTTTATTCTATGCAGGAAAAATATCCATTCAACTTAGCATCTTCTAGAATTGAGCAGTCAATTTTTTTCTGATTATCAGGTTTTCCAAGGTTTTATGTTTCAGGTTTTTCTGTACTGAATAACTCCCTCCCGCATTATAGTGATCTTTTAAAATAAAGTCTCTCATCACCTATAAGCAGATTGTTTCTGACAAGCTGATGGCTAAAACGTAAGGAAAAGAAAGGAAGAGAGAGGAGGGGACTTGGGACCTCCAGTTCTAACTGGCATGTCAGGAAGTTCCCTGACACATGAGACACAAGAAGCCTTTCCAAACACTCTAGGTGGAACTTCTAGAAGAAATGAAATTTCCCCCCAAGCCACTTTTCCTCCCAGCTTCACAGATGTTAATAATACATCTTATGAGGGTAGCACAACTGAATTTCTTACACTTGCACTATGTTAACAGTGAATGGCAGAATAACTTTAAGAACAACCATTTAGAGCTTAAATAAAAAATAATGGACTACTTCAAGTGTACCTGTGAGCTCTCCAATGTCTAGAATTGTTTTATTTATTCCAATGAGAAGTAAAAGCCACTAACACATCCTGTAGATTTTCTTTAAATTGACAATTACATACTTTTATACATCCAAGTTAGTTACATTCACCCTCGTTACCGCATTCCCTCCTACTCCCGCTGACCTCAGGTCCCTCCCTCCCTCTCTTTCTTCTCTTAAAGCTTTTAAAAATATATATTGCTTCTTTCTTTGAAATTATAGTCACACCATTTCCTCCTTCTTTTTCCTCTCTCCAAACCCTCCCTTGCTCTTTTTCAAATCTGTGACCTGTCTTTTCATGATTTATTGCAATATGCATATATGTATATATATAGATATGTGCATGCATCCATGTACACATATACATGTGTATATGTGTATACATATGTGCACACATACACAAATATATGTATAAACATACATTCATACTTACATACATATAAACTTACACACACACACACACACACACACACACATATATATATATATACATACATACATACATATATACATACATACATGTTCCTAAGCACATAACTACAACTTTTATAGTCTGTGTGAATCTGCTTTTATTTTTGTTTCAGGGACGCATTGTAGGCCGTCACCGATGATATATGCTCTTGATATCATCAGGCATGCCATGTTCAGAAGACAGTAATGCATCACAGTCCTCCCTGCCTTGGGGCTTCCCACAGCTCTTCTATCCCAATTTCCATGATGTCCTTTGGGTTTAACGGGTAGGGGTGGGGAGGGAGGTGGGGCATAGGCAATCTATCGAGGGACAAGCATTCAGCTGTCATGTATTTTCACCAGTTCAGGGGCCCCACTTTGACTGTCATCTGTTGCTGAAAAAAGCTGCTTGAGCAAGGTAGAGAGCTGTCTATGGGTATAAATATAAATATAAATATAAATATAAATATAAATATAAATATAAATATAAATATAAATATAAATATAAATATACCCATAGTAGTCTATGGGTATAAATATAAAAGTTTAGAAGTCAGCTTAACTATATGTTCATTTATGAAAATATCAATAGTAGACTCCCTGCACAGGGCCTGTAGTATGCTTAATCATAGGCTTTAAGACCCCCCCCCCCCCAGTGGAGCAGGGTTCTAATCAAGAACTCTTAGAACCCCCATAACGCCCATGAGACTAGTGCAATATCAGTCCTGTTATGCCAGGTAGTTCTGTATGATTGCAAACAGGGTTTATACTGGGGATGGATGGGTGATGATTGTTCTTCCCTGTAAGCCTTCATGATGCCTCCTGGTCTTTATGAACACTATCCAACAGGGAAAAAGAAGCTCAATTCTAGTTTGTTATCTCCATGCCCCAAGTCCAGAATATGTATTGTCTTCAGTAGTAATGTCTTAGTGTAGTTCGTGTGGATTAATCAGAGCAGTGACAATAGATGGCTTTGCTTTGATGCCCCCCAGGGCCTACATGGGCAACAAGTTGTAGGAAGGTATGCCACACCAAGCACTGGTGTGTTTGCAAACATGGGACACTGGAGAGCAGACTTAACCACTATACAGCACATTTCTGCTTGAGACCCTTTTTAAAAAAGGATATCTTATCATATATTCATAAAGAAATATGTTTCTATATGGCTTTTATATACATCCTTAGATTTTGTTGCCCTCCCCTTTCTACCCATCCTTTCCTCCCCCTCCCATCCCATTTAAACCTTTCCTCCTCTAGTGTCTCCCCTTATACGTTCATATCACATATGTTTTCAATTTTTTCACTAAGATGAATGTTATTACAGTCTTTTGATAATTGGGTAGGTTTATTCAGACATAGGCAAAAATAGTTATAGAACAGTTCAATATTTTCTTAATAGCCCATTTTATTTTGACAGCTACGATATAAAATACAGTATAAAATAAAAATTTGTATTTTATTTTTTAAAACTGATTGTATACGTTTTATAACCAATCAATCGCCCTGTGCAATTTTACACTATTTCACAGATAAATGAGGTGTTCGGTATATTTGATTTTCCTATTTATCCACTGTTAATTGTTTCCTTTTTATCTGTGTTGGTTTCATACCTGTATGCAATGTGTTGTTCTCATGAGCACATGGTGGTTACATGGTCTTTTATCCTTTTCCCATGCCTGTTGACACTCTTCTTCCCAAGCAATTTCCCAAGTACTTACCTCCTCTTTGTGTGTGCGTATTTTAAAAGTAAGATTCATGAGACCAGAAATATGAGAGTAAATTACAGTTAAAAGCAGCACTTAAGGGGTGGCTGAACTCAGTCCTGTTGGCTTGATGCTGTGCAGTTATTTCTTCTGAATTGAAATATTCTCTCCTGTAGGGAGGATTTGTACATATTTCCCCAGGAGAAGTTATGTGAAATTTGGGCTTCTTTATATGAGTTTATAAGGAGCTAGTCCTTGGCCAGGATTCTAGAGATAATGACACTCCCTGCATTAGACAGAATCTTGTTCCAGAAGCATGCTGTTAGGTACCTGAGGTGTTGATCAAAGTATGCTTGATCAGTTAATTTTTTTAAAACTATATTTTATATCCCCATTTCAGCTTGACTTCATTTCTTTTGAGTTTTATTAATTTGTTTTTTATCACTTCACATTGTCAGTCAGCATCAGCTAATTCTGTGCAAGTGATGCAGTGATCAGAATGCTCTCTCTCTCTTTCCTCTCTAACTCTGTCTCTCTGTGTATCTATCTCTGTTTCCCTCTCCCTTTCTGTGTCTCTCTTCTCTTTCTCTGTTTCTCTCTCTCTCTCTCCCCCCCCTTTGAATCTTTACCTGTAACCCTTCCACTGGGTAAAATCAGACAAGGGCAGATGGCTTTCAGCTACATTCATGGACATAGCATGTGTGAGACTGATTATAAGTTGTCTGTGAGTCTTTGTCTTTGTGCCCATCACTGATGTCATTTTTATTTCTGTCCTAAGAAGCTGTAGAGTCATTCACAGAGGTAGTTCCTACCCTTTCATGAGTTGCTCATTTTTAAATATTGACTTTTGCAATTTATTACTTCATTCCTTAGATTAACCCTGACTAGGTTAATATCACATCTGCTAGCCAAGCCTCTTGTATCTTTTGAACTATAGCTCTCTAGTTCTTCATGCCGGCCCTCCCGGCTTTTGCACCAAGCCTGTAAATAGCCCAGTATTTCAGAAGGCAAGGACTCACCAAGGGCATTAACCACGGTGATTCATCCCCTGGCCCACCAGCTCTCTGACTCAGTTTCCACTTTAGACAGAGAGTAATCAAGAGACTGTGGGAAGGCAGACCTATCCACAGTGTGATCTGTATCTTTGGCACTCCAATAGATAAATTGCCATGCCAATTAGAAGATACTTACTGTCTACAGAGAATGTGGTTTACTTGAGAACCTCTGAGAGATTTAGAAAAATACTGAATGTGGAGTTCTCGGGATTCAGTGGCTGTGTAATGGGAAGCTGAAAATAGCTCTCTCAGTCAATCAAAAAGCAATCAAGTTGATGAGGAGGGGTGTGATAAACACCCGTTTGCAAAGAAAAAGCACTCAGCTTAGGAGAGATCAGCACTGAACAGACTGTGGGTACCACCCTGTGTGCTGCATGACTGTAGGGGAGGAGAAGGGGGCTGAACAGAAGACTTGGCGGCATCAGCATGGTTAAAGAACTCACAGCCATGGTAAGGGAGAAGATGTCTAGTAAGAGAAGAGAGGGGTAGAAGAAGAGGGTGCAGATTCTAGGAAGAATCTAACTCGTGCAGAAAACAGAAGGAAAGAGTGAGGACCCAGAGAGGCAGGCAGGAAACATGCACTGTGGGTTGATGGGCCCTGGCTGCAAAAGGAACAGAGACAGGGCCTAGGGAGTTCAAAGTCACTTCAAGAGAGCTGTGGTACTGAGAAGGCACAGATGTAGGAAATTCAGTTCTGCAGGGGAAGAGAGACCTCTCTGTTCTGTGAAAGAGAGAAGGGAGAATTATCTAAAATGCAGACCAACAAACCTATAAAAGGCTAGAAAATAAAGATAAATTTGGGGAGCATTCTTTTTTTTCTTCCATGTTATTGAAAAATGTTGATATTAATATAATCTTACAGGCTATACAAAAACACAACAAGGGCCAGTTTTAAAAGAAATTTTAATTTATTGTATTTTCCGTGTGTGTGTGTGTGTGTGTGTGTGTGTGTGTATCCTGGTTTAGATGCTGGATGGAATACAGAAATTTTTCAAAAATTTGTACATGGGAGTGGAGTGCTGAAGCCTCATCTGCCCACAGAACTCTGTTCCTAATGAGAAATACAGGACAAACCCCTCAGCTAAGAGGTGGTCTGACTTGCTGAAGGCATGGCATTCCAGAGGAGCAAGGAGGACCCGCTTATAGGAAAAGCCCATCAGCCTGCAGAGCAAAGAAAAGATTCAACAGAGGTAGGATGGTATTCACTCCCGGGAGGAGTGTGCCTTCCTGGAGCCTCTGACATGCCGGTGCCCACTCCAGGATGCTCACAGGGTACATCCATTCACAGATGGGGAGGGTGCATCCATTCACAGATGGGGAGCTGAAGTAGCAGCGATGACATGCCACAGTGTGGTTGTCTTCAAGTGACAACACTCACATTTGGCAATGCCTGTTTTCAGTAAATTCCCTCAAAGTGATCCTAAAACAGAGACTGTCTAGAGTTTAAGTGTCCAGACAGTGTCCACAATAGGCCAATGGGCTTCGATGAGCACACATCTGGTCTGCATCTGGCATTCACACAGGAGAGAAAAATCCATCCTATTTGGTGCGCATGTTGAAGTCAGTTGTACCCTGAGAAGTTCACATTCGATTCGGGTTAGGCAGATGTGGTCAGTTTGGGAACAGTGAGTATAAGACCTAAAAGAGAGAGAGAGAGAGAGAGAGAGAGAGAGAGAGAGAGAGAGAGAGAGAGAGAGAAAGGCTTGTTTACACTTTTTCTGAGGAGTCTGGTGTAAGCTCCTGGAATGTGAACCCACCTTAAATGCAGATGAAGCGCCATTCCTTCTGAACAGAGCAGGAAGAGGAGGTCACACTTCAAGCAAGAAGAGCTGACATTTCAGAGTAGTTATTAGCAATTGTTTGTCTATCTAGCCTCACAGTTCAGGGTTCTGTAATTGAGCTTTAAGATTCTTTTTGTAAATCCCATCTAATTGGGTTTATTTCAGGCCACAAGTAAAAGAAAGTCTAACTGCATGTTTAGGAGGTGATGAGGGCTTTTAGGGAAAACACATTTTGTGCTAGGAATACAAACAAACATTGAAGGTGTCTTAGTCAGGGTTTCTATTCCTGCACAAACATCATGACCAAGAAGTTGGAGAGGAAAGGCTTTATTCAGCTTACACTTTCATACTGCTGTTCATCACCAAGGAAGTCAGGACTGGAACTCAAGCAGGTCAGGAAGCAGGAGCTGATGCAGAGGCCATGGAAGGATGTTCCTTACTGGCTTGCTTCCCCTGGCTTGCTCAGCCTGCTCTCTTATAGAACCCAAGACTACCAGCCCAGAGATGATCCCACCCACAAGGGGCCTTTCCCCCTTGATCACTAATTGAGAAAATACCCCACAGCTAGATCTCATGGAGTTACTTCCCCAACTGAAGTTCCTTTCTCTGTGATAACTCCAGGTGTGTCAAGTTGACACAAAACTAGCCAGCACAGAAGGCAATGGGGTGGATTTTAAATTGTCCACTTCTCTTAGTTCTTTATCAAACAAATCCTGAACTCTTTCCTTTAACTCAGTGGTTCTCAACCTGTTGGTAACAACCCCTTTCACAGGGGGTGGCATATCAGGTATCCTACATATCAGATAATGACATTATGATTCATAACAATAGCAACATTGCAGTTATGAAGTAACGTCGAGATTCATTTTATGGCTTGAGGTCACCACAGCCTAAGGAGGACGGTTGAGAATCTCTGTTTTAACTGGTTCTTACCTTAAAAAGAAAGATGTACCATGTGTTGTTCCTGCAATCAACTAGCTTTTAGTCTTTCTTTAATAGCAGACAGAGAGGCAACCACTGCTTGGACTTTGCAGAATTCCCACTCCAAAGCATCTATAACAAATGATTTAAAACATGACCCAGGCTGACAACTCCAGGTGCTGTGAGCAGTGGCGACTGGTGGTTTGGCTGTAGCAAGAAAGTCAAAGGGAGCAGTAGAAGGAAAGAGTAGTTGGTAACTGGATTGGTTTCCCAAGACACACGCACCTTTGTTCAGACTCCGTTCATCAAGCATCTCAACAAAATGGAAGAGAAAGTGTCCTACCTTGTTCATTTCTTGTTTTTGTTTGGTTTGATAGTAAGCATTTCTTTAGCCAAGGCTGGCCTTGAACTCCTGATTCTTCACCTTCCATCTCCTAAATACTTACATTATAGATGTATAGCACCACACCTGGCTTTTCTTTCAGCTTTTGAAAAAGATATACTGAATATGGGAGCAAATTAAAATGAACACAACCTAACATAAAGGTTGTTTTTTCTGTGAGTATAAAGAATAGACAGGATCCAGGGGTCTAAGTGTCTCCATCTAGAATTCCCTTCCTCAGAGAATGGAGGTCACTTGGGTTAAACTGATGCATAAGTTTTTATGCCAATCTTCACTATTTTCCCACGAGTCTGATGTCATGGTTCTTGACATAGCAATGTCCATGTCAACAGGACACGGTCACTCAGGATTCACTCTCTCAGGGCTTTCTCTGTGCCCTGAAATTTTCTATACAGAGAGTCATGCCACCTTTGAATAAAGACAGTGACAGCCTCTTATCCTAATAATCTCTTATTGTTGATCCCCCTCTGATTGTTACTTTGTTACACTGGATAAATGACTAGTATAACCCATCTATTCACTGATTTCTTTTTTTTAAAGTTATTTAAAAGTCACACACACACACACACACACACGTGTGAGTGTGTGCTCTTTCCCAAACCACTGCCCTTTCCTTGCTGGTCCCCTCTCCCCTCCACTGGAGTTTTCATATTGTTCTTATCAAGTTGTAACTTTTCCTTTTGTTCTTCCTCTCATGAAAATGTTTCATGTGAGTGCCTAAAGAATTTAGTCATATGACTTTTGTACTTAATCTGCTTTTATTATTTGTTTCTCTTTATTCTATTAATGTGACATACTATGATTGATTTGGAACATTAAACTGACTTTGCTTTCTTAAAAAATGATAATCTTAGCCAGGCATGGTGGTGCATGCCTTTAATCCCAGCACTTAGGAGGCAGAGGCAGGCAGGCAAATTTCTGAGTTTGAGGCCAGCCTGGTCTACAGAGTGAGTTTCAGGACAGCCAAGGCTACACAGAGAAACCCTGTCTCAAAAAACAAAACAAACAAACAAACAAAAGATAATCTTTACCTCCTAAACTTGTCTTAGACCTTGGGACAGATGATTTCCTAGTGAGAAAATTAAACTTGATTTGGACAAAGGTCTTGAGTTTATACTTCTCAGTCCTGGAACGTGAGAACAGTGCTATGTTCATTTTTATTTCTGGTTGAGGAGCTGCTTGGCTGCAGGGTTGTTTTGGTGGACATGGCATATTTCTGTGTAGAGGATTTGCCTTTTAGTTCATGCTAAATGAGACGTTGGATGATTTTGGTTTTGGAATTCTCTTCCATGGGACAATTTTTTTAAGGAAACATGTAGGCTACAGTTATTAAAAGATTTATTCAAGAGTATCCATATTCCATAGCCTCATGTCAGAAAAATTCAAGCAGTGAGACATCTAAGAAGTTCCATTTTTACAGCTTAACCCCTTTTCTTGTTAGCACTTCATAAAATGTGATGGCCTGAATATCCTCTGGCCTTCTTTCTGGGATTTCACACTGCCTCCCTGGGAGTTTTCCTTAGCCATGAGATCTTGCTTACAGAATCTAGTGCTCTGAGGTCAATACCTCTGGGAAGCTCCTTCTGGTACATCTATTATCCGGTTCCAGATTCAACTGATCAACTAGGACCATGAAGTCTAACAGTCATAGTACTTTGTCTTATTCTTTGCAACTCATACAAATCTATCCATGCTATGCCTTTCCTTGGCTTTGAAGCCATAACGTTGGGTCTGGAGAGATGGTTTTAGCAGTTCAAAGCACTTATTGCTTTCCCGTAGGTCCCTAGATCAGTTCTCAGCACCCACCTAAGATTGTTTATAATCAGCTGTAACTCCAACACCAGTGGATCCGATACCATCTTCCATTATCCTTAATAACCACTCCTAACACACAAAAACAAATGTTTAAAATGAACAGAAAAGAAACCACAACATTAAAACAGAAGTTTCCTTTTAGGCCCCATTAAAATAAATGTAAATAAAAAAGCTAGAAGGTCTCTTGAAATGTGCTTGTATTAGTTATTTTCCCATTGCTATGATAAAAATACTAAGACTCAAAGCCACTTATGGGAGAGTTCATTTTGGCTCATGATTCAGGAGTCAGCAAGACATGGCAGCAGAGGCCAGAGCAACAAAGCTGGCTGATCCTATTTCATCCATACAAAGGAAGCAGAGAGACTGAACTAGAAGTGGGCAAAACTATAGATCTCAAAACCGGGAATCTTGAGATTTTTTTTTTTCTATCAAGTCTGCACTTCTGAAGGTTTTATAACTTCTCTAGACAGCACCACTAACTGGAGATCAAGTATTCAGATATATGAGCCTGTGAGGATCTTCTCCTTCTAACTACCACATAACATTTCTTTGCATTTTGGAGTGAGGTGTAAAGGGAAAGATGGGGTTGAAGCAACCTTAGAATAAATCTAACAAATCCATACTTGGCATTGCTACCATGTAAGTGTATTCCATTAGACGTGAGCTAGACAACTGTTTCTTAGTATATGGTAGAATAATCTATAATCTACTTTCATCTACAACATTTAGCAATTCTACTTGAGCAGGGAATACAGTGAGCTTTCTTTTGGGTGAGTGAATCATCTTGGAAAAAGTCAGGGAACAGAGCTCATCTGATTCACCCATCATGAGCTGGATGGTGGATGTGGAGAAGGGCTGGATATCTGAGAATAACACTTCTCACGCTCTCTAAACACCAGCGTGCTCTTTCACCGCTCTTTCCTGCCAGGGCAGAGCCAACTCCCTTAGAGGCAACACTTCTTGAAAAGATGAAATAGTTTTTATACTACGAGAATCAACATGGAGGGTTTCCATGACTGTGTGTCTGTTGCACAGTGCTTTTCCTTCTCCGTTTTCTTCAAGTCTTTCTCTCTCTCTCTCTCTCTCTCTCTCTCTCTCTCTCTCTCTCTCTCTCGGTTGTTTACCCAAACTCCAGCCAGGCATATCTACAATCAATGAAGGAAAATGGCTTTTCTTATTTTAAACAAAAAATTTAAACTGACCTGATTTTCCTCACGTTTGAGAAAGAGTGAAAGAAGCAGAGCAGAAAAGGAAGAAAAGGAAACGAAAACAAGAAGAGAAGCGCCAGCGAGCATGGCGGTGTCCCGTTTTCTCTTTTAGAGATAGTTTCTCACTTTCCTGTTTCTCTTGGCAGCCTGAGGTCTGAGGGGCTTCAGGCTTCTCAGGACTGCAGGAGCTGAGAATAAACATGACTTTAGCATTCTTTGGGAGAGGCCCCGGTGTTGGGAATTCTTTAGGCAACAATATTCCAATCCTGACTTTTGAACTATGCATATGGGAGATGGTTGCTAATTCATTTCTTATCCAGAAGAAACTGAGACCGTGGTGGAAGGTACAGCCATGACAGAGGGGATGACGAGGGTGGATGATAACATGCTATTTTTAGGAAGTATTTATTTGATATTTTTGATCATGAAACAGGACAGATAAAGGGAACCCCCTCTATCTACCCTGTCCAAACTGAAGTCCTAAAATAGCTCTTAACACCGAGCTCTCCTAAGCCTTCAGAAAGGAAAGGCCCTTTAAAAGGGCATGATAGAAACATTACTCTCTTGTGGACAAGGCAGAAAGACACAGTTTAAAACACATTTGCAAGTGATTGAATCAGCCTGACATTTATTAGTAAAATAGATTTCATCTGAGCAGGCGCTTTCTCCAGCTTCTTTGCTGATACAGCCACCCTCAGCACTGGGATCAGCGACTTTTTAAAAGTATTTTGTTTACAAATAAACAAATATAGAAGTCAGTTTTGCTCGAGGACAGATTCACAGGCTTCACGATATTTTATTAGGGGCTAACTCAGTTTTTGCATCATCAGAACACGTGTGTGATATCATTGCTCAAGAGTATGATACATTTGCCAGACTTAAGACAAGTTCTGGTCTTGTTTGATTTCTTATGCTTTGTTTTGCCTGGGTAGTTTCTGATGTTGTGGTAGCTTCTCTGAGATGTGTGTGTGTGTGTATGTGTGTATGTTTATGAGGTCATGAGTGTCATGGTTTGTGTAAGGAAATCAGGGAACTATGTTTTGGTATTCCACCTTTCCATGGTTTCTGAATAATGAATTTAGGATGTCAGGTTTGTGTGCAGTTGCCTTTAGGAACTGAACCAACCCTCCCTTCTCCTTGAGATATATTTTATCTTTGTTAATTTGACATCATCCCCTATTTTCTTTCTTAAGTTGAGACCAGGACTCACAGAGTAAAGGCTAGCTTCAACTTTGATAGAAATAAGGATGACTTTGAACTCCTGACCTCTCTGCCCTGACTCCTAAATGCTAGGATTACAGGTGTGCACACACTTAGCTCATTGTCCTTACCTTAGTCTGGTTTCTAACGTCTAAGAATTTTGCTCATAACTTTTTCAATTTCCTTCTATTTTATAAGGACACACACACTCAAACACAACATACTACTTAAGCATAAATGTGGGAAAATCTTCAAAATCAAAATGTATACTCTTTCATTATTATTATTATTATTATTATTATTATTATTATTATTATTATTATTATTGGTTTTTTAAAGACAGGGTTTCTCTGTGTAGCCCTGGCTGTCCTAGAACTCACTTTGTAGGTCAGGCTGGCCTCGAACTCAGAAATCCGCCTGCCTCTGCCTCCTGAGTGCTGGGATTAAAGGCGTGAGTCACTACCGCCCAGCTCTTTCATTATTTTAAACCTCTAATATGTCTAGGACTGAATTTGTATTTTGCATGTTACAGTGACTAGTTAAACTTTTCTGTTTGTTGATCCAAGTGTTCAGTTCTTGCTTGCATTTGCCCGTGCTTAGCTCTTCTTCATAGCTCTTTTCTTCTGGGGCTCTTCTTTCCATAAGAAGGTTCTGCTGGTACACAGTTTATACAGAGTCAACTGAACAGTATGCTTTTCCTGTATGTTCATGAACTATGCGATTTGATAGGACTTGAAACACAGCCATAATAACTAGCACACTCACCATCCTCAGAAGCTCCTTTATGTGACCTGTGAAGCCCCTTGGTTGGCCAACTGTGACCCTGCCAACCTCATCCTCAGATGAACACTGTGTTTTCTTTCTGACACCTTAGGTTGCTTTACATGTCCCAGAATGCCACTGAAGTCTGATCACATAACCTGCCTTCTATTCTCTCACTTTTTTCTTCTATCATACTTATTTTGAGATTTATCTAGGAATGTGTAACATGAGTAATGCATTTTTATTCTTGGGTGAGTTTTATTTTATTCCACTGCAGAGATGTGACATTTTTTTGTTTATGACTGTTAATGACATTTGAGTTGTTTCCACATTTGGGTTACTGTAAGACATTTATGTGCAAGTCTTTGTCAATCTGTAAGCGTTTATATCCTTTAAATACTAGCATGTAGAATATTCTGCTCAAATGATGCAGTATATTGATTTTTTTTTAAAAGAGGCTACAGAATTGTTTCTCAAAGTACTTTTAAGAGTTTACATTTATACCAGCTTGTTTGAAAATCTTGGATACTACCACTTGCTAATGTTAGTGGGCTGGGTCTTTATGTGAACAGCTAGAGAGTTGGCTGTGGCATCACAGTGTGGCCCAGATTTGCATTGCATAAGAAGCTAATTTCCTTGGGTGTCATTAACATGTGTTTATCTGACAAGTACCTTTTTAACGCAGTGACTCTTCAGATTGCTTGCACTTTTGACATACTGCATGTTCTAATGATCAATTTGGAAAGCTCTTTACATTTTCTGAAAAACTTTATTACCAGAAGAAGTGTTTGCAGATGAGTCCCCCAGTCTCACCCACTTGACTATGGCTTTTGAAGATCAACACTCTTCACCTTTCTGCATACTAACTACATTCAGTGTCCTGTAGATAGCAAGTTCCCAGCAGTGTTGATGAGGGTGCTATCACTAATGGATGTAAATGGGTACAAAGAAGAGGATTTTTTTCCTCTGACTTGACTTTGTTTGACTACCACTAGAAAATGCTGCTCACTTTTAGGGCAGGTATTTTGAGCACATCAATTAAACTGAGCAAGAAAGCCTGTCACAGATGCAGGTAAGCTGCCAATCAGGACTAACCTGCACACTCTGTAACTGGAGACAGAATGTCACATCCCTGCTCTGCTCCCCTCTCCCCTCCCCACCCTTCTCCCTTTCTGCCCTTCATCCTCTTCCTGTTCTCTTTGCTCTCCTTCCCTCTGCCCTCTATTCTCCACTGCCCTTCACTTCCCCCTTCTTTCCTACTCTTCCTCTATCTCTGTCTCTTTGTTTCTCTTTGCTTCCCTCCCTCCCTTCCGTCTCTTTGTGGCAGCAGTAGGATGCAACCTCCTTCCTTTTCATCTTCCTGACCTCATCACAGACATTACTCAGGATAGTGCATGTAGTTACACGTGTGTCTTAGTTCATTGTTGTGAACAGACACTACGACCAAGGCAACTCTCATAAGGACATTTATTTGGGGCTGGCTTACAGGTTCAGAAGTTCAGTCCATTATCATCAAGGTGGGAACGTGGCAGCACCCAGGCAGGCATGGTGCAGGAGTTGATGAGAGTTCTACTTCTTCATCTGAAGGCTGCTAGCAGAATACTTGCTTCTAGGCATCTATGATGAGGGGAGGGTCTTAAAGCCAACACCCACAGTGACACACCTACTCCCACAAGGCTACACCTTCTAATAGTGCCGCTCCATGGGATGAACGTTTACAAACCATCACAACGTGGTAAACTATGTAATGAGGAAATCAGAGGGATAGGAGAAAGGAAAGGAAAGGAGTTAATCCCCCACCTCCATCCTCTGTACTGTCCCAGCTTCTTTCCCCGTCATGAGATGTAAGCAGGGCTAGGTTACCAGAGCATTGGTAGTGCAGGGCAGTGGGTAGTTACTCTTCGAGGTTTAGGAGGAGAGATGGTGGAGGAGGGCACATTAATAAAGCAGGGAAGTCCTACTAAAACTTTCTAGAGGACCATGATAAACAAAATCATAAATGTTCTTCATCTGCATTTCTAGCATCTAGTATGTACATGAATATAATGTCGATAAAATACAACCTAGCAAAAGCCACTCTTCAGGAGTCGGATGTGCTACAGACCTGCTTTCTTCTGAAGGCTGAACGGTGCCATGGGATAGATCTACCACATTTCAAGACCTGGGTGAATGGGCATGTGGCATCTGCATCCTCTTCCATCACTGCTCTCCCAGACTCTTAAAACAACCAGGGAGGAGGGGATGTTCAGACACAAACATAACCAGAACATTAAATTTAAATAATGAGAAAAAACTCATAAGAAAGCCAATAAATTAATAGAATGTATTATAAATCAAGCAGAAAAAAATATGAATCATTTTAAACATTATCACCATACTCTAGATTCAAGGTTATATCCAGATATCTGTGTAGATGTTACAGGAGCACAAGAGTTTGTACAGCACTGTGAGGTTTCAAAGTCACTCCAGACTATTTTATTCAGTAAGTCCGTGGCAAAATTAACACCTAACAGGTGTCACAGCATAGCTGGAAATGTAATCCAAACTATATATGTGTAAAATACTACTTATGTCCTTTAATAATATTAGTGTGTCTTAATGCAAAGTTCAACACTTTGTGAGTGTGTGTGTGTGTGTGTGTGTGTATACGTGTGTGTAGATGTATTTGATTCATCATAAAACATTTTATGCTGAAAAAGTCAGATCTTCATCAAGTCATGGAGTTTATGGAAAATCAACCAAGAGAAGAGTTTTCTGCTTTGTTTGAAGAATTATTTATACATCACTGGAGGAAATGAGTTTAAGTGGACAAGCATTACAGTACTCAGTGTGACGGTGCTGCACTTACCAACAGTGAGTCAGAGGATTCTTTATGTGGCTCTTGAGTTTGGTATTTTCATTCTGATTCTCTGATGGGAAATGTCTCTCTTAATACCAGGCCATGCTCTGTCAATACAGAAGAACCCCCCCTTTTATATAATATTTTTTATATAATGTTTTTATTGATTATTTAGGAATTTTACATCATGGATTCTGATCACACTTACTTCCTTGTCCTCCCAGGTCTGTTCCTTGACCCTTGTCACCACCCTCCCCGCAAAAGAAGGTGGGAAAAGCCAAGTCTAATTTATGTCACCCATATACTCACTGGAGCATGGTCGAACTCTTGGTGGCCAACCCCTTGAAGAAAACTGGGTCCTTCCCCACCAGCACCTCTACTGGAGCCATCAGCCCTGGAGGGCTACCCATCAGCAGCCTTATCACAATTCTTCAGTTCCCTCCGATGACTATTCCCCCCCTCCCCAACCCAGAGGCCTGATTACTGTTTGTTTGTTTGTTTGTTTGTTTCTCTATACTCTCTGGATAACGGTGTGGTCACAAATACAAAACTGAAATGTAAGGACAATCTTTTCTTCCCCACTAAAGCTAGACCATAGGACTGGAGAGGTCGCTCAATGAATAAGGTGTTTGCCATACAAGCATGTGGATCAGAGCTTGGATTGTGAGCAATCGTGTAACTGTAAGGCAGGAGAGGTGGCTGACTTACAGTCTCAGCTCTTAGAAGAGAGATACAGGGTTCATTCCCCTAACACACACACACACACACACACACACACACACACACACACACACACTAACTAGCTGAATCATCAAAATCTAGGCTTGACAAAGAGACCCTACCCAACATAAAAGGTAAAGAACAGTTGAGCAAGAAACCCATTGATATCAGTTGGATTCCATGTGCACCTGCCTGTGTGCACAAGTATGTGTGCTCACACATACACACGCACACAGACACACATGCACTTGTACCAACACACATGTAAGCATGCATATTTATACCTAACTGTATATGTACGCACATGCAAAAATAACAACAAAAATACTAGATTTCCGTTCTAAGCTCATCTATTAATACACAGATAATTGCTTGCCCCTCTTCTTAAAGGCTTGCCTTTGTGACTTGAGATTGAGAAGCATGGTGGTCTCTGGATGGATAAACCAACGCATCCAAGGATATCATTGAAGCTTTCATACAAATTGAAATCTGGCTCAAAGTAAGAAATTAAAGTAATATCTCCACATTGAATGAGTGATAGTTTGGTATGATTTTGCTATGTGGATAAATCCTTCCCATAAGTTTGAAATCAGTCAAATAGGACCATCCTCCATGATTAAATTCTACTTTCTTTTAAAAAAAAGAAGGGAAATCAATCATGCAGAAGGATTATCAAGGTCTTGGGAAGCACTGTGAGCTCAGCAGCAAGCTGCTCAGGGTCTGGCCTTTATTCAGGCACACACTGTCTAAGAGAGAGCATCAGTTGGTCCAATTTTGCACCAAGGCAAGGTGAAGGTTGAACTTACATAACCAATAACATTTGATTGGTGTCAAATGAAAATGTTGAAAAGCATCCAACTGTTGCTGTGAAAGTCTGACCTGATAAAATAGACTTTTAAAGCTACAAAGACAATATCTGGGCTTTGTTTTTAGCCTCATTCGAATTCTGGGAATTAGAGCTGTTGTAGATGACTTTCTAAATAAGTGAGTATGCTGTGCTCCAATGCCACCATTACTGTTTTTCTATTTTTCAGAAAAAAAAAGCCAGCAGGCTAGATTTAGCTTCCAGACATCAGATTACCAACTTCAGTTTCAAGTCATATCAAGCTGAATTGTTATCACAGTCAGATCAAAAATAACTTTGACAATGAGCACTTACCTGCAGTGAAATCAGGAAATGTCATTTTCATGTATACAGGGATCAGGTTCCTCACTTCCTGGAGAAATGGAAACACAGGATTTTAGCACCTACGTAGGAGCCTATATCTGTATTCTCCAATGAGGTAGTTCATAACCAAATATAGCTGTGTACATTTAAATGAAAACCAATTAAAGTTACTAAAACTTGGGATTTCCCAGTGTTTTGATGTGCTGAATAAATGTATATAGGCACTCTATTAGTCAGCAAAGAACATGAATCTTCCACTTATTTTTAGAGTTTTATTGGCTAACAATGCTATAGAATATAATGGATATGTGGATTAAAAAGGAAACAATAGCAGAAACTTGAGGTTGTTTATTGATGTGAATCAGGGACCAGCACTGGCTGCAGACCTGTGCTCTGCCTCCTGTAGGAGACAACAAGTCAGCAAAGGCACAAAACCAGGGTACAGATCAGGAAGTCATTTCCAATCAGATGATGCCCTTTAAGATACCTCTGATGCCACTGACTGACTCTCTTGAGGTCCCAGAATCTTGGTGACCCTTGTAATGTCACAAATAGCTTTTTCTATGAAAGTGTGAGGCATATTTCTTCTACAAGGAACGTCATACACAATAGAATTGGAAGCCCCATTATGAATAATAATCCATTGTCTAATGAGTTTGTGTGTGTGTGTGTGTGTGTGTGTGTGTGTGTGTATTAGCCTTTCCAGTACTAACTTCAAACAGTACTTCTCCAGAAAGTAGAGAAACTATGCTCTTATTACAGGTTAGACAGGGTTGTCTTTAATTTAAAAGTTAAGGTCTCATTTTCCTGGCTAATTGTCCTCTTCCTCAACCCCTCCCTGTACAGTTGTCAAAAGATTTCTGCTAAGAAAATATCCTTATCTAGCAATAGTTGGAGGGGAGGCAGTTGATCCTGTGGAGGCTTTATACCCCAGAGAAAGGGGATGCTAGAGGGATAAGGCTGGAGTGGGTGGGTAGGTGGGGTGGGTAGGTGGGCAAGGGGATGGGCATGAGATGGGGGATTCGTGGAGGGGAGACTGGGAAGTGGAATAACATTTGAAATGTAAGTAAATAAAATTATTAATAAAAAAAATATCCTGAGCTCTCATGCTTTCAAGATGCAGCCCCTACAAAACACCAAACCCTCCTGAACTTCACCTAGATATGTCTTTCAGCAGTTTTTCTTTCAATATCTCTGCATATTTCAGCTACAAACACCACAGTGTTGTTTTCTGTTCTTTCTTTTATTGTTTGTTTCTGTTTGTTTGTTTGGTTGGTTGGTGGAGGAAAGCTGAGACAGGGTCTCTCTCTATAGTCCTGGGAGTGCTGGAATTCACTCTGTAGACTAGGCTGGCCTTGAACTCACAGAGATCCTCCTGCCTCTGCCTCTCAAGTGCTCGGATTAAAAGTGTATGTCACCACACCTGACTGATTTCTTTCAAAGAAAGAAAGAAAGAAAGAAAGAAAGAAAGAAAGAAAGAAAGAAAGAAAGAAAGAAAGAAAGAATTGCACCAGTCCGTCTTTAATCCATGTTCTCCAGCCTCTTAGCTATGTTTCTTGTACCCATTCTATACTTCCCCACTCTCAAGTTGATAACCTGGTTTTTGCTTATATCTGTTAGACACACACACACTGCATACTGCACACACACAAACACACACACACACACACACACACACACGTAAGCACATGTGTATTTCCAATTATATTTATGTATACTTATATAGAAATAGAACATGCTGGATGCATTTTGGTTGTTTGTATGTGATTTCCACAGTCAGTAGTTGTCTATAGTCCTGTTTTCCCCCTATGGGTTGAAACCTGCAAAATTTCCCATCTTCCATGTTAACATGCCCTCTGGTACTGCTATGCTCCAGGTTTGTGTATGAGGCCATTTCTAGGAGAGACTGTGTCACAGCAGACTTCGTGGTCTTCTGCCTCTTAAAAATCGTCCCAACCTTTCTTCTGTTATGTTAAAATGAGTCATACATTCAGGAGCTGTGATGTTTCTCTTTCTCAACTTCTATAATCCCTTATTATTCTAAGGATGAGAGAAATGTATCAGGCTTCATTCATTTTGTAGAAATACTCCCTTTCAGCAATATTGGAACCAAATGGGAAACCATCTGGCATTGTGGCACTCTACAGAGAGCCCTGTATACATGGAAAGTGTGCTACTTTTAAAAACTCAATGTTAAATTTCCATTGGGAATTTTTAATTTTTTTTAGAGAATTTTATTCTTGAGTACTGTAATTATTGTATTTCATGGTTTCTATTTATATATGTGTGTGCCTGCACATGCCTATGTGTATATGTGTATGCATACATTTTTAACCTTCTCTTTATCCCTTCAAATTCTCCCATGCAACCGCTCACAAATTCAAGACCTTTTCTTTTTTTAATTATCGGTGTGTTTTGCTGTTGTTTTGTTTTCAAGTGCTCTTGGAAATATTTTCCTGATAAACTATTAGCTTCCTGTCAACTCTTTTTTTATTTTTATTATTATTTTTATTAGATATTTTCTTTATTTACATTTCAAATGCAATCCCAAAAGTTCCCTATGCCATCCCCCCCCCCCCCCCGCCCTGCTTCCCTACCTGCCCAGTCCCACTTCTTGGCCCTGGCGTTGCCCTGTACTGGGGCATATTAAGTTTGTAAGACCAAGGGGCATCTTTTCCCAATGATGGCCGACTAGGCCATATTCTGCTACATATGCATCTAGAGACATGAGCTCTGGAGATACTGGTTAGTTCATATTGTTGTTACACCTAAAGGGTTGTAGACCCCTTCAGCTTCTTGGGTAATTTCTCTAGCTCCTCCATTGTGGGGCCTTGTGTTCCATCCTTTAGATGACTATGAGCATCCCCTTCTGTATTTGCCAGGCACTGGCATAGCCTCACTGGAGATAGCTACATCAGGGTCCTTTCAGCAAAATCTTGCTGGCATATGCAATAGTGTCTGGGTTTGGTGGCTGATTATAAGATGGATCCCCAGGTGGGGTAGTCTCTGGATGGTCCATCCTTTTGTCTTAGCTCCAAACTTTGTCTCTCTAACTCCTTTCATGGGTATTTTGTTCTCTATTCTAAGAATGAATGAAGTATCCACACTTTGGTCTTCATTCTCCTTGATTTTCTTGTGTTTTGCAAATTGTATCTTGGTATTCTAAGTTTCTGGCTAAAATCCACTTATCAGTGAGTGCATATCAAGTGACTTCTTTTGTGATTGAGTTACCTCACTAAGGATGATATCCTCCAGATACATCCATTTGCCCAATAATTTCATAAATTCATTGTTTTTAATAGCAGAGTAGTACTCCATTGTGCAAATGTACCACATTTTCTGTATCCATTTCTCTGTTGAGGGACATCTGGGTTATTTCCAGCTTCTGGCTATTATTAATAAGGCTGCTATGAACATAGTGGAGCATGTGTTCTTATTACCAGTTGGAACATCTTATAGTTATATGCCCAGGAGAGGTATTGCTGGATCTTCGAGTATTACAATGTCCAATTTTCTGAGGAACCTCCAGTCAACTCTTTTAAAAAAATGTTTCACTTTCCACAGACATTAAATATTCAATAAGGTTGTCTGCTCAGTTTTTTGGTAAATAGGTCCTGTATATGAGAAGTGTGCTACCTAGGGAGTACACCAGCATTAGGATTTGGATGAAAATGAAGGAGTCAACATGGCACAGAGGGAGACAATGGGAGAGATCATCGAGAAGCCCCAGAGGGACCCACAAAGAACTCTTCAGAACCTGGGGGTTGGGACTTCAACACTACTCAACCTCAGGTAAGACATGCAGGCCTTTGGTTATTGAGTAAAGGCTAACCTAGAAGTAAGACATGATTTGAGGTGAGACCTTTGGTTAAAGGTCTGAATCTAGAGAATAAAACAGTTGCCCTAGCAGGTGGAGAAACAAATGTCTTAGTCCTAAAGGTCACCCTACAGGACTCACGGCATCCATGAAAGGAGGGTGCTTTAATAAATTGCCGGCAGCAAGCCTGGTGCAAAGTAGATGCCCACAGTTCTTCATTGAAGGTATTTGGATTAAGCCTTTGTGGTGGCTTTGTTTTGTTTGGGAGATCATCTCAAATCCTAGAACCCTAGACTGGATGACAGGAGAGATGTTTCATTCCAGTGGTGTGAGAAAACTTCTGCCTATTTGCCCCAGGCCCTGCAGATTTGGTTTTGGAAAACCAATATTATAAAGGTATGTAGATGAATATCAAGTCTCCAATGTTTGTCCCCTGTACAAGGGATAAAATTTATGTACATGTTGCTAATATTTATATATGATCCATATTTGAATGATTTAGAAAGTCTGGTTTAATTTCAGTTTATGTGACTGAAACACACAGCACCACAAATCATTGTTCATTCCTGTGACATTGAATTATTTCATTTAAATATGTCCTTTTCTGCCCAGTTCTCTGGTGTTATGCAGTGATGGCTTCCACTTTTTTTGTTTTTTTATAAAGTGTGCATAAAGTCAGGCTACAAAAATTTTACCTATATTTTAGTCCTGGCATTATAAAACTTAACATATTTATACCTCACAGACTGTCCAAGCTACACTGAAGAGTCTGAGGGTCATTCACAGAAGAATATCAGCTTACTGCCAGGTATTAAAATAACATATAATATTATGTAAAATCAAAGTTGCTGGATATTCTTAAACACATAAGAGGACTCCAGACAGTGAATTTTGTCTACATTTTTCACTCTGGTTTAAGATTCATTTGTACTGATTATTTTAAAATAGTAGTTTCTTGAACTTAAACATCTGATAAAAATATATTTGTTGTCAAATAAGAAAAAAAAACATGCTTAGTTGAGAGAAAGCAGAATAAACTTTAATTTTTTTTAAATAACAAATGTTTTTTTACTTAGGCTTAAAATAAATACAAAAGAGAAAAACCTTTCCGAATAGAAATAGAGAAATCTTATTCTATTCTTAGAACCACCTTGAGTTGATGAGAGATTAAGAAAAGGGGACTGGGAAGAGTCAGGAGTGAAGCTCATGCATATGGATGGAGGGCACCCAGTCCAGCTGCTTACAAAGAGCTGACTTTGCTGTATTAGCAGAGTGATCAGGACTTCTGGAAGATAAATGCAGCCTCTTTCAGTCTCAAATGTTGTGCCTCTCCTAGCCATCCTGTTTCTCAATGCATCCTCATGACCTGCCTCCCATTCTTTTCATATGTGTATCATCTGTCTCTGGTCCCTGGGAAGCATCAGAGGAAAGAATGAAATCAGTTTTATCCCTGAAGTAGCTAATAGTCAGTGAATGACTTACCCTTTTATTGGGCTGCGCAAAGGCCAGCTCCTTCACCCACTTCATCATATACATATAGGAGGTCGGCTCTGTGTTGAGTATTTGATGCAGTGGTAGTTGCATCTGATGCCCCAAACACTGACCAATCATTGGGAAGAAGCCACTGGCCATTTTGGATGTTTCTCAGCTCATTCATTACTTCTGTGGAGACAGCAGCCTTATATTTATTCTTAACTTGACTTGGATGTACTCTGTCCTTCTGAGTATAGCTGCCACCATAGCATCCAAAGACCTCACTTATCATTGTATTAAGAACACGACTTCAACTTATGAATTTTTGTGATGAGTGGGTGCAGGCATTTAGTCTATAATAACCACATAAAATTGATTTTTTTCTGCCCATGATTCTGTAGTCATATGTTAGAGACACAGATTTATTTTTGAATGTGAGTCTCCATTTCCCAGTAAAATTCATGGATGCACACAGAGGTGGTACAGGGGAGTAGATGAGTTCCTGAGAGGCAAATTTGAGCTTGCTTTTTTTTTTTTTTTTTTTTTTTTTTTTTTTGTAAGAATAAGAGATTTGAGGACAGAACAAATATGGGGAAAAAATGAGAGAAAGAGGTAGGTCACACTGTGCATGCTAGGCGTTGGTCACAGTTTTTATTCCTGTTTTCATGCTGCAACATTAGATGGGAGACACTCAAAGATATACAACACTGCCGTGAATCTCGTAGGAACCATTACACATAGGTTACATATCTTACCCAGAAATCCAAGTGCTCTTGTTTTCTCTCTTTCCTCTTTTCCATTGATAATGTTCTCCTCATGTGCCCCCAGACTGACATTCAAAACTTCAAACCTCACCTTAAACTGGTGTCACACCCAAATATTTAAGGATGATGGAATTTTTTGAGGCATGCTGGGTAAAGGAGGGCATGGTGCTTCACAAGCCCAGGAAACCTGATGAGCTGCTGTTCCGTGGAGCCAAAGAGAGGCAAGAACCTGGAATACATTCTAAAAAGTCCACTGCTCTCCAAGTACCTGCTTCCATTCCACCGTTTGATTATGGGTTCTGAGGAACAATGTGTTTCAGAAATAGGAAGGGATAATGAACTCAAAGGAAGACAAAAAGCAGGTTGGGGGATGGGAAATGATACAAAATAGGGTCACCAAAATGCCAGAGTAATTAGGAGAGGGATAAATATACATTCCAGAGGTCTCCCAAGGATTAATTTTTGACACAATTAATTCTGTTTGCTTTGGAAAACTGAAGTGGATTTGGCCCTCATCTGGATGCAATTGACTCTTCCCAATTCTAGGCTGCACGGTTATTTTTTCCTTACTTTAATATGCTGCTAGTGCCAAAAGTCCTCTGGGTAAATATATCAGATTTATAAAAATGCCCAACAAAATCAAATTAACCAAATACTGCTGAATGAGTGACTCACAAAATGTGACATTTTCACTGAACAAATAATTTTTTGCTCTCCACTATATTAAGCTAAAAAAAAAAAACCCAGAAAAATGTTTAGATAGATCCAAATACCTTAGTGTGTTTATTATGACCATGTGTGTAATAAGGTCTCCTAATTTCACATGCAGCTAGGTGAAAGGTGGGTACCTTATCTGAAAGATTCTCAGCATACCCCATTTAGAGACCTGCAGCATTCCCGCATGCTGTCCGAGTGGATGCTCTTTAGGTTTCAATGTTATGTGATTTGTGTTTTTTACAAAAGGGTGATGAGTATGTTAGGCTGTGGAAGAAGTTTGTAAACCAAAATACATTGCAAGTTTGGCATCCAGGAGCTCTTAAAAGTAGATCCTTTTGAAAAGTGTTCACATTTGTGAAAAAAATCCATCCCTTTATATGGAAAGAATCAGAAAGTGAGACTTGTACTGGGGACCACTTTTATAATCGACCTAGAAAGAGTGTATAAGGCTTATGAGTAAATGGTCCATATAAATTCTTTATGCTTACTGATACAGTGTAATTTTTCAATACAGACATACATTGTTGTGGTGGTTTGAATGAGAATGGCTCTCATATATTTGAATATTTGGCCTGTAGTTGGTGGGGCTGTTTGAGAAAAATTAGAGGGTGTCGCACTTTTGAAGGAGATGTGTTACTGGGCACAGGCTTTGAGGTTTCAAAGGGGAAAGCCATTCAGACACTTAGAGCTCTGACTTTGTTTCCCTCCCTCCCTCCCTCCCTCCCTCCCTCCTCTCCATCCTCCTCTCCCCCTGTCTCTCTCTGTTTGTGTGTGTGTGTGTGTGTATGTGTGTTTGTGTGAGTGATGATTGTTGTAGATCAAGTTGTAAGCTTTCAATCACTGCTCCAGTACCATGCCTGTCTGCCTGCTGCCTGCTGCCTGCTGCCATGCTTCCCACTATTAATACTTACAAAATATAACCTTCTGAAATAGCCAATTAAACACATTCTTTTATACATCACCTTGCTCATGACAGTTTAGCATAACAATAGAATAGCAACTAAAATAAAGACATAAACATTAAGCCTGGTTTGCATGATCTGTCACCTCAAACATTTGTCAGGTCTTTCAGGGAAACAATTTTATCTACAGTAGCAGGATAAGGTATTAATTTTAGTGCAGGTTAAGCATGCATAGTGCATATCAACCACTTGATTCTCTGTGTGTATAGTTGTGATAACAGATGCTATGTTAGATAAAGCTCTGTGAAGCTTTGAGGGCTCACAGAGCTGCGACATGGCTAGGATGATGGGTCAGTGGGTATTGTGCTACTTCTATAAGTTGTCCTGGTCATAGTAAAATGCAAATGGGAGAACCTAAGTGTTTAGTCTCAGAATCCACATGAAAGCCAAGAGCAGCAAAGTCTATCTGTAAAGCTAGCCCATGGAGTTAAGCAAGGCAGCCAGATCAAAGGAGGTACTGGCCAGTCAGCCCCAATAGTTCATGAGTTCCAGGTTCAGTGAGAGACACTGTGTCAAAGATCAAAGGGGACAATGAAAAGAGACACTTGCTGGCAACTCAACCCGTGATCTCTGAGTACACACTCACAGAGATGTGTTTGAGCCTACTCACATACACATAAACGGTTACAAATCTCACACAACAAAGCCGGTACAGAAACAAAAGGAGGAAGAAAAGGAAAGAAAGCGATCAAATAACACAGATGCTGCCCAGAGAACTAAGGAAGCTCAAACATTGCTTGGGTTCATCACTAGAGTGTCTCCAGGAAGATACCTTGACAAAAGCCTAGCGCTAACTCTGAAGAGGCTCTATTTAGTGCCTCTGGAAAGTCCTCTGTTTTCTTAAAAAAAAAAAAAAAACAAACACTTATGAAGCATCAGGAAAATTATGAAGGATCTATAAATATTCATAGAAGATTCTTTACCATCATGATTTTTGTTGGGAAATTTTCTTAGGCCATAAATACTTCAATTGTTTGTAAAGAACTATAGGCAACTAGGAAATGCCAAGAGCAGGAGCGATAGTCTCCCTCAAGGGAAGAACATAGAAACTGGTTATCTTATACCAAACAGTGAGTCCTGAAGGCATGAACATACAAGCAACACTACACAGACTGAGCTGGTTATATCTATATGTATTTACTAATTATATATATGAATGTGCACACGCATTGGAATTGTTGGTGGCGGCTCCAGAAAGACCACATCAGGCCAAACAGTTCCATGTGAGGTTTATTGAGAGGGGAAAGGGCAAGGTGGTGGTAGAAAGAGAAGAGGGGAAAGAGAGAGAGAGAGAGGGAGGGGCACTCCTCTCATATATCTGGATGGTGATGTGGTCATAGGTAAAGGTAGGAGGTGAGCCCAATGGATTCTGGAAATATGGTGGACGTTGTCTTGCCAACAGGTGTATAGGTTGCGCTGTTGCCTATGTGATGTCACAGGTTTTGGAGTTTCTGGTAGCAGCAATATGTAATAGCAATTAATGGAAAAAGCCATTAATTAGAATGACAGAAACAAGAGGTATATGGGAAGCTTGAAGGAAACAATTGGAAGAGGGAAATGATATAACTTCATTTAATCTCAAAAAAAATACATAAATTTTTAAAGTTTACTGAAGTAATTTCAGCATAACAGAAATGTCAGAAGTGATTGCAAAACTATGCATTCTAGTCTTCCTACAGATGTAGCTAGGAAGTTCACTATTCTAACCTGGTAAAATATATAACTAGAACTCTTTCTTCCTTTAATTAATTTCTTATATAACTTATTTATCATCAGTAGATGTGATTTAGCTTTATATTGGCTAAAATAGTGTATTTATTTTCATGATTAATCAACTTCATATTTGGCCAAACAACAATTCACTTTTTTTTCACTAGTGAGTTTCTGTAACAATATACCTGATGGAATTAGTTTAAGGCATGAGAGATTGAGTTTGCCTCACTGCTTCAGAACCTTCACTATGGCTGACCTGAAGCAAGACAGAGAATCAGGGCAGCAACAGTCTGGCAGAGAGGTTGCTCATCTCCTGAAAGCCAGGAGACAGAACATGGAGGGAAGGGGAAGGGGGTCAGATGTATTCTTCAAAGCCATGTCTGAGACCTGTCTCCTCTGACTAGGATCCATGTCCCAAGAACACCACCAGATTTAAAAAAAAAATGTCTTTACACTTTTATTCTTGAATTGTGCTCATGTTGATGTCCATGTGTGGGTATGCGCATATGTGAGAACAGGTACCAGCAGAGTCGAGAAGAGGATTGGATCCCCTGGGGCTTCAATTATAGGCAATTATTGATGCCTGACATTTGCGCAATCGAATTATCAATCTTGTGGATTAACGCATTGATGAAGTAAGAGCTCTCATGACCCAATCACTTCACCTAAAGTGATCTCTGAGCACAGCTTCAAAGGAAACCAAACCTTCACCCACAGGAGAGTATATTTTATATTCCAATGATAGCAGTGTTCCTTTGAAAAATGTGGCCAAGTAGGTATTGAATCACCTCATAATTATATTTGCCTTTTGTCTTTTTGTTTCAAATCCTTTATTTTTCTCTGTTGCAAACATTTGAGAAAGCGAGAGCGTGTAAACTCTTCTGTAAGCTCATTTTCTAGGACCTCGACCGAAACGGTGTCCAAAAGTTCTTTTCTGTTTAATGTCTCCCCAGACCCATTTCAATTTCGAGCCACTAGCCCAAGGCCAGATTGTGAGAACAGAGTGAAATTTGGCCAAACCAATCTGTCTTTCCACTATCACAGCATTCCCATTAACCGGAGATTTACCCCAGGCATCCATTACGGCCTGCCTCTGTCTCAGTCCATCAAGGCTCTCTTTTGAAATTAATTAAAAACCAAGAAAGACAGAAAGAAAACTCCCCTTTCCTCGTGAATAGCTGTGGTAAATCTCACATTGTTATTGTTCAACTGTAGCAAATACTCAGAGAGGTTGGATCCTGGGAACAAACAGAAGGTATACAGCAGAATGCTGCCCGACAAATTGTTTCCCAATCAATTTGTCTCTAAGCTTCTATGCTGTCTACTTCTGCCCCCTTTGTCTGCTTCTCTAAACACGTGTGGCTAATGTCTTCATCTGCCTTGATGCTTAATTTAGAAATGAAGACCATGCATTCAGTACTGTCTCCAAGCACATTTTTTGAAAGCTTTCTCTGTGTTTTTAAAGTGTCCATTTAAGCAGATGACCAGAGAGGTAATTTTTGCCCATTTAAATTAGGGTAACTTCTGATCATGTGAAACAACTTTCAAATATTTGAGTAATTTTCTTCTCTGGTGCATAGTGGTCCTGGATGTTGGCCATAAGCTCATTTTGAAAAGCATTTGGGGAGCGTGGTTCCTGTTTATTATTTCCATTTATCAAATATCCCTGTTACTCATATTTCTCCTGATCTATGCATGAACACAGGTTTAGACACCATGTAAAAAGTTTGAATTTCCTGTCTATATGTTGGTACCATCTCTTAGCTACTTTTATTTTGATTCTTTACTATGTATACCAGCAAAATTGCAATTATCTCAGGATTCCTTTGGCCCCTCTGTTCTCTCCAAACATAATTACCATAGATTTCTAATATGTCAGTGGTTCTCAACCTTCCTAATGATACAGCCCTAAAATTCAATTCCTCTTGTGGTTGTGAGCCCTCAACTATAAAATTATCTCATTGCTACTTCATAACTGTAATTTTGCTACTGTTCTGAATCATAATGTAAATATCTGATATGCAGGAAAACTGACACATGACCTCAATGAAAGGGTCCTTTGACCTACAAAGGGGTCACACCCTATAGGTTGAGACCCACCATTGGACTGAGTGCAAAGTCCCCATGTTCTGCTTTGGTGACTGTTGCTCTGACCCTTGCCGTCCCCACTGGCTCCAAACAGGAGGGAAACCTTACTCTAAAGGATGGCTTTCTGCTCCTAGCTCATCCAAGATGACTAGAGCTTCTTTACAAGCTTTGGGTTCTGATTTAGATTAAGGACAAAGGTCAATGCTGAAAGGGAGAGAAAGCAAATCCAAGATTTTGTGTTATCAAACAGACGACATCATCACTGGAAAAACTCAGCTCATTATGTAGACCCACAGGCTCTTTCCAGGAAGGCTGAATGGAACATTGTTCTTCAGAACATTCCTTCTAGGGAAGCATGATAAGTGCATCTTCCTTTTTCTAGCTTTGACTGTTGAGTGCCAGACTACCTATGTAGTCGCTAAAGAAGGATAGGATCTGCACACAGAGCTCTTGCAGATGTAAGTCCTTGATCCTGACACAGACCATTAGAATCAGTAGTGTTAAAATAGTGATGACATGCCTTTGGAGGTGTGGGGGATGGGGGAGGGGTGGTTGCCATCTTCTGAAAAATCTGAAATGTTTCAATTAACCTAAAAGCAGGGCAGGTTTCCAAGGCCTTGGAACAGCCAGGTCTAACTAGATGTGTGAAGGTGCTTGAATTGAATCCAGTAGCGATGTATAACATTTCCTTTTCTAAGTCTAAATTGTGATTATTTAGACATTGCTTTTTGTTGGGTTGGGCCATGCTTCTCCAATATTTCCTCATGTGACATGTGACCTTGTAGCCAATGTTACTTAACTAATGATTCAAACTCCAGCAGCTCTGCAATTCCTGATAGTACTCAGACTATCAGAGAACAGCACAAAATGCCAAGTACCTGCCCTTGTAGAGTAATAGTCAGGTAGACAAGACGGATAAAGAGAGATGTCAAGCCATGTTCTAGCCTGTGTAGAAGTAACGAAGTCATTGGGTAAATAATGGAATGTGGACGTCCAGGAAGGATTTGTTGAGAAAATGACACTAAGCAGATGTATAAGAAGTTAAAATCACTTCTACCTTCACAGGTAATAAAGGACCTATAGACACTCAATTCACTATAGGAAGATCCTTGGCAGTCAATGCTGCTTGAGAATATATAGCCTAGAGTTTAGCAAAAGCAAAGGAGAAAATAAACATGGGTATGGTTTTAAATGATTTCAAGACTATGGCATGAAAACTTCTAATTTGTGAGATATGGAAGCATCTGTCTTTTGTAAAAAATCATACAGATTGATAAAATCATACAGAGGAATCGCTTTCCAGTAGCAATGACACTTGGGTGGCCAAAGATGTAATGGAGAATGAGAGGTGCTTAAGAATATCTAACTTGTCTTAATAATTTGGGTTCTTAGAATCAACGGGGGGCTGTTATGAACAGCTTTCTCCTTTGTCGCTATGAATACCATTTTCTTTAAAATAATGATTAATATGCTATAGCAGCTTTTCCACAGTGTGACCTTGCTTTACATTCTAGAATGTCCTCGGTGTTTTTAGATCTGTACCTGGGTACCCAACTAGCTGTTCCTTCCAATAACAAGGAGAAGTGCATTTAATGAGAAGGACTGTACACAACTAAATGCATAATGCATGAAAAACCAGCTGTATTTTGGTTTATGAAATGTCTTGATTTATTTTTCAAATATTTTGGATTAGATAAAACATGGCTATGTTTTGCCAAGAACATTTCCCCCTTAATTTTTGAAATCCTGTGTAATTTTGCAAAAATTTGCTCCATATGTTTCTGTTTCATTTACATTAAATCCCCCAAATACCGCTTTGTACACTTGATGTCCAAGAACCCATTTGAATTAGTCTGATGTATTTTAAACTGTGATGCAACTCATGTACTGTAAAATTCCCCATTTAAAGGTAAAGTTTAGCACTTTTCAGAATTTTACCAGCATCATAGCCATTGCTACTATTTAATTCCAGGATCCAATTCTGGTTTAAAACATTCTGCATTAATGCAAGCGTGGAGAACTTTAACAGTAGGATACATATGACTAAGCCTCCTGAGAGGTTGATCTTGATGACCCGTCCTACTGGGGGACACATGTGAGTTTGTGCATCAGAGATTTGTCCAGCCATGTGCCACAGTCACAAATCATAGGAATTCTCAATCCATCAGTGTGGCTGCAAACTAGTGATCAGGGATGATCCCAATGAATGTCTTTGCTGTGAGTCACACATTTCTATGGCCCAAGTGGAACATGCACTGCTTTCCTCTGCAGACCCATTCCCCTCCTGATGACATTTTTGACAGTTTCTTGACCTGGAACACCAGAGTCCACTGGGTGCTGATCACACAAGTTTTGGCAGGAAACTAAGCTCCCCTCATTCTCACTATCCCATCCAACCAAACCATTGCCAGATAATGAAAGTATATAAAGCTGACTCTGAAGGCAGAGTGTCCTCAGCGGCCTCTGTGCACAGCTGTTGGTGCTGTTCACCTAAGAAGCAATAGTGCCAGCAAGTCAGTTATCTCACTGAGCCTTATCAGTGGGTCAGTAAGGACACCACTTTCAAGTTCTTTGTGAACAAAAATATCTCTTCTCATTGAATACTAAGAGTTCCTTTCTCCACAGTTAGTTCTTGCCTAGTTATATTTGATTTAGAACATGGAAAATAGTGATAACATAAAGTAAATAAAAAAGAATAATAGTAATTTAATTATAATTCCCAGATTTTTAGGAACTGTGATGTACATTTTCTGAAATTTATCATTTGAAGACATGCCATTCAAAATATCAAACTGAGCTGAGTGAACCTGGTGGGGGAGCTGGCAGAAGGACTGAAGGAGTAGAGGGGAATTACAACCCCATTGGAAGAACAACATAGGCTGGTCTGACCACCCAGCTCTCCCAGAGTCTAGAACACCAACCAAGGAGTGTACCTGGAGGGATCCATTGCTCCAGATATGAATATAGCGGAGGATGGTCTTGCCTGACAGCAATGGGAGGGGAGGACTTGGTCAAGGGGAAGTTTGATGCCCCAGCTTAGGGGGATGTTGGAGTAGTGAGGAGGGAGAATGTAGGTAGGTGGGGGAGCACTGTCATGCAGGCAAAAAGGAGGGGGGAGGACAGATGTGGGATGGGGTGTAGGTGGAGGGGTAACTTGAAAGTGGGATATCACTTGAGATATAAATGAATGGCATGATTAATTAAAACAACAACAAAAACCCAAAATAAGGTATTCTAAATACAAGCTTCTGTGAGGCATCATATTTCTGTGAGGATTATATTTTTCAAAAACCTAGTTTAATAAGGGTACTTAAATGCCTTAACTTCTTTTGTAGTCCACCACCCACCAGAGGTAGTGGGAAGGAAAGGTTAATAGGGAAAAGGAGGATGTGGACCTGTTTAGATATAGTTCTTCGGGGCGATTCCAATATTTGTTATCAGGATCACAGTGGTTTAGTTTACATGACTCAGCAGCAGTAGCTTGGTCCACTCAAGCAAGCACCATTCATGAATAAGCATTGTCAGTCCAATCCAGAAGAAACCATAAACCTTGGTCAATCATCCCAAGACCATGGAAGCAGCAAGAAGCTGCCAAAATATCATGAGAAGTTCTTTGGTGTGTTTCTCTTTACAAAGATATGACAAATGATGATCAGTGAAAAAGGCAAAGCCAACCAATGCAGTGTCCTCAGTGAAGACCACCATTAGCAAAGCCCAACAAAGGCCTGCAGAGAGTGGCAAGGCACACCAATGCCACAGCATCATCCATGGTCTGTTAGGTTATACGGATACCCTTTCCCAACATCGTACATGCTCTCAAGTGTCAGCTCTAGCAAAACATCATATGCCCCTTTTCCTAGCAGTTTCCAAAAAAAACCTTGTGTCTGTTCTCAGCAAAATCATTTGCTCTTCAGAAAGTTTCCAGAAAGGCATCACATGAGACAACAAAGTTTCCAAAGAAACCAAAAATTTCCACTTCATCATACTACTTATAGAAGTAAGCATTCTGTGAAATCTTGCTGAGTTTTTTCTTTCATCTTCACAGCCCAGTTCTGTATATATAAAATAGGAATAGCGATTACTATTGAACACAGCTCCAGTAAGTAAACTAATAGGCTGTGTGTTAAAAAGAGATGGGTTTAACTCCTGGCTCCCTGGTGGTGAATGGTTACCGATTTTGTATAAGTAAGCTGAGCTACTCTTAGACAATTAGAATTAGTTTCTGCTTTTGTCCTTCGAGAAGGTAAATTGACATGGAGTAACCACTGTCCTTTTCTGAAAATGCATTGTCCCCTATGTAAAGTAAACATGGTCTCAAATTTAAAAAGATGGTTGTGTGTTTTTTATTAAGTAGCTCTTAATGTGTCCCTGATTTATTAAGATCGCTATGAACTTGTGAAATGGTTCTTGGTCCTATGGCTTAGAGTTTTTGAAATTTGATTCAACATCCGATCTTGCCTTCCATTCCCATATCAAACTTAAGAACAATGCCCTCACATTCTATAAACCAGGCAAGTTTTGCTCTGTTATGTGTTTTAAATGTTTTTTCTTTTGTCCTCAACTTGGCAGTGCCTTTTGTCCACATGACAGCAAAGTGTCTGGATGAAAAGTGCAGTATTCAATCATCTGGATGCTTTGTCTACACAGAGCTTACATGTTTTGATGTTGTGTAGACAAAACATCCCGATAATTGATTTTCTTCCTTTTCATCCAGATGTTTCAGGATTATTTATACATATCTTGTGTCTTATTTATTCAACACTAAAATGGGATGGAAACAAAAATCTAGATGGTGCCTTCAACTGACAAGATGAGGTTGTGCAACATTATTTGACAGAAGTACTGGTCTACATTGAAATGATTCACTGATGAACACGTGTTGCGTTCTCTTTGCCCATGATACCTTTCATCATTTAAGACAGTAAGTATGTAAGAAAATGTAGTCTAGATATAGTGGATATTTAAAGTAGAAGTTTAGGATTATTATTTAGGATGGAGAGAAGGGCAAAGTAAGAAAATCTTGAGTAGAATACATTTTTGAGGTGTTGAATATAGAAGACATTAATGACTTCTTACAAAAGCCATATGAACCCTTTCCTCCCTTTATCCCTTTCATATTGAGACTGAAAACAAAGACTATTTTCTGCTACCTGGACCTTTAAAGTAGATGCAAGGAAATGAGATTTAAATATCAAGGCTGCAAAGAGAAGTGAGCTGATAGCTTTCGAAGAAATATGATTGCTTATTGGTGTGAAGACTATGGATGTGAACACTACTGGCAATAGTTAAGAAATCGAGTCAGCTTAAATGTCTATCAACAGATGGATAAATAGAGAAAATGTGGTACTTATATACAGTTAAATATTATTTAGTTCCATTAAGAAAAAATGAAATTACTACATTTGCAAGAAAATGGGTAGAATTGTAGGTTATTATGTTAAGTGAAATATTCTAGAGTCAAAAAGACAAATGTCATACTTTATGTCATATTCCAAATAAAAATTTAAATTTTTTATGTGCATATGTGTTTGCATGTTTCTATGTATATCATTAAAAGGGAAGGAGGATCATGAGGGAGGAGGAAGAGATCTTAAGGAAGGGAGAAGGGGAAAAGGGTATCACAAAAGGTGATGGGAAAGCAGAATCAGGATCGATATGGAGGAGAAGATTTATGCAAGAGAGCCAGAGGTGTGGGATCAGGCAGCAGAGAAGGTGGATGGCTAAGAATAAGCAACCACATGAATATATAAACATGAATACATTTTAAGTGTAGCCATATTGATATTAGCTTGGAAGGACTTCACAGAAGTGGAAAAAGATTGTATTAAGTGTGGTGGCTCATGGTGTACTATGGCATGTTGGCTGTAGTGAGTAGTATGTTCATTGAATAAAACTGTCAAAACAAACAAACAAACAAACAAACACTTTTGAACATAAATCTTCTGCCTACAGAACATATTTGGTTTTGAAGATAGCATGTATTTCGAGACAAATGATTGAGGCTTAATTTAGAGAAGGGATTGTCGAATGCCACCAGGCACCAGATATACCATGGAGAATGTCCAAAGAAACTCATGTCATCAGGTGAGTTTGTCTTACATACTATATACGGTTGTGCATGAGAACAGCTTCAGAAGGTTTATGATGTATGGGCAGTAAAAGCAGAATTCAGCATTCCAACACTATACTCCAAAGCCATCTTCCCTCTATCCCCTGAGGACTTAACTCTTTGTGACATGGGTTCAGTAGGGGAACTAACGTGAGTGTTAAGAGGCAACCATGTAACACACGTGTCTTCATAACTTACCACAGATGCAAACTCAGCACAGCCTTACCTGCCTAGTTACTAGTGTGTCACAGGATATAGACCCAATGTCTTTCTCCAATGACTATTAAGTGGGAGACTACACATACAGAACCAGTCTCAGTGTCTGACACTGAGCTCTAATTGAATAAATTATACCTGCTATTATTATGAACTAGATAATGAAAGTGCTTTTCTGTACCCAAGTTAACATTCTCAATTCTGACTATGAGGAAATTACGTAGAAAGGTCTTGATAGAAGAAATGAGATAACACAGTTGTAGCTTATAGTATACCAGAAGCTCAGTGCCATGTTGGATGTAACAGTCTGTGGCCCTTCCATTGGTTAAACTTGTGGCCCAGATACCCATCAGAGATTATATGATTACTCAGCCCTCTAGTTACAGGGAAAGACCCAAGTGGGCCATCACACTGCCTGCAAGCTAACTTTTACTTTTTTTCATTCATTCACTAGAGTGAATGAATTAGCTCCATTCTACATTTGTTAGCCTTTTGTCTTATAAAATCGTTTGTGCTTAAGAGAGGCAATCAGAATAATAATGGAGACCCCAAAGAAGACTCACACATCCATCTCCAGATTCAAGTGGACTCTCATCTCAGTGAATTTAGCTTACTGTGTGTTTTCATGAAATAACTACCCAGGAAGTTCTTTATTCTCCAATTCTAATAATACCTTGAGCTCTTGGCTCAAAGGTGGAATCTGCCATTCAATCCCCAAATCGGGGAAAGCAGCCGGAGCGAGGGAACACGAAGCTCAGCTCTTTTATTTGTGCAGCAGATAATATTTTCTTCAAGTCTGCCAAAGGACCACAAAAGCAAGACAGTTGGTTTCTAAGAACTGGCCTTGGCGTTGCTGCTTGGGACACTGAATCTCAGGAATCCATTCCTAATGAAAAGCAAACAGAAGACTTCGGCTTTTCCCTGTGCATTCCTTGCATATTTGTACTTGAATGGATTCTATGGATACGTTTTCCCTTGTACACTTTACATTCGGTGGGGATGCACAGGAAACCTTATCTGAGTGCAGAGGATAGAAGAGTCAAAAGGAAATTCACTGTGCCCTTAACCCTGCAGCTTCATTGCATTCCGGGTGCTTTAGTGTCCAGCCTGTCCAGCGGCACCTCTGATTGTAAGTTAGTCATGCTCACTTTGTTCCTCTGGGGGATGGAAGGTCACCTTGCTCCTGATATTATAACCCCTAATGTGTGGGGAAGCAGTTTCTCTAGTGACTCAAGGGATACAAAGCTAATCCATCCTCTTCTAGGGTCATGTAAATTCATGGAATCCCAAGAAGCCTATTTGAAATTGTAGTCTTCAAGAACGCTTTAATACCATTTGCTGTCTGACTACATTCAGGCCAGCTTAGCTCCTGCAGGTCCAGTTTCCTAACCTCTAGTAGAGCAGCAGTGACTTGCCAGTACATAACAAAGCTGTGCTGAGGATTACATGTATGTGTGAGTGCATGTATGTGTTTGTGTACGTGTGTGTTTGTGTGTGTATATGTATATGTTTATGAGTGTGGATGTGTGTGTTTGTCTATTGTGTGTGTTTGTGTGTATATCTGTGTGTACTTGCATGTGAATTTGTTTGTGTGTATATATATATGTATATTTTATGCACATTTGTGTGTGTATGTGTTTTTGTGTGTGTGCTTGTGTGTGCATGAGAGAAAGAGAGTGAAAGAGAGAGAGAGAGAGAGAGAGAGAGAGAGAGAGAGAGAGAGAGAGGTATCACATGAGTGAGGTCTTTTACCTTATATCATATGCATGTCAAAGACAGTCAAACTAGAAACATTTCTGGAAAAAAAGCATTATTTTCAATGAAATCCTTGTTTCCCCAGGAGCAAAAACATAGTGTACTTAGGTGATTATACCATTTATCCAGTTTCTTCCTGACTCAGTCCACTCTGCTCACCATAACAAAATCCCATGGACTGGGTGGCTTGAACAATAGAAGCAACATGTCCACTCCTGGATATTAAATGTCTAAATCAATGTAACAACAGAACTAATTTATGGGGGTGGGGATCTCCTTTTCTTCCTTGCGATAACTGCCTACTCACTAGTAGGCACACTAGTAGGCTCACTAGGTTCTCACAGAGAAGAGAGCAAGAGAACAACTCTGCTTTCTTTTCCTTAAAGTATATATAGTGCTGCCTACAAAAGACTAAGTATATTCCAAGGACTGCACCTTTACTGTCTCATGTAAAGAGGAGTTCCCCAAGGAATCCCTGACTAATGCCATTACATTGGCAGGGGTGGGTGTTAAGGATAAAATTGAAAATGTGAATAATCCAAAATAGATAAGACACATGGTTCAGTCCATAGCTCTTTCAGTGGTGACATCTTCCAAATAAATACTAAAATAACACATCTAAGATATAGTCAAGACAGAAGAGTTCCATTTTCACAAGGGACAGCACTCTCCTTTTATAACCAAACCTATCTGCTTCCTGCACCATTGTCTCCTCAGCGTCTGAAACCACTGGTCAGCACCCAACCTATAATTTTTTCATCCTGGGAATGTGATATAAATGTATCATGTTAGGGATTGGGCGTGAAACATCTCCCATGGGTTCATCTTTTCTAACGCTGTTCTGTAAACTGTGCTCTTATCTGGAGAGTTTGTGAGGTCATTGGCAGGTAGGGTTCAGTTAGAAGATGTGGGCTGCTGGGGCAGGACTTGAGGTTTGTAGTTACAATTCCATATCCTGTCCATTTACTTCCTGTTCTACTGAGACATGGATGTGAAAGGAGGCATCGAGAGAACATGTTCCCGTGTGTCAGAGGCACCCGCAACAAGGCTGCTTCCTGCCATAATGGACTATGTCCCTTGGAACCATAATCCAAAATAAACCCTTTCTCCATTGAGCTGATGGTGTGAGGGCATTCCACCATGGCAACCAGAAGAGTAGATGAAACAAAATGGCTACTTATGTTGTTGATTTTTGGATACTGTGCTTTTGGCTGAGATAGTTCTCTGATTATTCTTCTAGTTTGTAGGCATCAGCGTGGACGTACCACAGTCTGTTCCACCTCTCCTCCACTGAACAACTTCCAGGTTGTTTCTGCTTCATGGCTATTGCAAGTAAAGCTGCTATAAAATCCATATATGCTTTTGTATGGACATAAAGATCTATATTATGAGATAAGTGTCTAAGCATACAATTATTGGGCCACATGAAAACTATAAG
>LR749783.1:1043275-1052851 GCA_902729485.2 Mus minutoides | reverse complement strand
GTTTGTAGGCATCAGCGTGGACGTACCACAGTCTGTTCCACCTCTCCTCCACTGAACAACTTCCAGGTTGTTTCTGCTTCATGGCTATTGCAAGTAAAGCTGCTATAAAATCCATATATGCTTTTGTATGGACATAAAGATCTATATTATGAGATAAGTGTCTAAGCATACAATTATTGGGCCACATGAAAACTATAAGAATGGCCTCTTAAAGAAAATGCTAAACTAAAAGATCCACTTTCTCTTCAGGCTTCTTTCTTTCTTTCTTTCTTTCTTTCTTTCTTTCTTTCTTTCTTCCTTCCTTCCTTCCTTCCTTCCTTCCCTCCCTCCCTCCCTCCCTCCCTCCCTCCCTCCCTCCCTTCTTTCTTTCTTTCTTTCTTTCTTTCTTTCTTTCTTTCTTTCTTTCTTTCTTTGTTATTTTTTGCTATTTTTAAAAGTTTGAATTATTGCTACTTTAAAGGAATAAGAGGTAGTTTATTCTGAAATCACTTTGAGAAATCACAGCCCAGGAACACAGATTTACGTAACTCCAACATAGAAGCAGCTTCATGAACTTTTTCATGGTTTTATAGAACAAAGGAAATCATAACCCAAGGCAATTTAAAAATAAATTGGCAGGTATGTCAGAGAGGCACCTGCAGGAAGATGGGGGAAGGTTTTCTATACATCCAAGATACTATCTGGTATCAATCTTAGCTTTAACATTGATGGAAGCTGACAGTCTACTGTTAATTAATGCTGTTATCTATTAGTCACAAGATATTAGTTCCAACACAGAGATGGGCACAGAATGGCTGTTCTGTAGGACTACAGCTGGCCCAAGATAAAGTGACTAGCTCCTGGATCTACAACATTCCAACCTCTCAACAGGACTACAGTTATAATCAGTCAATCAGTCTCTACAACCATAACTTCTTTTCAGGAGTTCTCGTTCAGTTATTCTGTTTGCCTAGCACCATAGTTTATGCACACAAGGGCCACAAAATATTTATTAAATTTTATAAGATTCTTCATAGCTAGAAAGGCTGGTTCCTAGGATCTTATATAGATGATCCTGAGTAATGAATAATGAGTCAGCTGTCTTCAGAAGAGAGGAATAGATTAAAAAAAAAAACCCACTAAGCAAAGAAATCTTGGATCATATAAAAACTGTTAGCCACCTGGCACAACTGGCAGCTATCATGTAGAAGACTGGGAATTGATCCATTCTTATCTCCTTGTACTAGGGTCAAGTCTAAATGGTTGAAGGACCTCCACATAAAACCAGAGACACTGAAACTTATAGAGGAGAAAGTGGGGAAAAGCCTCGATGATATGGGCACTGGGGAAAAATTCCTGGACAAAACAGCAAAGGCTTGTGCTGTAAGAGCGAGAATTGACAAATGGGACCTCATAAAGTTGCAAAGCTTCTGTAAGGCAAAAGATACTGTCAACAAGACAAAAGGGCCACCAACCGATTGGGAAAGGATCTTTACCAATCCTAAATCAGATAGGGGACTGATATCCAATATATATAAAGAACTCAAGAAGGTGGACACCAGAAAATCAAATATCCCCATTAAAAAGTGGGNCAAGGAGCTGAAGGGGTCTTCAACCCTATAGGTGGAAGAAGAACATGAACTAACTAGTACCCCTGAGCTCATGTCTCTAGCTGCATATATAGAAGAGGATGGCCTAGTTGGCCATCATTGGGAAGAGAGGCCCCTTGGTCATGCAGACTTTATATGCCCCAGTACAGGGGAACGCCAGGGCCAAGATGTGGGAGCGGGTAGGTAGGGGAGCAGGGCTGGGAGCGGGGAGGGTATAGGGAACTTTCTGGATAACACTTGAAATGTAAATGAAGAAATTATCTAATAAATGTTGAAAAAAAACTGTTAGCCACCATGATTTGAACATAGAATATATAAATTACAGGTTCGAATATATATATATATATATATATTTTTTTTTTCCCCTGTGTCTGATATAACACTGACATGTTAGATTACTATACTTAATGTTGAGTGTAATAATGCACATAGATTGGCATTATGGAATGAAGATTACAGATCAAACAATTTGAATGATTTGTTTAGCATGTATTAATTTCTGTGGTTTAACTTAAAGTTAACATAGCAGCTAATGACTTTGGATATATTTGATGGGTTTGTTTACCATTGTATATTCTCTATAGTGTTTTTAATCTATGTTTTGTGTTATCCTCTCTTGTGTTTTTATCTATTGCTATTGCCTAATTTAATTTGTTTTTAATTACAGAGGTTTGTGATTTCATAAAATAATACATGCATTCACATATCCAAGATGACAGAGGTCAAATTTGTGATTTGTAAACATACTCTCTTTTTCCTTGGATCAAGCTTTTGTTTCTAAGTCTAAGAATTTGTTGTATGACCCCAGTATATAAGGTTTTTCTCTTATAACTTTCTAAACATTTTAGATATCATGTCTTATATATGAGTCTATGTTTAACTTAAAGTTAAAATTTGGTAAGGTATGAGACTTATATACAGGTTTATCTATATTTTATGTGCCTGTAAATATATAGTTTTCCCTGTTCCATTTGTTTAAAGAGCTGTTCTCCCTGTGAATTCTTGCATTTTTTAAAATCAAAACCAAGTTGGACACATTTATATAAACTTATTTCTGATTCTCTGGTGTACTCCAGAGACCTATGCATGTGCCATAACACTGCAAGTCCCAACTCGTGTCCCTCATTCTAGTTTTTTCTTCCTTTAAAGCATTCTAGCTTCTCACATTTATGAAATAAAGTTGGTTTTATAAGAAAAAGAATTACTATAGATTAAGTATATGTGGAGAGAGATAGGAAAGAGAAAGAGAGAGAGAGAGAGACAGAGACAGAGAGACAGAAATCTTCATTTTCCATATGTTTTATGCTAATTCTATTTAGTTCTCCAAGAAACTGTCATGGTATTTTAATAGAAATTACATTCCATTTGTGTGCCAGTTGAGGAGAACTGACATCCTTTTTTATGAGTATCTCAATCTATGAGTAATTTCTCATTTATTTCAATTTTGTTTGCGCTCTTTTGTCAACATTTGTACTTTTCAAAAATAATTCCATTTTTACTTCATGAAACTGATAGCTAGTAATCTTATTTTTAAATATTTGTAAATGTTATTGTATTTTAACTCATTATGAGTTCCTGTGCTCATTGTTATGTGACCAAAACACAGATAAATTTGTGGGTTTGTGCTGTGTTCTGCATAATGGATCTCGCTGACTGGCTCTGGTATATGTCTTGCCTGAGTAGAAGACTGTCTTGTCTCTCCTTTTTCGTTTTTTGTTTTTGTTTTTGTTTTTGTTTTTGTTTTTGTTTTTGTTTTTGTTTTGTTTGTTAGACCTTGGACTCTAGCTTTCCAGTTCATTATTTTCAGCCCTTGAAAAACATTGCATGACTTCTCTCAGACCTTCCTGCCAGCTCAGCTATCCACTGCCATGTGAACCACTTTCCTATGAAGAAGGCACACTCTCTCCTCTTTGCTTCCAGGTAGCTCTTGATTGCAGTTTATAACTCTGCCAATGACAGTTCTCTGGATTGATGTTAGCTTAAGAAGAGTTTTGTTCACCTTGCTATATCAGGTATTTATGATTTCCCAAGGTTCTTTCCTTGTCATTTCTCTTTCATCCCTATTAGCTTTTGTCTGTCCTTTAAAGACTGAGACATGAGTGTTGGCTTTATCTGTTGAGTCCATCCACTGGGAATATTCAAGCAAATAAAGCCAATGGGATATATAAGATATTGAAGGAATCAGCATAAGCTATTATAGATATCTGATGAGATCAAAGGAAGCTACACTTATCCCAGCAAACTATAGACTCACACTATTGACTATAAAAGAGTTTGGAATGAGGGAAGTCCTTGTAGGAAGGTCAGTCTTCCACTGACTAGATGAAGTCAACCCATTCTGGAGAGTAATCTACTCTACTCAAAGACTTCCTGTGTAAATCTTACTCTCTTCTAAAAATATTTCTATAGAAACATTTAACATAATTCTTGATCAAATATCACAATGCAGTTGTCTAACTAAATAAAATCAATCACCATAATTCTGTTGGTTCCTAATGTACAGGTCAGTGTATTTTATCTGGGTCATTTGGATGAAATGATTTCAGTTGTTCTCCTTTATATTAGCTGCTTTTTCTTTGTTCTGTTCTATTGAGCCTATCCTTGAGTTCATAATTTGTAGCTGTATTTTTTCATTCATATGCTTTTCTTTTAATTTACTTTTGTAGTATATCTCTGAAGAAAAAGTGTCTCTTTTTGAGGGTCTCTGTCTTTCATTTGTTTCAAGCATCTTCATAAGTTAAGAACTGTTGATCCAAACAGTCCTAAAATGATTATCTCTGTGTTTGTTTCTATTCACTAATTTAGCTCATATGTAGTTCAATATATTCCTGATTTCCCTTGAAATCTGGATATTTATGGTCTCTGGATTGTTTAAGTCTCTTGTTCTGACTGCTCTCTCTAAGACCATCCCAACAGGAGAGGTGGATATGTTTGTGGCAATGCTTCAATATTTCCACATAGAAGAAAATGCTCATGTTTTTCTCTCTGCATCTTTGAATAGTAATAAGAATAAAAGTCATCAATATTGAACAGATGTGGGGGGTTCCCTCTCCTAAAGTGTTATCTGAATCTGGCCGTGGTGTGTGGAGATATCTTATTCCTGTTCCCCACATGGCCCCTGATAATGCTATGGTTCATGAGTAGCCTTGTTGTTGGGCAATGATGAAGTTTCTGACTGTACACTTTGCCACCTGTCACCTCTGTGACAGGACTCCAGCTTGGAAGTAGACAACCATCTCTTACTTCTGGGTTAGGGCGAAATTAAATTTTATACTCAGTTTCTGATATCACTCTACTTGGAGTTTGGTGCACTCAGTGCATTCTGGGTAGTAGGCAATCAGTTCTCCATTTAGTAAAAAGATTCTCTTGTCCTTACATTGAAGAAAATGAGATTTTGAGAAAAGAGAGGATGAGATTATGATAGACCATTTTGATATAAAATTTGGAATTTCTAAAGGTGACTTCTAGTTTGTTTGACTCAAAGTCTGAGATATATTTGTGGAGAAGCAGACTGTGAGATATCTTCACTATTCATCCTTCATTGTATGATATTTGCTTAGATGTTGTCATCCCTTTCCCTTTATACAATTCTTATGCTTCCTTTATGACTAATGTCTACATTTGTAAACTACACTTAATAGAAAGAACAGGGACAAATATCCCTAGCCCATATTCCTGGAAAGTAAAGTTTATAAAAGCTAATTTTTATTGAAAGGAGGTAAAAAGTTAAACAGAACTAATGGTTTGATATTATAACTACAAAAGGGATTTGCCTCATCATTAAGCTGGAAAGCATAACAGTAGCTCCTAACTGAATTTTCCTTATGGAATTAGACTTTTATTTTGGGATCCTCTTAAGTCCCACTTTAGTTCTTTTTCCACAAATACTTTCCATGTTTTATTGTAATTTTATCTTTAGTTTATAGTGACATTTGGATTTATGCATTCTCAGCTGTAGTGCAGGAAATGGAAAGTATTCAATACTGTATATTTTATCATCAACTCATACTTTCTCTGGGGGAATGCTAGCGATTTGACTTTCTTCTACATCCTTGGCCACTTTCCAGATTTGTCACCTCTATGTTCAAGAAAAAGATGTTGAATCATCTGGACTACCCATTGTCAACTAAGTTTTTCTCCCCACTGAAACTTCCCCTTTCCATTCTTGTTATAGTAAGGCATTAATGAGCCTTTACATTCTTCTATTAAAAATCTAACATCTATCCAGAAGATACTTTCCTTCCCATATCCCAAGCTTCAAGAGCTTTGAGTAGTAAATATATCTGAATAGTAAATATATAAAATTATGTTAAAACTTATTCATGGGCTAGTTATTAATTCTTACAATAAGTCAGTTTGCAGGGTCTGCTGTGTGAGGCTGCTGTTGGCAATGCTGATGAGAATCCCACATTTAAACTCTTTCCCCTAGACATCAGCATATTTTATCAATAGCATGCTTAGTCAGTTATCTCATAAGTCATTTTATAAAGGTGGTATAGTCATTGTGTTGGGAGGAAAACGTGAGTTAGGATTGATAGCCAGTATCACACGCTTCAGAACTCAGGCATGGCAGTTTCTAAGATAACTTGTAGAGTAGAAGTCATGATTTTGACACCAAAGTTATTGATATTTTTAATTTTATTTTTAGAAATTCTGTGCATATGTGTGGGGGAGCATGGTAAGCCTGGGCATCAGAGTCCCTGGGGCTCTATTTCCAGACAGTTGTGGGCACACGACTTGGGTGCTGCAAGCCACATTTTGGTCCTCTGCAAGACATACTGTTAATAAATGAGCTAGCTGTCCCAACTCATCATCGTCCTCCCCCATCTCAGAGATCCTCTCTTAGACTAATTCTAAGTACAATTACATCTCAAAGAATCCAGTAGAACCTTCAATGTTCTGGAGTAAATGTCCAAATATTCTTTTAATTTCACCATGGATCATCTTAATAGCTTGCAATGACATATTCTTGTATTTGAATAAAGTCAATGTTCTTGATAACTTTCATCAAACTCTTCAGGATATTTATGCTTCTTGTGGTGAAGGGCTGAATTCCCTCTGAAGGATGAAACATCAGGAAAAGATACATTGCACACAAATTCAATGTCCGGAGCAACAGCATGCAGTGCCGAGTTGTGACTAAGAGCATGAAAAGAAAAGAAATAAAATTAGGACTGGAGAGGTGGATCACTTGATAAAGCACTTGCCCCAAAAGTACTTAATAAAGACCCATGTTAATACCCTGGCACAGTGGCAGGCATCTATATCTCCAACGGTTATGAGATGGGAGGTGGTGACAGGCAGATCTCTGGGGTGCTCAAGATCCCGAAAGCCGAGCCTATATAGTAAAGTTCCAGGTCAATGGTAAAGTATGCTTTAACCAAAACAAGATGGTCTCATAGGACCAATAACCTGAAATTGTCTTTCCACCTCTCTCTCTCTCTCTCTCTCTATATATATATATATATATATATATATATATATATATATATTCATACCTATATGCACACATGCATGCGCACGCACACACACACACACACACACACACACACACACACCTCTGAACAGATACATTGTTGCAGACACTACGCCAAACCCATTGAGTGCCTCTGTTTGTACCACCTATTTACTGAATGCTGACTTTTTTGTAAAAGGACTTTTCTGCAGCTTTTGAGATGATCATGTAATTTTTGTCTTTAAATACACTTTTATAATTTATTACTTAGGTTATCTATATGTATGCATTTATTGACTTAAGTTAAACCATCATGTATCTAAGAGGCAGGTCTGACTTGATGATGATAGGCATTTTTTTTTTTTTTAGATATGGCTGAATTAGTTTTGCAAGTGTTTTATTGTGGTTTTGATATAGAGTGATAATGGCTTCTTAGAAGGAATTTGGAAGTATTCCTTCTCTTTCTTTCTTTCTTTCTTTCTTTCTTTCTTTCTTCCTTTCTTTCTTTTATTTTAGATAATTCAAGAAGTGTTAGTTATAGGATTCTGTTGTGAATCGTTATGGGCAAAGATTAACTTATCTTTCACAGTGAAGGTATTTTAGGCTGCTTAGAGAGAAAAGAAAACTGGAGCATGGGATGAAACAGGAGACCCATTCTTTAGAATCTGCTTTCAGTTTCTTGCTGGCTGAGAGTTGAGGATTTTAATACATCTTACAAAATTTCACTGTGAAGATTGCCTGCATATAGATAATATTTGAATAGAGACATTTCAAATAAGAACATTAAAATAGCAATAATAAACCTTGATTAATGAGTTTGACTTGACAACTCCCTCATTTATAAACCTATCAGGATCACTCAAACATTACAAACCACATCAGTCAAAATGTGTGCCTTGACTTCCTTGTTACCAATGTGTTGTCAGAATCCCTTTGATTATTTTGCCATATGTTTTTATCACAGCAGCCTGTGAATTCACTGAACCTTAAAGCCTACTTTAGTATCTTAGTAAGGGAAATTTCTTAGATAAAATATGTACCAGAATACAAAAAACAAGTACACCAAATGTTTTAACATTTTAGTTACAAACTTTAATGTTCTTCTTAGTAATTAATGAGTAAATAGGTAGAAAACCAATAAGCATATGTGACTTTTACTTAACCTACTTGACACTAATAGACACTTCAAAACATAGTCCTCATTGCCTCTGTGTACAAACAATATATACAATGACAGAACATGCTGAAGGCTTTAAACCATTCTCTATAAAAAAGACTACAACTATAGTAATAATATTCTTCAGTGACAATGAAATTAAATTAGAAAGCAATAATAAAAAGACATGTAGAAAATGCTAAAATATTTGGAAATTATAACATGCACACTTCTGAATCCCTATAAGCCATTTAGAATGAAGTTCTTAGGAAATCTTTCAAACAAATAAAAAAGAATTCATCAGGCTGTACAAGACAGTATAAATGCAGTGCTTTGGAGGAAATATGTACAATGGAATGGTTGTGTGGGAAAATGAACATTTGGTGATTTTATTTCTGCTTTTCAACCTAAGAAAGGGGGAATCACAATCAGTACTAGTGGAAGAAAAATAAATTTGAAATAGAAAACAGGAAAAAAATCAATGAAATCTGGCATCCGTTCTATTAAGAGCATCCATGAAACGAATACATTTCTCATTGGATAGCTAAACAAATTTGATATCCAGTATATTGCTTTGTAAAAACAAATTACCTGTATGTGGAAATAGAGGGACCACCACAGGCTTGACAATAATTGCCAAACTGACGAAGGCATACAGCCACCAGTTCTATTAACCAAACATATGACGTTATTTGAATAAATTTATCAGTCTATTTAATATTACATATATTTTCAAGACTGATCATTTGGTATTAGATAACCAACTGGTGTGCTCTGCCCCGAGGAAAAACTAATTGTCCTGCTACAAATTATCTTTACTAGTTTGTGTTTCTTCTGTAGGGGTTATGGTCTCCTGGGGATCCCACCCTCATCCACTTTGATATGTCTACTGTTCTTGTTCAGCTTATGGTTAGGCAGTCATGTTGGTAAAGGCTTCATAGATTTAGCTTCTGAAATTACTAGAAGACCCTCATCTCACAGTAACTCCTAATCCTGTCACTTACCATCCTTCTGCCCACTCTTTCCCACAGATCCCTGAGCCTTAGGTGTGGTAATATTTTTGTAGGTCTATCCATTGGGGCTGGGATCTACAGCTCTACCTTCTGATTCTGAAATAGTCTTCTCTAAGAGAGTAGTTTCTTAGATGAGAGGTGAGGACTACACTTACCTGTAGTTTGGAATGAGGCTAGGGATTGGACTGGCTTAGTAAAGTGGTACACAGACTGAGGAAGATATTTGTATGTGTGTGTGTGTGTGTGTGTGTGTGTGTGTGTGTGTGTGCGCATGTGTGTGTATAATATAACAACAAATATTTAGAATGTACTTAGGGATTGTGCTCTACCTGGGAGATGGAGCAGAGGGCTCCTCTTTTCTTT
>LR749783.1:799555-910002 GCA_902729485.2 Mus minutoides | reverse complement strand
GCTGAGAAAAAGGTGTATCCTTTTGTTTTAGGATGAAATATTCTGTAGATATCTGTTAAGTCCATTTGTTTCATAGTTTCTGTTAGTTCCACTGAGTCTCTGTTTAATTTCTGTTTCCTGGATCTGTCCATTGATGAGAGTGGGGTGTTGAAGTCTCCCACTATTATTGTGTGAGGTGCAATGTGTGCTTTAAGCTTTAAGTTTTTTTTTTTTTTTTTTTTTTTTTTTTTTTTTTTTTTTTTTTTTTTTTTTTTTTTGTAATCTTCTCCATATGCTGAAAAGAGAATCTTATAGTTTTATAAGGTGTAATGGCGACACTTATAAGAATAACCTTTAGATTTTAGATAGGAATGATATAAGTTTAGCAGAGAGATTGTATGAGATTCTCTTCTATGGTCTATGACCTCAGCAGCTCCCAGTAGCTGGATAGGTTTCTAGTACAAGGCATGTGTTTCCTCTTGTTTAAATGGCCTTAGGTCCAATTAGACAGCTGTGTAGGTTGCCACCAACATGTGAGTGCCATTATTGTGCCTTTAAAGCTCCTATTCTGGTCATTGTGGCTCACGAGTGTTACAGTTTGGTGGGACCACTAATTGTTTCTCACCCTTAGCTAGCACCTTGCATATATAGCACTTTCTAGAATTACTGCAGCTAGATTGCAGTGACAAGTCTTTCAGCTTAGATCCAGCTTGAACCATCTGAGTCTGGTGACCTAAGGTGTATAGGAATTCAGTAGGAGGGATTTATCTTCAGCCTCTTGAGAGGCAGCCAAGGGCAACAAAAATAGCCTCTGTTGTTTCTTTGAGTCACTTGTACTACCCTGACCGTTCACTTGAAGGGAGGTTGGTTGGAATATGAACTGGTACTGACCTCCTTGACATCAGTATGGAAAATAGTCAAAAAACTAAAAGTAAATATACCATATGAGCCAGCAATATCACACTTACCCACAGGACTCAAAAATCCTCCTCCATAGATTCTTGTTTCAGAAATGTTTATACAAACATATATACACATATATTGTTTTTCATACATTTGTATATGTGTATATGTATGTATGTATGCATGTATGTTTATATCTCTCTATATATCTTATTGATTACTATTCAGCTCTAAAGAAAAGTGAACTCATGAAATTTGAAGATAAATTGCTTCTCTAGAAAAAAAGATGCAAAGGAAACTGCCAATCTAGTAATGTGGAAGCCTGTAGAATGTGAGAAAATCTTTGTCAGCTCTACATCTGAAAGAGTGTCCACAAATTGCAAAGTGAAAACCCTACCCCCAAAACAATTCCAAACCCAAACATTAATAAACAGGCAACCCAACTACAAGTGGTTCCATGGAACTGAACAGAGAACTCCCAAAAGAAGTCATAAAACCGACTAAGAAATACTTTTTATAAACAGAAATGTTAAGCATTCTTAGCTATTGGAGAACTAGAAGATTACTTCTACATGAGAATGGCCATTAAGAATTCAAATAACAACGCTGGTGTGTATGTGGGGGAAGGGAGACCCCTAAACACTCTTGGTGGAAATGTAAACTTTGAAAAGTAGTTGGCAAGGCTTTTTCCTAAATCTAGTTATATAACTACCACATAACCAAGCTATACCATTCCTGAGCATATAACCAAGACTCTATACGTTATTGTAAAGGTACTTCAATATCATATTCATTGCTATAATAGACACAATAGCTCTGAAATGTCTTTAACTGAGATGCCCATAAACTTATGAAAAAAAATGTGATTCATATGCCATGCAACATTTCATTCTGCTGTCAATATGAATTTGCAGATAAATATAGAACTGGAATAATTATACATAGTGAGGTAGCCGAGGCCTAAGAAGACAAGTGTAACATGTTCTCTGTAATATGTGGATGATATCTTCATAGTTATTTTATGGTTTTAGAATAGTTGTATGAGTTGCATGCTCACTATTGAGTCAACAGAAAATCTGCATAATAGGGTAGAGCTTTCTGGCGTTTATGTTCTAATTCCTTTTGTAGGAGCCTTTGCACCAAAAGTGACCACCACTTTAATGGTAAGTGATCTTGCTTCTCATTTTATGTAGATAAGTGACTTAGGAATACCAAGCAAGCATTGACTAGCTTCTCCTAAGGATATCCATGGGAACTTAATTCTGTTTGGTTGACTTGACAAATTGTCATGTGTGCTACTCTGAGCTGGTAAGCTTACATGGCTGGATTAGGACTCAGGGTAAACATTGGGTTGGAAGGTCCTCTTTTTCTACAGAGAAGCATGTATTTTGGGAGCTAGACATTCCTCATTGTAAGTTTTATAGAATGGAGCAAAGGTTCAAGAAACATATTACAGTGACTATGATATCATTAGAAAAGTAAGTGGCTACTTTCCTGTAGTCTCCAGAGGGGATTGTGTAGGCATCTTACCCTGGATCCGGTGAAATGCAAAGCCCTATGTTCTATTTTCTCTCTTCTCTCTGGTGCCCTGTTTATGTCCTGGAGCCTTGAGGCCCACTTTGGAGAACTACATTTATGTTATACATGTAGAGAAGTTCTCAGTGAGTTTATCACAAAATCATTTGTTTCCTTCAAGTTACGTAGGGATTGCATGGGGTCTGTCCCATGTAGACTCTGAGAAAATAATGACTTTTTATCAAAGAATAGCATCTACCCATGGCCTGCCTTCTAGGACATGGCTACACTCAAGGCCTTTGCCAGTAGCACTGGCAGGACACCAGCACACTTAATTTTGACTACTCTAGCAGTTCATCTGCTGCGTATGGGGGCATACTTTCCTACAGTCTGAGAGACATTTTTAGACGTATTTCATTTATATTTGGGCAAGCCACCTAATTTTCCTGGCTCCGGCTTCTTGGTTTGCTAAGATGAACGAGTTTAATTCAATACTCACCAGCTTCCCTTCCAATCCAATTTTATGATTTTTGTGGATTATTAATGACTATCTTACTTCTACATTTCTTTTTATTAATAAGATTTAATAATATACAGTAGATTTGTCCCTCCGAACTATATGGTGGGATATTGAGTGTTTTTGAAGATTTCTATGCTCTTGCCTTTATTCTCCTTTACAGCAAGATTGTATGAGTTGGCCCGACTTAGTAATTAGAAGGCATTGATGTTTTGCAGGCGAGCCTGCATTGCCTGTTACGTAGAGAACCCAGATGATTTCCTAAGAGCCTTTTGCCCTTGCCTTAAGCCTCTCTGTTGTTGTCACTGAAACTATGCTCTTCCGCTGAGCATGCAGTGTGTAAATCCAGATGACAGAGGGAGCAGAGATACAGCTGTACAGCTCTGCTGATGCTACCAACCTCAACTAGCACCTTCTGTAGCATCACTGGCTTGTGCTAACTGAAAAAACATACCTTTATACTCCAGAGATTCTATGGATAACACTAATAGGACATTTTTTCCCCCTTCTCTTATGTTTTCTTCTTTTGGGGGCAGGGTCACAGGAAGAAGGTGGACGTAGGAAGACTAGGAAGTGAATGTGATCAGGTTACATTATGTGAAACTCTCAAATAATCAATAGGAATATTACTTAGGGGGGAAAAATGCCTCCTAGTGTCAGTGCCTGCTTCCCGCCAAACTTCGGCATGTAATTGAGTCACCAGTTGCCCAAATCTGACTTTAACTCTGTGGATTCACTCATTTTTGAGTTTCTGGTTTGTAGTGTGCTTTCAGATTTTATGAAAAACAAATTCAGAATGTCATTGTCATTCAGATTCAATGCCCAAATGGGCTTGGAATTATAAAAACCTAAGAGTTTGACTGCCACTTAAACCAGTGGCCTTTAAATATTTTGTTTGTCTTGAGTAGAAGTGTTGACCATAGCCATTTTTCTTTAAGAGTGTACTAGCTACAATGGAAACAACTGTTTCTAGAGACGGGGAACCACTAACACCTCAAAATTTTCACCTCTTCTCTGGATTCTTGGAAGACAACAAAGTATAGAAAGCCAAAGCATGAGGGTACTTGAGTTCCCAAGTACCATTTTAAAATGGGGTTTGAGAAAGAGATTGGGAGTCTGATCCTTTCCACTCCTCATATGTTGCAAGTGAAATGATTTGACTAGGTTACCCTGGAACTTACAGCAAACGTATTTTTCCTGTGACTGCTTGAATCCATAGGAGGTAGTGTCGAGCAGACAGTAAGATGTAGGTGGTGCTTATAGGTGTGGGATTATCCTGAGGTCATCACCATGTTATTGAGATGAGTGCACTGAGCCTTTTTATATGACATCACTCTTCCATTTGAAGAGCTCTCACAAGCCCATGCATTGCAAACATGTGCTGGCTGGTATTGTTCTTCTAAGTCCCCTCTTCCATGCTAAACCATTACATTTCTAACGCTAGCTGTCAACATCTATTTTTTTTTTAATTTGGCTACTTGCACATACCTCACTAAAACTCCAACATCCAACTATCAAAATAGCAAGGTTCATGAATCAGAATTCATTATTTGGCTACACTGGCTAACATGCCCAATCAGGACTTACCAACTCATGTTAGCACAGACTTCCCCATTTCTCCTTAAAAACCCACTTCTGCAGAGACACCTGCTCTTGTCTTTGTCTGATCCAGAGGCAGCCCCTCCACCCCCAGTTGTCTCTCTGGAGTAATAAATCTCCTTTGTGGTGAGAATTTGGTGTCCGGGTGTATCCTGTGCTGACTCTAAGGCCCTTTCACCACTTATAGATTTGTGCTAGCTTCTGTTGTAAATGGACAAGTGGCATGGTGCCAGGGAAGATGCCCAGAAGTTAAATGAGTAGATCCCATGGGAGAGCCACGGTCAGACCATGGCAAACCAGCCTTCAAATGCTGCACTCTCTTGCCCCAGTTACAATTTTATGGATGAAACCCAAATTCTGTATAACTTATGCAACTTATAAATATTTAACTTTTTATCTGATCTTTGTAATGCCTATACATGTGTGCTCACATGCAGGTGGACACAAATGTTTGGAAGCATGTGGCTATGGATGCATATGGAGCTCCGAAGCTGACATTGTTTTTCTCAATTGCTGTCCACTTGAGCAAGGGAGAGTCTCTTGCTGAGCCCAGAGCTCTCTTACTCAGATTGTCTGGCTGGGCAACTTGCTTCAGCTTCCTAAATCATTAATTATTTAAAATAACCCAGTGAGCTACTCTAAAATAGTCTGTCATGCTCCTTTACTGGGGGCATCTGGATGTTTTGAGGCATGCCTACTTCAGTAAATTGGAGCCTAATCCCTGAGTCTTGCTGAATGCATTTTTTACCTGTTTGTTCTGTTGGTATTTATCTTTGAAACCTTAAGTGATCGTGCTTATTTACCAGTGAGGATGGCCACTGAGGTAAAATGTAATGCTTTGTAGTTGGAAAGTCTCTTGGTGCCTTCAGATATGACATGCAAAGATGTCAAGCTTCACTGGGTCTGCACACAGTGGCCTCTGTGATGGTAGGTTGGAATTACTGAAATCTGAATCCCAGATGACAGCAAGTAAGTCTGTTGTAGTCATCAGTGTAGACTTTGACACTGGACAAGAAGATTATGTCTAAACTGTAGCTGTTCAAAGGGTGTGTGAGTCACTGGGATATAGGGACCTGGGGCCTTGGGAAGTCTCATTCTGGTTGTATATTGCTACACATTGGCTCATAAAGCAGGTGGTTTAAGAGTGGCCTAAGTGCTTCGAAGGCATGGGCACTGGCGCCTATAACAATACACACTCCCTAATGCCCTTGATGCACATCACAAAATACTGAGAACCAACCTGTATCCCATTAACTTCAGTACCCCTGTCCTGTCCAGCCTTTTGTGGTATTTCCCACCGCTAACAGAATTCCTTTCTCTATTTTGTATCAACTCAAATTTACCCTTGCAAACACAGAATTTTTGTTTATTTGTTTGTTTGGTAAGGATCAGGAAGGGATGCAGAGAAACTGTCTCCTTGGGTGCAGAGCAAGCCCCCAAAGCCTAAATTCATGAAGAAAACTTAATTGTCATTTCTTCCCCCAGCCTGTGTCCCTGTGCACACCTCTTGTCATTTCACTTTGGCATTTACAGCAGATGTTTGTCTTCTGTAATTGATCGTGAAATCTTTGAAGAGAAACAGCTCAAAGTTATTTGTTTTTAATTCTGAGGCTCAGTGAGCAATATAGCTAAGTGTTTGCTCGATTTCATTGAGCGTCCCTGAGCCCTTCATGTATTGGAGTCTCTAGAGAATATGAAGCATTTATGGAAGGACCTGTATTCCCATTGACTCTTGAGAGGCAGAGGGAGTAGGCAGTGTGGAGCCTGGCAGCAGAAAGTTTCAAATAAGGGTCCTAATATCCACCAATCAGTTGGTTAAGTTATCTCAGAGAAGGAAGCCTTGTTTGTTTGTTTGTTTGTTTGTCTGTGAGAGACAATGCATGCATGAGTGAAATGACAGCTTTGATTTTGTCAGTAGGAGGGAACAACTATAAGAAGACAACTTAAGGTGATGTTGGCAGAGGGCAGATTTTATAGAGATGTCTTATAAATGGAACCTGGAAATCATTGTGACTGTCATGTTCTGGAGCTTTTTGTTTTTACTTTTGTCCTTCTCTTCTCACAAAACAAACAGTTTTGTGCAGGCAGTGACTTCTTCCCAAGAAGAATAAATCAGTGCTTTTGTTTGGTGATCTCTTGCTCACTTCCTCAGATGGCCTGCTTTATCTGGCCACTCCTTAGAGAATAAGCCCTGGGTCTCTAAACCACGAGAGTACAGCTCACAGTGCAGATTCATAGTTGGGCCCATGGTTCTTGATGTACATCATCATAAATGTAGATCAATATTAACAAATGCCCCCAATACTCTCCTAATTTGTCCTTCTATGCCCACCGAAAGTTACATAGTAGAAAATAATTGGGTAATACAAACATACTACAACATTCATCTATAGACCTGGGTATTGATCCTACATTGCATGTCTTGGCCACCATTTCTTGACTTCTAGGAATATATTTAAGACTTCTAAAGTTTATTTTTCCAGAAATCCTAAGGTAGCTTTTTATTGTCTATGTATGTTATTGTTTTGTTTTAATTATAAATATTTGGCAACTGTTCTAGATACAATAACTCTATAATAAATATCTTTTAAAAATCAGAGACACTTTGTAAACATATAGGGTATGTAATCACTATAATGGGTCATACAGATTTTCTTTTTGATAATACTAAATGGTTGTATTCTGTAAGTACATGAGGATTAAATAGACTTCCACAACAGCAGTACTTATTGAGTGAGAACTTACTCATAAAATAAATTCCATCAAATAATTCAGGTTAAATTCAATATTTACCAGTATTAGATAAAGATACCTTTTAGAATTGAACAAAATTGAGTCTTAGCTTGCTTTGCATATATACATCATCATTTTATATAGAAATGTATTCTATGGTCTGTGATTCCTGAGCTCCTGGTTTATATATCTTAGTCACACAGACTTATCATCTTTCTAGTCCATTTGATTCTTTCCATTCCTTTTAAACTCAGCACATCTGGACCAGTCATCTTGTTAATCTATTTCCTATTTCTTCCCCAATGTTTCCTTTTATTATTTCTTGTTTCTTCTGACCCTGAGCTGAAAGAATGCAGTGGTAGGGCTAATAAAGGAAAGTTTTAAGTCTAAATACTTTGATCAATTTTAAGTCAATCAAATCTGCAATTATATCCAACTTAAAAGCTTTAAAGGAAACGTGTTTGTACTGCAAGAGCCATAGAAGATCAGAGAAGGATCTTAGGGATGAGAACTCATCAAAGGAGAGAGTGGGTCAAGTTCCAGGCAGATGGGCCTGTGATGAGAACAGGAATGTGGTTGTTGGTGACTTTTTGAGATGATAGGCCTTGCTAATGAATTCTGTATCTGACATCAAAGAGAATCCTTAGATGAATTTCCAGTAAAGTGGATGCATCGATAGTGGTGGAGGCTAGGGCAGTGTCATTGAATGTTTTAAAAGGGCCATGTGTTGAAAGCTTAGTCCCCAAGGTGGTAAGGAGAGACATGGTAACTAAGGCCTTATGAGAGCTACTTAGGTCATTGGTGGTATTCCTCAAGGTGGATTGTGGAATCTGTATTCTTTAATTACCTGGTCATGTGAGGAGTGGTTTTGCTCTACCACATTCATGTATCATAACGTGTTTCTTTGCCAAAGGCTCAAGGTAATGGTGCCCACCAAGGATAAACTGGGACCTGCAAAACTATGAGCCAGAACATTTTCACTCTAGAAGTCACATGTTTCATTTGTCTTGTCATCGTATGGGGAAAATAAGACAGGTACTTGGTTTCGAAAGTAGGACTATTGATTATGCTTATGTGGAGAAAGGTTTTGGATTTTAAAAAGCTTAGAGACACAAACTAGAGAGAGCCTAGGATTCTCTTAAGTGCCACAGCTTAGTGGGCAGTCTTGGTGGGTGCTTAGAAGTTCATAATCCTGAAAGAGATGTGGACAATAAGGCAATGTTGACTACATTTCTGATGGAAAGGAATATGTGAAGGTAATCTTTAGTTACAACATAACCTAGAATTTGGATGCATTTTTCCAAGCCTTGATAATAGTCTATATTGTGTGGATGAGTCTTTTGGATATCCTTGACCAAAGTCAAATAATGTTTCCCATGCCTGACACTGTGTAGTGTTTGTTTGTTTGTTTGTTTAGGGTACTTGGAGTGAGAATTATTGTCCAATCTCATGTAACTCCATTTAAACACACTATCATCTATATCCTTACCCATATCACTGTATCTATATCATGTTTATCTCTAAGGATTATTCATCTTTTTGAAGAATACCATCAGCGATATGAAAAACACGGTGGACTTGCAGGTATCTCAGGACATCAAATGGGAGGTTAGATCATTAGTGAAAGCAGTGTGAAGAAAAAGGTCTCAAATAATAGAGAATTGCCAGACCAAGCACAAACGGGTGTATATGGAAATAGTCAATTCTGATGTAATGTGTGGGAGAAAAAAAAACTGTACAAGCTACTGGGTCTATGTTCTTACACTTGAGGTTATATGACATGCTGTGGAAATGGATAATCCTGAAGTATCCATCAAGAGTGTGTCCATAGAGGTCAAAGGAAGCTGAGACAGCAGCTGGACTCTATTAAAAGAAGTGACACTAAATTGTGTGCTTTCACCTCTTTTCCTAAACTCTTACTGAATTTGAGGCTGCTCTTCCCTGACTCTTACATGGCTGTAAGCTCTTGCTTCCACAGCTCTCAAACCCAATCTTTGTGCTTCCCTGTCATGGAGATTCTAAAATCTCCTCCTTCCAGTTGTTCCCAAGAAATCTAAAGTCCCACCTCTGTCTCTCTGCCCGGCCATTGGCTGCTGGCAACTTTTATTCACCAATCAAAGCCAACCGAGGTTAGGGATCCTCAGCACCTTACAGACAGATATGTGTGTTCCTGTGTAATTTGAAGAGCTGAATCAATACAAATAGCATTAGAACCAACCCACAACAGGTCTTCTACTTTTTCTCCTAGGTTTTGGTCTTGTTTTGGTCCCATGGGTCTTCATTCTGCCCATAATCCTGCCGTTAGGAATGTAAATATATATTCTATGGCATTGTTCTTTTGAAGCACATACTTTGGTTTTTATTTTGCAAGGGTTCCCAGTGTCAAGGCTTCCTTGAATCTATGAAGTCACTTTGGGCTGTTAAAGCCTATGGGGTCTTTGGAAGTGGAATGAATTGTATATTGCATTGTAATTATCATGCTATGGCCATGAGCTTATAAAGGACAGGGACTCAGTGCTATGGGTTGAATGACAAACTTCCATTATAGGTTTGTGTATTTGAACACTTGCTTCCCAGGAGGTGGTGCTGTTTGGGAAGAGTTTGGAACCTTTCAGATGTGGAGCCTGACTAAATGAAGAGTGCTTTTGTGCATGGGCTTTGTGGGTTACCTCATTTTAGTTTCCTCTCTGCTTGCTGTGATGTGACCTCTCAATTACCTGCCTGCTGCCATGCTCCCCATGCCCATCTAGCCCTCAAAAGCTTGAAGGGTTTAAACTCTTCTTTAAGTAGTTTTTGGTCATGGTATTTTATCAACAATAAGAGAAAACTAACTCATACAGTAACCAAGTTGCCTGAGCCCAGCGAGACTGAATTTACTCATATGCACCAAGTCAACATATAAATATTTATGACTTATCATTAGGTGGCAAAGGGTGAAGGAGGTCGAGAACTTGTTACAAGCTTGTACCTAAAGATGCAAGACAGTAGGGAGAGTCCCAACAAACTAGTTATTCTTGTGTCATGCTCAACTAAAGTATTAGTGGTCATTGTCTTTGTAGAGGACACCAGAATGAACCCAGAACGGCTTGCAACATATCAGGATTTTATATCCTTAGCATTTTTTTTTTTTTTTAGGACTTGTTTGATCGATGTTATTTTTTTCCAACTTTTATTAGATATTTTCTTCATTTACATTTCAAGTGTTATCCAGAAAGTTCCCTATACCCTCCCCCCTCCCGGCCCTGCTCCCCTACCCACCCTCTCCCACATCTTGGCCCTGGCATTCCCCTGTATTGGGGCATATAAAGTCTCCATGACCAAGGGGCCTCTCTTCCCAATGATGGCCAACTAGGCCATCCTCTTCTATATATGCAGCTAGAGACATGAGCTCAGGGGGTACTAGTTAGTTCATGGTTATTCTTCCACCTATAGGGTTGAAGACCCCTTCAGCTCCTTGGGTACTTTCTCTAGCTCCTTCCTTGGGAACCCTGTGTTCCATCTAATAGCTGACTGTGAGCTTCCACCTCCATGTTTGCCAGGCATTGGTATAGCATTTTTAATAGTTATTCTTGAGAACTACAAATGAAAAAGAACATCGCTGAGTTGGTCCAGGGGAGCCTGGAAAGGTAATCTGCATTTTGCTCTTGTACTGCGAGTTGCCTCTTCAGCAGGGAAGACACTGGCTTAAGCTGAAAACTTCAGGCTTTTTGCAGCTATATTCAGCCACCTGGTTTTGGTTTCCCAAGGGGAAGGACTCATTTTGTCATTGCATAGAATAGTAGCTGTCAAGCAGAGTTAGTTTGTCCCAAAGGGGATGCTTAGTTATCTACAATCATGGTTTTGAAAAGTAAGCAGATGTTCTCAATGTCTAGAAGGGAGAAGGTGGAGATTCTGCCAAACATTCAAGAGAACCCTTCACAGCAGCAAATGATCCAAATGCAATCATGGTAAAGTTGAGAAACATTGGTTTAGAAAGAGCTAGTGTCAAGCTAGACTCTTGAAACTGTGCTTCCAGCATCCCTTAGACTGAATTATGGAGTAGCTCCGCATTGCCTCAGACATGTTGACACAATATAAACATACCTCCCTTCACACATTCATTATCTTGATTATCGGCTTGCACTACCTTTTACTCGAAATAGGAAACAAATCTGGAATTTGATTGTTGGGTGACTCCCAATAAAGCTTTAAAAGTCACAAGAATATATGCACTTCTTGTGTCTTTTCTTCTATAATAGCTTACTGCTTATATTGATTGATTACAAAAGACATATTAGTCTGGAACTTTGTGTCACAGGCATGTGTGGCTGGCTCTATTTTTTAAGACTAGACTTATTTTTTGGTCTGGCAGCTTAGTATTTTAAGCCTCTGGTAATAAAAGTGTAATTCTTTACTTGAAAAGTGTTTTTGTTTCTTTGTCCTTTGTTTTTAGACTGCTTAGCAGAACATTTCATTTCCTGTGAAGCATGGCAGGTAACTCTAGAGTTTTCTTATATCTTACTTCAACTATTTTAAAGTTGGCATGTAATATTATAAGTAGAATACAATGTATTAATGTTTGCTTATGTCCTTGGGGGAAATACAGTGTAATCTGTAGCTACTTTTTCCTTTTTTATTTTAATGTACCATTGTAAGGATTTTAGTTTACAGAGAACAACAAGATACCTATAAATGCAGCTAAATTATAGGCAGTGGATGTTTGCGACCTTCGACGATGTGTTCTGTGTTCCCTAATTTGTTGTGTGTGTGTATGTGTGTGTGTGTTCTGCATGTCTGTGTTTAATTTCTGATTTATAGTGAAAGCTAATGAATGATAAGTCATTACATGTCAGAAATACAATTATATTCCTTTTAAAGATTCCTTTTTACTTTTACATTTATGTGTGTATCTGCATGTATGTGTGTATGTATGTAGATGCTCACTGAGGGCAGATTAGGATGTCGGGTCTCCTGGAGGTGGAGTTAGAGGCAGTTGTAAGATGCCTGATGTGAGTATTGGGAATCTAACTCCAGGATTTTTCAAGAGCGGTGAATGCTCATAACTTCTGAGCCATCTCTGTAGTCCCAAGGCATACAACTGTTAATCTTATCCCCTTTGTCTTATTAAATTATATCAGTCGATGCCTTTCACAGAATATGAGACTTACTGACATTTGAATATAACAGCTCCCCTTTCAGAGTAGAACGGTAACATTTAAATAGCTGGACTTCAGGATCTAGAATAAGCTGTGTCTTTGGAAGTCAGGATGCTATGAATGGTTTGAGTACTCAGCCTGCAGCAGCATTCACCAGCCAAATATAAAGTTGACTTAAGAATTCAATTCAACTCTGTGGCTGGTTTGGATCACTAACGTGTAAGATACTTTGGAAAGATTGACATCCCTTTGTCTCTGATAACTCGATACAACCAAGAACTTCAGATGAAGTACTTGGCTCACTTGAGGTCTGTGTCATCATTTTGAATTATGATTCCCAAGTGTTTTTCTGGCTCCTAACAGTAGTCAGCACGACAGGTCTGACATGCTGACGAGCTGTTTATCTGTCTGTCTTTCCAGATCCACCTTTGCAGTTCCTAGGTAGCTTCGCAAAGGGCAGAAGACATCTATTGCTTTTCTTTGTATTTGGGGAAATTCTTGAATAAAGCAATGTGAATATAGAAAAAACATTTTTAAAAAGATTAAAGTAGTTTTTTGTTTGCTTGTTTGTTTTTTGTTTTTTGTTTTTTAGTTTTTGAGAAAAAAAATGAGCTTAACTGAAAACAAACAGTATCAGTGCTTTTTACCCTTTTTCTTTTTTTGCTATGAAGATTTTCTTAAACATAAGACTCTAAATCGTAAGACTGTGTGAGAAATATTTTGAGAAACAACCTAGATGACAGTCTCCTGTGAGACTTGCTTCATTTTACTCCCTCTACCATGAAACTCTGTATGACAGGCATGGCTCAATGGCTTGGTTTCTAATCTAGTAACTCTCTTCTTCCTATTCCAGACCCCTTAGCTCAATTTGGTCTTTGTTGATGTCATTCACATGGCATTTATTATCTGCATGGCAGTGTGTGGGTTCTTCAGAGACTGGCTTCCATTGTCCCAGTCATATGGGCTCTAGATGGGCTCTCAATGGGCTTGAGATCCCATGTGCCTCACTTGTCCTGTGAGGAAAGCCAGGAAATATAGCAATGTCCTTGTGGCAAACCTTGCTTCTGCATGCAGCTGGCTCTCTTGCATTTTCACCACATGAAGACTTCTTGACGGTTCTGTGGCATAACCATTTTCAAATGAATCAAAGTGACTAGTTCTTTTTGTGTATGCCCTTATACTTATAATGAAACTGTTATACTATTAGTATAGTACTATACTATGCTAATACTACTATACTAGAACTCCCTCCACCCCATGTGTGTCTCTCTTCATGTGTATCAATGTCTGTGCATATTTATTTTTATTTATAGACTCGAGGATATATTAGTTTAGGGGCCTTGAGTCTAAAGAATCTTTTGGTAGAATTTTGTTCTGCAGTTGTTCAGAAAATAGAAACCAGAGTCTTGGTCAATGTGTTCCTCTGAACCTGTCAAGTGCTATCTGTCTTCTGAGAACTTTGTCTTCAAGCCTAGTTACAGCTCTGTACCTTATAAAATATTTAGATCTTATTAGGGTTGAGTTTTATGTTTCTTAGCTATACTTACACACAGATAGCCTTGCTTGCTTTGAAAGATTGCTGCACATTGCAGATTTACAGGGAGGCGTTTCCCATAGCACCTGTGTTTTTACCCCACTGGATTCAAATTCCATGTTTATGGGATGTGTGGTCATGGATATAGTGGAGAAAAACAGAGCTATGCAGGTGTTTCCCTTGGCTGATAATGCTGTAGTTCATCCAGAAAAACATAGATGTTAACTGGCCATCACCCATAACATAGACACTTCTTTCTTATACTAAGAAAGTGCCTAGAGATATTCTTGTGGGAATAGAGACATTTCTGGAATGTCCTGCCTTTCCTCCCAGTACTATAGGAAGCAGTCAGGTAGAAAACAGTGAGAAGGGAATGTTTTGATAATTTCTTGACATGAAGGACAAAAATAGACTGGGAGAAGTTCCCCTTGAGTAATAACTAAGATATGTTTCCCAGTAGGAAGAGACTTCATCTCAATGGAAAGCAGTTTTTCTCCTGGCCTGGAACCAAATAATAATGGACATCAGTGCATCTGACTGTTGGTCTTCTCAGTACTTGTGTGTCAGCCCGATATATCATTGGGCTAATCCAAATAAGTGAGCTCTTAGCTGTAGCTTCTGATGAAGTTCTCAAGGTCCAAGGAATACTGTCTCCCTTAGGCAGTGTTTTCAGTTATCCACTCTCACCAAAGAGTCAAGATGTTGGTACAAGAGATCCAAAATATGTCCAGTACTTCAGTTGGCAGCAACATGCTTGCTATATGTTAAAAAAATGACATAAGTTTAGTCCCATCTGAAATAAACACAGTTATTCTCATTCTATAAAGCAAAATATTAACCTTTTCTTGTCTGTTTTCCCATGTGAGAGGGGTATGGGGGTTACATTTATTAAAAAGAGAATGTTTTTAGATTAGCTGTCCAGAAGTCTTCATGAAATGAGAATACAAGATAGCCAGCTGCACTGGGAACCTAGTTCCCTTTGACCCAGATATTTCTGTACTGCCTGACTTTAAGACAAATTTCCGTATTGTCACCTAGGACAAGTGAGACATACACATAGGATCTCAAGATCAGGATGGAGATAAGTGTTTGCACATGACTTTGTCATCAAGACATAGAACATCTTCATGATATTGGTTGGGTGTTTTAGTCATTTATAGTTCCCCTGTTTAATCCTGCATGTGTGTCATCAAGTAAATATGTATGGGTACATATGTTGTTGTCAGAATTCATGGCTTTTGAGTGGGAATTGATGCCTCACTCTGGTGAGATTTAACAGTGTCCTGTCCTTTGGTATTTTCAGAGCTTCAGATCCTTTGGCTTCTATACCGTTAGATTTTCAGGTTCCTCACTGCCCATGGCAGATTGACGGTATGAAAAAGGGCAGCAGCGATGGTTCTGTCATTCATAAGTACATGTGGGAGGAAGCCTTTATGCCTTGTGTGGTGGCTTGAATGAGAATGATGCCTGTAGGCTCATATAACTGAATACTTGGTCCCCAATTGATGGAACTGTTTTGAAAGGATTAAGAGATGTGTCCTTATTGAAGTTGGACTTTAAGGTTTAAAATGACTCAGGCCATTCTCAAAGTATTCCCTCTCTGTCTTCTACTTATGAATCTAGATATGAGCTGCCAGCTGCTCCTGCCACCATGCCATTTCTCGGCCATCATAGTCTCTGAAATTAAGCACTTAATTAAGCACTTGCTTCTATAAGTTGCCTTGGTCATGTTTTGTTACAATAGTAGACAAGGAACTCATACTCAGTGTCTGTTTTCCCAGTAACTACATTTAAGTTCAGACTTCCTTCGACTGACAGAGTTTGTTTATAGACAGAGTGGACAGTAGACTCAGGAGGGGAATTCGGGTATACTGCTGTTGGCTCTGTGAACAGTTGGCATGCAGAAAGGACACAGGATCCTAGGATCCTGCTTCCCTTACATGCCATAATTTGCCCAGTGGAATGTGGTTTTGGAACACACTCCTTAATTCTTTATCCAGAAAACCAGCATGTCTGAAGGTAAATCATGAACGTTGTAAAACACAATTTCCTCTCCCAGCCAAACAAAATGGCTTTACAAAAGTGCACACATCCATATTTCATAATAAAGCAGTCCTGCTGCCTTATTATTGTGTGGCTGTAGGTTCTAGTTTCTGTGTCTGCTTTTAAAAAACGCCTTAAAACTTAATGCCGTTAGGAAGACTTACTGTATATAGTCTGCTGGTGATTGTGAAGCAGAGCATTTGGAAAAATCTTAGTTGGATGATTCTGGGTCTAGTTAGTGTCTGAAACAGAACTGATACAGGAGAGCTGGGCACTTGGGACAGGTTAGACCAATATTTTCTCCCTCCCTTTCCATGGGGCCATAGGAACACATAGGGTCTTCCTGGTGGAAGGGGAGTCTCAGGACAGTCTGCTACTCAGCAGGAGACCATCCCAGGAGCTGCTTATGCCATTGACTCAGCCGAAGCTTCATTGGTTTTTATGATGACCATAAAGCCATCTGTTGTCTTCTAGATGCTCTGTTCTCTAACAGTGTAGACTGTCAACGACTCTTCTGCTTTCCTCGATTTCATTCATCAAATCAAAACTTGCTTGTCTATTTTTTTCTAAATATTAAATTTGGCATATTTATTATACATAGTGGCGTTCCATATAAGCAGTTTCTTCCCAGCATGCACTGTGACTGGATTTTATTCACCTCCATACTGCATATATTCTCTTTCCCTCTTGTCAACTTTCCATTTTCTCCTCTTGTTCTAGACAGTCTCACTTCTCCTTTCATGCTGTACAAAGCCATAATTCCTGTTATGATGTTGGTGTATCACATCTTTTAGGTGTGCCTATGTTTGGAGGACTTCATGCCTGTTGTTGAAATCGCCCCACCTGTGGCATTTTGTTATAGCCATGTCTTTGGTCAAAAGTGAATCCCAAGATTATGTTAAGTCCAAAAGGAAGAGAATTAGATTCCATTTCTTGTTAAAACTATGACAAGGGTAGGTGCCTTGAGGAGTCACTTTTAAAAAATGCAATGTGTTCCCTGGAGATTTAGTTACTTAAAGAGGTTTTATCTTGATTCTTGGATAAGCTCAGAGAGAAGGTATCTTTGCAAACTGTTCAAGTAGGTCTTTGGCTATTTCTTTCTTTTCCTTGGTAAGTGGTGGGTGTAAAAGTATATTTTATTCATCTGACATAACTGTTGTCTTAGAGGATTATGGTCTCCATCTTATAGCCTAGGCCTAGACCTGGAAGATTCTATCCTCTGTAGAATCTAATATAGGCCTAAAATGTTTTCAGCCTCTGAGACTTACTGCTGAGTAAGCATACACCTTCCTCGTTCCTTCTGATCTTTGGTTGGCTGGTCTGTTCTGACTCAGAACTCTCCTCCACACTAATTCAATTAGGTCTCTCTCTAGACCTCCAACTTTATGCCCTACTTGACCTCATACCAACGTTGGCAGTAAGTTCTGATCTTCTGCCTACTTCTCATTCTCTAGCTTGTTCTGTCTTCAACTTGTCTCCCTAAAATTTTCCCTGTAAAAATGTCTCCTTTTGGTTTTTTTCATTTTCTTTTTTCTCTCTATGTTACTCTCTTAGTCTCTCTTTCCTTTCTTTCTTTCTTTTTCTTTTTTTATTAGATATTTTATTTATTTACATTTCAAATGCTATCCTGAAAGTGTTCTATACCCCCCCCCCCCGTACTCCCCTACCCATCCACTCCCACTTCTTGGCCCTGGAGTTCCCCTGTACTGGGGCATATAAAGTTTGTAAGACCAGGGGGCCTCTCTTCCTAATGATGGCCTACTAGGCCATCTTCTGCTACATATGCAGCTAGAGACATGAGCACTGGGGGTACTGGTTAATTCATATTGTTGTTCCACTTAGAGGGTTGCAGACCCCTTTAGCTCCTGGGGTACTTTCACTAGCTCCTCCATTGGGGGCCCTGTGTTTCATCCTATAGATGACTGTGAGCATCCACTTCTGTATTTTCCAGGCACTGGCATAGCCTCATACGAGAAAGCTATATCAGGGTCCTTTCAGCAAAATCTTGCTGGCATATGCAATAGTGTCTGGGTTTGGTGACTGGTTATGGGATGGATCCCTGGGTGGGGCAGTCTCTGGATGGTCCATCCTTTTGTCTTAGCTCCAAATTTTGTCTCTGTAACTCCTTCCATGGGTGTTTTGTTCTTTCCTATCTCTTCTTGTGAGAGTTGGGCATATCCTATCCTGTCAAATCTTCCTCTGCTTCACCACTTTGTCTGCCACTCAATTAGATATCACTTTCTTTTTTTAAGATTTATTTATTTTATGTATATAAGCACACCATTGGGCATCATATTCCATTCACGTTGTTGTGAGCCACCATCTGGTTGCTGGGAATTGAACTCAGGACCTCTAGAAGAGCAGTCAGTGCTCTTAACCACTGAGTCATCTCTCCAATCCCCTAGATATCACTTTCAAACATGAATGCTTCCTTCTATAAACTAACTTTACCTTTATTGTTTGGGATTAAAGTTGTGTACTAAGGGCATTCCAGAGTAATTAAAGATGTGTGATAAGGCTGAGCCATACCACAACTAGAAACAGCTTTCTTTTCTTTTCTTTTCTTTTCTTTTCTTTTCTTTTCTTTTCTTTTCTTTTCTTTCCTTTCCTTTCCTTTCCTTTCCTTTCCTTTCCTTTTTTCTTCTTTCTTTCTTTCTTTCTTTCTTTCTTTCTTTCTTTCTTTCTTTCTTTCTTTCTTTCTGTAAAAAACACAATCTCAGAATTCACAGTGTGATCAAATATCCTGCAACAGGTTCTCGGGGGATACTTTTTTTTAGGAAAAAGTATCAAAGGCTATGTGAAAAGGAGCCTCAAGGCCAGGGATTGCTGGAGGTATTGGAACAGGAATGGGCTGTGATGGCCATGAAGAGTCTCACCTCCCATGTCAGCTGAGGTTTTCAGGGTGGATTATGATATGTTTCATTGTCCAAATGAGCAGTATTTGGTGTAGAGAATGCCACAGCTACCTTCATGGATGTAGCCATGTATTTGGAAAGAGGACATCAAGGCAGATATGAAGCACAGGTACTGTGGCACTCCATTCAGAGTTCTCAAGACCAAGACTGACAGAGGCATCACTCAGATCCAGGCTTTCAAGTCAAAACAAACATTAATCACAGTGAATAGTTCCAGTCCCAGGTTCAGCTCTGCCACTGGTTTTTTGGGCAGAGCTCACTTACTCTTTCTTGTAATATCATCAGAACTATACTCGAATGATCATTTTATTTGCCACATGTGGAAAAGTCATGTTGGAGATCAATTGAATGTGTGGATCCATTTTAGTTCCAAGTTTTCATTCCCATCTCTATTCCCCTCACTCCGCAATACCTAGCCTGTCAACATTTCATCCCGGGTAGCAGAGGGGTCCATGATGTCTGATTCCTCTTTGAGGGACTATTGACGATTGATGGTTGTTAAGAGGTGGGAGTCATGTTCTTTGGTGCTATGGCCACTGCTAACTTTCCCTTGCTCTAATAAACAGCCTCGTGCTTATGATCTGGCAAGCCGCGGGTGCAGTGGCTATGTTGTGTCCAGAAGACATCTGTCTGCTACATGCCTCTCTGTCCTCTAGTTCTTAGAATTCTCTCTGCTCTCCTTTCTGTGTTGTTCCTTGAGCCTTAGAGGGGGTGACATCATTGTCTCATTTAGGGAAGCACATCCTACTTTCAGTTATCCTCAGTACTTTGACAAGTTGTGGTGTCAGCATTTCACTGACCAGTGCAATGAGAAACTTACTTGGTGAAGGCTGAGCACAGCACTACTCTATATAAATTGGAGTGTTTACAAAGCCATTTGACCAGGATGACAGTCAGTGTCCTCCAAAGCTATGAGTGTTAGCTATTCCTGCAATGCTTATAAAACAATACTTCTAATTAGCCAATTATCGTCTTTGAAATTTTTATTCTATTTTATTTTTTTATATGTATGGGTATTTGGCCTGCATGAATGTCCATTCCACATGTGTGCCTGATACTCATAGAGGCCAGAAGAAGCCAGATCCCCTGCAACTTGAGTCACACATGCTTGTAAGCCACCATGTAGGTTCTGGGAGTTGACCCTTGGCCCTTTGGATGAATTCCCAGTGTTCTTAAGTGCTGAGCCATCTCTCCATGAGCTTCCCTGCTGTCTTTGAAGATGTTAGAGAGATGTAGTTCAAACAAGTATTTGCTAATCCAACTCATTGCCCTCCAACTTTAGCAGCTACTCCAAGTCCTTACCAGGCTAGTTTTGCCTGAGATATTAAAGAATAGTGGACTTAATATTGATATGATTGAGGCCTTCAGGAATCTTCTCTGTTGGATCTAATATGCTTCATTTGAAACAGAAAATAATCACCAGGACTCTGCTCAAAGGCTGGAAATGAGCATAAAAATGTAGATATTTTGACAGCTTCCAGGCCCCTTCTGTTCTTGTGCAAATTTCTTGATGAAACACTTAAGGCGATTTACTCAACAGCTGGTCCTGCTGTGACCTAGACTTTCAGATCTAGTTTTGTTAAGTTAGAATCTCTTTTGCCTGGGTATCTGCCTGTCTTTGTCCTTCTCATGTTCCCTCTGTTTGCTTATGGGCTTTGTGAGGTTTGTGAGAATTTCTGAGTCAGGGGACAGAAAAGGAAGCTCCCTCTTCCAGGCCCCATCTCATAGTCCAGGCAGAAGCCAGACTTGCTCTTCCCTCTTATCCTACACTGAAATATATGCCAGAGACAAAGAATTAACATTCACATGGTGAAAATCACAAGGGCATGAGCAGGAAATTCTATTCTGCATTATGGAACTCGATAGAATATGAATAGAATATGCTGAGGTCATGCAGGAAGAAGTGAGTAGATTTGACCTTCTGTATTCTCCTCTGTAGGCAAAGATGAGAGAGAAGTCTTCTGAATTTTCATGCCAAGAGAAAAGTGTGTGTAGCAGTTTCCACTTGCAAGCCTTGTTGCATATCTTTCTCTAGCCTCCTTTCGTTCAACAGTGTCACAGAGATACTACCCAGCCAATAAATGTACCAGTTGCTCGTTTCTATATTGTTTTTGTTCCTCTCAAAATATTCTAATTTCTTCATGCAAAGTGACAGGGAAATGGCCATAGCTTGTACACCATTAGAACGTGGGCAGTTTCTTGGGCTCAGTACTTTGAATTCTTGTCGAGTTAAACTTCCTGTTTACTTGAATTGGATACAGGTCTTCAGATTGTCTTCCCCTCTGCAGACAGATTTCTACTCTGTGGATTGCTGCAGGGTGCGGTGATTTCTCACTCTGCCTCTAGCAGTTCCATCATACGAAATATTTAGGTCTTTCATGGTCTCATGTTTTCATTGTTACCACGGAGATTCCCCCACCCCATACTTGTTGACCACATTCATGTTCTCTCCCATGGTTGATGTTGCGTTTTTCTAATTTATAAATTGGGATTATTATTATTCAATAGAATCAAGTAATAACCAGTCTTTGCTCATAGGATGTGTCACTAATAATTAATATTCTGTTTTTATGTATTTAATGTTCGTTCTCCATGAGGTCATTTTGGGTGATTTCCTTTCCCTGTTGTTATACAGGAATTATGCAATTCCTGCTATGGCTGAAAGATTTCTCTTGTTCAGATTATCAAACAAGTGCTTATAGCTTCTAATTATTTTCAATAACTACTTTATACTGTATAATCATTAATTTATCTAAAGTATATTTAATGCAAAGTAATATGTAAGATCTAACCTTACTACAATTTTTGAAGTTGTTTACTAGCTGTATCTATATACATTTTCTTTTATTATATAGTTGCATCCTCTCAATAGATTATTAGAGTTAGCTTTTAAATACTTGGTATTTGAACAAAGACCTCTGTTCTTCATTAACTCTATGACTCCCGTATCTCCCCTCTGCCTATGCTCTCTCACTGTCTTCTATGACCCAGCTCATGACCCTTCTTTAATATTATGATCCCTTTAGCTTGGGGCTTTTGCATGGACTGTTCTCGCTGCCTGTCTCTGTTTCCCAATGTCCTTGCCACTCAATCTACTACTTCACTAGCTGGAGCTGCCTTCCCTGCTTCCCAATCTGTACATTACTCCCTCTCTTCTTGTCTCCTTACCACAGACCCTCTCTCCTTTCTCCCTTCCCTTTCTTTCTTTTTTCTCCCCTCCCTCCCTCCCTTCCTCCTTACCTCCCTCTCTCCTTCCCATTCTTCCTTCCTTCCTTCCTTCCTTCCTTCCTTCCTTCCTTCTATTGTCCTCACAGAAAACAACATGTGCTTTTAAAATCCTTACTTCCATTTATATATTTATTAGTGTGATCATTTGGCTAATCCATCTATTTCTCAGTAAATTCGATATTATAGATATTATACTCTATCACAGACTCCAATTTTGCATATAGTGATCTTTCTGTCACAAACTTTGTGTCTGAATTTTAGTGGATTTTTTAATTATCCACTGACTAAATGAATGGATGGATAGTCTTTCCACTGCACCTGTTCAATTAGTAGATATTGTTGCTTATGTATGTGTGGAGACATGCTGATGTGAGCTGGTCTGAGATAACTGGGATGTCTATGAAGAAGAAATCTGAGATAAATATTCCCTGGGTATTTTATTTTATTTTATTTTTTTCTCCAATTCTGGGTCAAGTTCAGCTTGTTCTGCATGTAGGAGCAGCCATTGTTCTAAAGTACCTGTGATGCATGTGGCTGGGGTTGATTGGCTATGGAATATGAGGATCACCAGTTTCTCACAGCTCAGCACAGCCTGGCACAGCCCGGCACAGCTCAGCACAGCTCAGCTCATCTTACTTGATGCGCTGAGATCTACAGGCTCTATCCTGGCTTATGCCATGTGTGTTGGCACTGGTATTCGCTGATCTGGATTTCACCCGATGTAGTGAGCTTCCTAGTCCTTTGGTTTTCTTGGGAAATCGTAGAGAGAGAGCGATCATTAGAGTATCTGGTTCTTAGCCAGGAATGAAGCTGCAATGGACTGGAACCCTCTGACTATAAAATGTAGAATGAAATCCATACTACTGGGAGCATATTTAATACCCACAGGAAGGATACCTTTTTTGGAAATATGTAAGATTTTTATTTCTCAGGTACTTTAGACAAAATCCTATTGTGATGTGCCTTAGAGAGGTGCAACAGAGCTTCCTTTGGAATTCTATTCGGGAATTCTGTGATGGAGTTCTGAAGATAATGAAGTGTGTCTCCTAAAGGATTCCATGACTTTCGATTGGCTACTTTTGTCAATATTGCCTTCTCTCAAACTGACAGTGTATATGTCTGTTTTAAACAGTATGTATAGAGAGAAGGAGGGCTACAATGTGTGATACTTGAGAACTTCTAGGACATTCTGAAAGGAAGGGCAGATATTATCATAATATGTGTATGATAACAAGAAATTTGGAAGATCCTGTCAAATGCAATCCATTTAATAATTCCCTGTCTGTACTTATAGAGAGGCATGGGATCACTTGTCAAAGCAAGGCCAGTCATAAAAACAATGAAAACATAGACACAGAGAAAAAAAACCAACAAACTCTGAGAAAAATAATAAAATGTTAAAATTGTTCAAAAAATACGAGTTGTTGTTGTTATCTAATTCACCATTCTGTATATAAACTAGATTTCCAATCCTACTTTTCTTTGGAAGGTTAGTAGTGAAGAAGAATGTGATTTTATGCCTAAGGTTAGTTGATAGGTGGAGAAAAAGTTATAATCATTTTTTCCCATCAAAGGCTCAGATATAACTCCATCAAGTTCCTTATGGTTAATAAACCCTAAAGCTGATTTAGTTTTATATTAGAGTTGTATCATATTAAATATTTCTTTTCAGCCTCATTGGTATGCACGACACATGATCATGTATCATATTAAATTTAAATCAATTTCTCATTTCGTCCTCTTCCCAAAAAACGTGATCTAGTTTTTAACTGTGACATGCCAATGAGTTGCTATTCCTGAAGGAAGCTTCCCTTTGGCTTATTTTAAGGCAGATGATTTAAAAATGATTAATTTAGGAATCAAGAAAACATGTGAAACTGCACGGCTTGGGGCCAGCTTTCTTAGTTAGATCCCAATAAGCCTTTAAAATATGTGCTGTCATTGGGAAGCTCAGTTTTCCAAGCTGGACTCCAACATTTGGCGAAGAACTTTCTTCTCTTTCCATGGTTGTTCTACACAGAGTCTGGGGGGTATTAAGATTGATGAGGGAGTCTGGGTTTGAGGTTTTGGAGCCAGCATTAGCACTTCTGGGTGATGACAAATTGTAACCCCCTCCCTTTTCCCCATTTTTTGCTCTCTTTCTCTGCTCTTGCTTTCCAGTATCTATCTTCTTCTATGCGTTTTAAATGAGTTCTTTCTCAGTTTTATACATATTAGTTTTATCATGCTCCCATTTCTTTAGCTTAGTCCTGTCAGACACTTTCTTCCCCACAAATCTTTTCCCCACATTCTTTTCCTTCTCTTGTTTTGTGACCCACTGTGCTGGAGAGTTTTATGTGAACTTAACACAAGCCCCCAAGCTAAGATCTTCCCAGATGGGGGGGACATCAGTTGAGAGAAGCCCCTATTAGATTGGGCTGTAGACAAAACAGATGGGCATTTTTCTTAATTGGTGATGGATGTGGGAAGGCCCACCCCATTTTAGGTAGTGACATGCCTCAGCTGGTGGTCCTAGATTCTCTTAAAAAGTAGCCTCAGCAAGCCAGCAGGGGAAAGCCAGGAAGCAGCACTCCTCCATGGCTTCAGCATCATCTCCTGTCTGAGTTCCTGTCCTGACATCCTTCAATGGTGAACAGCAATGTGGAAGCATAAGCCGAGTAAATTCATTTCTTCCCAAGTTTCTCTGGCCATGGTGTTTCATCCTAGCAATAACTGAACCAGGACATCCACTGAGTTTAACTAGGTCCAAACCTTAGGTTTGGCTTAACTTTTTTATTTTTTATTTTTTAGTTCTTTCAACATAATTATTTAATCATTAATTTATTCATTCATTCACTTTACATTCCACTCACTGCCTGCCCCTGAGTGCCCCCACCCTGTCCAGGTTACCTTCTTCTACAATCCTTCTCCCATCCTGTTCCCTTTCTCCAAGCCCTGTTGGCTATCCCCTGATCCTGGCACATCAGGTCTCTGCTGGACTAGGCACATCCTCTCCCATGGAGGCCAGATGCTATTGGCTAAGCTTTTTAGTCTGGTGAACAAACTTGTGAGTTCCCAGCTGAAGATAATGACTCCCTCCCTGTCTGCCAGAATCTCCCAGTAGCTGCTAATTCAGCAGGAAGAAGTGAGGCCCCATGAGCTCTCCCTTATCTAACTCTGTCATTGTGGACAGTGCTGTTTACTATAGCTGCTGACTTCCCGCCTACAATGGATGTGTCTTGCTAGAAGGTGGCATGTAGCCACACTTATCACCGTCTTGTCTTGGTGCTCTTTCCCTCTACCTGTTTACTTCCTTTACTCTCCAATCCCTTACTTCTTCCTGTCACTTGGGAGCCAGGAGTCACTGCCACTTGCTGCAGAGAAAGACTTCTCTCATTAAGGGTGAGGGCAGCCTCTGTCTATCAGCCCAAACAGTTATTTAGAATGTCATTTGATGCTTTGTCAATTTAGCTGAAGAGCAAATTCCCCCTTTATGCCTGTGACCTCCCCAAGAATGGTTGTTGACTGAGTTTATAATATCAGATATGATTCCCTCCCATGGAAAGAGCCTACAGTTCAGAGTGCCTTTGGCCACTCCCATAACATTTATGCCACTGATCCAGGTAGTCATATCTTACCTGGCAGGTTCATAGCTTCACAAGGTTCATGGCTGGGCAAGACCACTGATGGTTTTCCTTTCTCAGCAGCCTGCACAGTACTGTCTAGCACTTGGATAACTAGCCATCAGGGATCAAGTTCCCATCTCAGCTTGATTTCTTTATATCTCACAATCACGGGACAGATGTGAATGGAAGCAAATGAAATGTTCCTTTTTTTTTTTAAATAGGGAGTGAGCCTGCATGTATGTATGTGAACCACATGCTATCCAAGGAGGCCAGAAGAGAGTATCAGGTCCTCTGGAACTATATAAAGGGTGATGAGTTTCCACATGGCAGCTGGCAGCCAATCCCAGGTCCTCTGCAAGAACAGTGACTGCTAGTAGCTACTGAATCCTGTCCCTAGCCCCTAGTATTACCTATGCTAACATCTGTGTGTAAAGTTGAAAATGGAATTATTCCTTCTGGATGCTTTACCAGGGATTTGCAGAAGAGAATCATCTCAATAGTTCAGTGTTGAGCTTATGTTCCAAAAACCTATTTTTTATGTATAGCTTAGTTCATCTCAAGGGCTTCAGCTCTGTGGTCACCAGCGCTGCACAGCCTTCCTCTAGGGATGCCCGCTTTTATTGAGTAGGGCCCTCTACTTTTCCTCTAGTTCCTCTACAGATGACGAAGTGTATTTTCATTTTCTAGTTGTGTCCCGCTGAAAAAGGCAGGATCTCGTTTGCTTTGCTCACTAAAGTAAACCTTCAAAGTCAGCATGCTGTGTGGTATTGAGTATGAATGGTGTATTAGTTAGGGTTTTACTCCTGTGAACAGACACCATGACCAAGGCAAGTCTTATAAAAAACAAAACAAAACAATTTAATTGGGGCTGGTTTACAGGTTCAGAGGTTTAGTCCATTATCATCAAGGTGGGAGCATGGCAGTATCCAGGCAGGCATGTGCAGGCAGAGAGCTGAGAGTTCTACATCTTCATCCAAAGGCTGTTAGTGGAAGACTGATTTCCAGGCAACTAGGGTGAGGATTTTATGCCCATACCCACAGTGACACACCTACTCCAACCAGGTCACAACTATTCCAACAAGGCCACACCTCCAAATGGTGTCACTCCCTGGTCCAAGAATATACAAACAATCACAAATGGGTATGGTTATAGTGTCCTATGGGTTATGTGCAAAGGTCATTCCGATCTCAATGATTCAGAAGTTGAGCTATATCAAACTTAAATAATAATTTTCAGAGGACCAGAGACAGTAAAAGATAAGTCATTCATTGATTTTTGATAATTGGATGGATGAAAGAGTTTTCCAAATGCTGCATGTGTGTGTGTGTGTGTGTGTGTGTGTGTGTGTATCTATATCTATATCTATACATATACCTTGAAGATAATAAGTTCAGAGAATAAAAACCAAGCTTTTAAATGGATTAAGTCAAAGAAGTGGCCAAAGTGTTCTCCCAACCAAGGTGAAAGCTCTTTTCTTAAATTTCCCCATCCCCAGCTGTGTAGCATATGTTTTTGTTTTCAGGTTTCTTTTTTTCATTGTTGTTCTTAAAAATTCTAAATTCTGGGATCCTTGACAAAGCCTCGGTGCAATGCCAGATTGAAACTCAGCCACCCATATTTGCTCATTTTTGCATCAGATTTACTGTCCAGCAGAGGCAAGACTGAGGTCACTGAGTTAAAACTAGACCTTCATTTTGCAGCATTGTGCCTGGTGTAGGGCTGAATTCAAAGATTTATTGCTCAGCGTTAGTTAGTCGTTTGTGCAGAGACCGTTGCATGATTTATTTGCTGTCAGAAATGAATGGCTACATTTTAAAACTGAATGCTGTTATTCCCCCAAATAAGTCATCACTTTAAAAAGTGCTTTAGGTTGATGTTGCTGGACATTTAAGGTACTGATGTGTAAATCAGTGACTGGTCATTGCACAGAAGAACCCTGGTGAGAGGCAGAAGTCCTGCTATGTTGTTTTCTCAATAAGGGGCTGTGTGCACCGGGGACTTACTCTTCTTCCTATCTGGGATGTTGCCTCTCACCTTTGTCCACAACAAGCTTTAAAACCAGTGATGGGATGATGACTAAAATATGAATATTTGAAGAACAGTTTTAGAACTTTGCTTTGTGAGGCAGTTTGAGGAAGGATGACACCCCCTCCCCCATCCCCACCCCCACCCCCTCCCCCACCCCTGCAGGCTCATAGATTTGAGTGCTTAGTCACCAGGGAGTGGAACTCATTGATAGCATTAGAAGGTTAGGAGGTGTGGCCTTGTGGGAGGAAGTGTGTCACTGGGGGTGGACTTGAAGGTTTCAAAAGGCCATACCAAGCTCCCTCTCTCCCTTCCTCCCTCCCTTCTCTACTTTTGGACCATGATGTAGTACTCCCAGTTACTGCTGCAACACTAACCTGTGTGCCACCGTGCCCCCACCATGATACCAAGCACGAGCTCCCTCTGTTGAGTGGTTCTTAAGCCAAATTAGACAGCTGTTGGTTCCCACTACCATGTTGCACTCACTGCACTTTTACACATACCTTGCATTGCTGGTCATTGTTCATTGTTCTAGCTGGAATATTCTGAGTTCTGTGTCATAAGTATATAGCGCCCTCAGTAATAGGGGCCCTCAACCCCTGAGAGGGAACATAGGACATCATAAAGAATTCATATTGTTTTGGCTAGTCACTTGGACTACCCCGACTAACCATTACAAAGGGGTTTTTGTGCCTGGCATTGGAGATTTTGTTCATCTATGGTTCTTGAGGGATGTGTTATTAGTCTGTGGTTCTTGTGGGATGCATTATTAGCCCATGTGGCTTAATTATCCATCTATCTATCTATCTATCTATCTATCTATCTATCTATCCATCCATCTTCCACTCATTCCCTGCAGCTAGCTTATCCCATTAGTGAGTTAGTTTGAATCATAACAGCCCTTTTCTAACTTTATTATAATAATTAATAAAATTACCTGAACAGTATCTTCATTGAAAAATAAGATAAAGATACAAGGACAAAGAGACTCCACAACTTTGATTAGCGCTAACTTGGAAATCAGTAGGCATCTGTAGAGACATTAGTGTGCACAGTGAGGCATACACCATGACTTATATTTAGAAGTGATGGTCTGCTTAACATACATGAGACCCTGGGCTCAATCCCCATACTGCAACAAGCAAGTAAGCAAGCAAACAAACCAACAGTCTGAGTAAATCGTATTATTTGCTTTCCAGTCCTTTAAACAGGAAACTCTCCTTTGAGGGGACAGAAAGAAATGACATTTAGTGAGGACAGTTAGACGACATTTGGCCAAGAGGCTGGGTTTCAGCCAGTGGTGGGCTCAGCCAGGAAGTCTGAAATGTCATCAACAGGGGTGATGATGTGCAAAGGAGAGGCAGACAATGACAGCAGCTGTGGACACTGTGGAGGCACCCGTGCCAGTGGCCTCTCCGTCGTCTCTACAGCCAACGAGTCTGACTGTGATCTATGGTGTTTTAGAACATGCTGGAGATTGCTACTTCACACGGACCCCTTGTGCACATGGTGTATTTTCTTAGTAGAGTGAGCTCTTTAACATTTTTAGCTATCATTGACATTGAAAGTCAACTGTAATAAGAGGATGGGTATTGAGACAGGACAGTGATGAGAAGAGAGCTACTGAGTTATAGGGGTGCTCTGAACATATTTTTTTCATAGTCTTGCTGCTTCTAGTTTGACGCTCTGCCCTCTAATCTTATCCCTCTGCAATCTGACATGAATATCCTCCAAATTTTCCTTAGAGCTCTCTGGAGATAGCCTAGGAAGTTCTTTTTGCTATCTGTAAGCCTTCACTTGAAGTTCCATGAGCCTCTCCTAGCACCCCCCCTCCATTCCTCTGCATTTTCTACTGAGTGTTCAGTGTTTCCTTAGTTGCTTTGCCCAACAACTTGTTGGGATGTGCACTGAGCACTGTCTCATATTCCAGAACACCTTATGGCTGCCTGTCACATTGGAGCTAGCTAGACCCGTTGGGAGCACATAATCTTCACTCACAGGACTTAAAGAGGTGATTGACATTACCAGATTAGTCCTGTCCTAACTGCATATACCTTGGGGGAAGAGGTGATGGTACTGTTAGCTTTCTGGCTCTTCATCTCCTCTCATGTTATCAGGAACCAGATCAATTCTCAATGATTAAATTAGAGTCATATATCTTTGGGAAAGTACTTCCAATGAGTTAACCTTGTGTGGTTTTATTGTCCATTTTCGTTTCTAATTTTGTAGAAATAAGGATTCTGCATTAAGAAGCTTGATTTTTTTTTCTATATGTAACAGGTCTCAGACTCTTATTCCCTTAGTCCCTTAGTCTTTAAAGAACTCAGATGTGCATTCCTTAGAGCTTAGGGTCTCCCTGGACATGAATAGTCTTTACCTGAGAGTAATGGCAGATAGTTGCAGCTCTCTATGAGGACAGGGATATTTCCAGGGGACAGAGCTGAGAGTATCTGTGTAAGAAATCTTACCTTGTAAGATGAAAAAAAATATTATTATAGACTAGAACAAGGAGGAAGGCTGAGGGAAAGAATTCAGGGCTTACAGATAGACCAAAGCTTGATTCCACAAGTGCTAGCTAATATTTCTCTTTTAGTTCATAGGGGCATTAATTCAGTGAATTCAGTAACATCAGCCCAGATATTATGTTGCATGTCTGTTTTAACTCTTCTGAGGGATAGGGTTGGGCCTGTATGCCTATCCACTTAGTGTGGTACTATGAAGACTGCTTTCTTTCAGGCATATTACAGATGGATGGAAATCTTTGGTCTTCATAAACACTCACCGAATAGCTTGTGTTATGGATGCATCAGTGCTCATATTATTTATGTTACTTAGCTTGAAAATCCTAGAGCTGAAGATTAGGTCTTCTTTCTGCTGATTTTCTGGTCCAATTTGATACTCTCTACCCCCAAAGTGGACAGCTGTCTGTCCACTTTGTAAAGGGGAGACAGGTAGGTGAGCAATTCTGCTGTGGGCTACCTTCACCCAGTGACCGTAGAGAAGTAAAATCTCCATCCCAGCTCTCTCACCTGGAACATTGAGGTAATAAGGCTTCACCCCATAGGTTGTTAGGCCCGTTAGATGAGAGTATGCATATCCAGCGTCAAATATCCTGATTCACACCATCCCAGGCATGTTTTCCATCTATGTGTGAAAATGCTTAAAGCCCACCCTCCTTAGCCCTGTAGGAGTATGCCATGTAAAAGGTAGGTTTCCACAAATTTTGAAGAGGATGTTACATCTTCAGCCCTTCTGTAGTTGGTATATATGTATTTGAAAATGAATACAAGACCTTTGTCATCAAAACGAGGAGGCATTTATCTGTGTATCTAGCCTAAGCTCTTATTTACTTACTTATTTATTTATTTCTATAAAGATAATAAGAGAAAAAAATTTACTCTTAAGATTTGTCTTAGCATAGCCATGTGGAGAACAGAGGAGTTATTAGTGAGAGAGTCCTTTCATGATCAGGATCATTTACAGGTGATACTAGACCACCCTTAGGTTTCAGTATAAAGATGAAATTTTGTTTGTCTTTAGAAATGCAAAACAGAATGTTTGAGGGATCTACTCCAGGAGAAGATGTGCATATGCAAGCAGGAGGAAAGTGTGGTCATATCTGGCTCTATGCATTTGCTTGTACTATTAACTATATTTAAGGGGAAGAAGTAAACTCATTCTCATGGTAGGGTGACCTTCCTTTGTAAATATTTGACCATTTAGAGCCTTGAAAATGAAGGCTGGTATCCGGATGGTAGGGAGCCACATGAACACTGGCAGCAAGCGTTTACTCTCCTTTCCTCTGCCTTTCACTTGCTTCGTGGGGTCTGTTTTTTTTCCCACTTGCCTCTTCTTTAGAAATGAGCAGTACTTCATCTTCCCTGGCTCAGTGGGATTCTCAAAAGTATTTGGAGGCAAAGATTTAAGTTGAAAATTAATAAGCTGATTTTCCCATGGACTTTGTAAGAAGTTAAATAATGTAAGAGATAGACATAAAAACACGTAGGTTTCATTGTCATTATTATTATTTATTTGCTTAATTACTATGATGTATATTTCTCTGGAAGATGGCTAATTTTCTCTCAATATTGAAGGCATATTATTTCTCTAAATAGGTTCATTAGCAACTCATTCTGATACTATATTGAGAAGAGTTTATGGCTCTATCTAATGAGTTGTCTTTATTTTCATGCTAATCAACGACTGGAGTTTCACACCAAAAGAAACCTTTAAAATAGATTGGGCTATGTAATGGTATAGATCCTGGTCCATTTTTTGCCAACAAAAAGGGGGAAAATTCACATGGCTTTACATAATATTAAAGATTAATTTTATTAATTTCTTTCTTTAGGCAAATTACTCACTTTAATGCCAGGAATATGTTGTATAGTTACTAGGCATTAAATATTTATTTGCTAGTGCCCTGTGAGTTGATGTGAATGAGTCTAATTAGGGCAGTTTTTGAAGCATTTGCCTTTGCTTTGGAACCCTACAATGAAAGTAAAATATTTTTCTTTCAAATGAGTCTGAGAAGGTAAACAGGAGCTTTAATGTATTGGTTGTCTAGGATTTTCATAGCATGTAGAGGGAGGACATATGTAGGGTCAGAGAGGTCAAGAATTTGGTAAAGTATTTGGAAAGTAAACAATTGAAAAGGTTAAAAGTGTATCTGCGCCGATGCTGGGTGGTCCAGGCCAATAAACTTCACTATTCTTTGTACTGGCATTTCTATTCCTTACTTGGTAGTGGAGGAGTTGCATCTTGCAGGAGTAATGGGGATACTCCTTTGCCGTGGACAGACAGTCTGAACTCCTGATTCAGGAAGTGCAGGGGCAGGAAAGGGGACATGAGCTGAGACATTAAGCTTATACTGGAGACAGGACTGAGCCACACTGAGAGTCTCTGAGCTTTGGCTTTGAGAATGGAGCTGACTATGGTTCCTAGGGATCTAATCTGGTGGATGCTAGAGAGGAGGTAGGTCCAAAATTGAGACTTTAGAAATGTCTCAAAAATTCTGCTTCCCAAACCTTTGTGCTGATAACCCCAGGTCAGTGACATGCTGTCCCCGCTACTGTTGACAAAGGTGCCGGGATGGGTCTCTGTTACACACTCTCAATATTCTTGATCACAGTAGAAGTGACGCTTCTTTCTTACTAACACGGGTAGCCTGCTGATGGTGCTCTGTCCAGGCGAGTACAATGATGTGGACATTTGGCCAGTCTTTCCAATGTAAAAACCTACCTGTGTGTGTGTATGGGGGGGGGATGAGGATTACTAAATCTTTCTTGTTTTTAATCTCCAAATATTTAGAGACTGGTAATCTTTAGTAATAATTTTTTTTCCAAGAGCTGTATGATACAGTACTGTTAACAGCAGCAGTGCCTGTGATCTCAGGTCATGTAAGAAGAGAGTAATGCAGTGTAGTAAGAAAAGTCAGCTGTGGTGTTTTTATTTTTATTTATTTTTATTTTTTAACAATAGTAAGTGCCAAAATGACTGTAAGTGGTACCAACATTCCAAGTGAGGAAGGGTTTCTAAAACCAAAGTGGGTTTATTCTGAGAGAGTTGAAGGTGAGATGGAGTTTCCTTTATTAGAGCCACTAATAGAGCGTAGCAAGATTTCCATCAGGAGTGTGAGGCAGTGCTGTACATGATTAGTTTGTGGGAATTTCAAGCAGAATTGAGTGGCTGATACACAAGTTTGAAAGAACAGCCCAGAGAGTAGGCCTGAATTCATCAATCTATTAAGATTACCAATCTTAATGCTAAAGTCCTGTGTTTGAGTTAAACTACCTACAATTTTAATTTGGCAGTAATATATGTCTGTACTCCTCTGCAGTCTTAGGGCTGGGGAAAGAGATCACACAGGAAAGCACTTGCTTCTGAAGTATAAAGACCAGAGGTTTGATTTACAGAACCCAAGTGAAAAGCGGAGTGTGATGTATCTGTCAGCCCAGCAGCTGGGATGCTGAGACAAAACCCAGCCAGCTACCATAGCCAAATCAAGGCTCTGATTCAAAGCATCAGGTATGGAGAGAATGAGCAAAACATCCAACTTCAACCTCTGAACACCATGAACATGTGCATATACATCCAAAGTAACACACACATATACAAACACAGACACACAGACACACACACACACACACACACACACACACACACATCAATCAATCAACCAGTCAATCAATCAATCAATAAGTAAAGAAACAGAATTCAAGTTCTAGAACAGCAAGTGACATTTACTGAGCATTGGCTGTGGGCTAGTCATTAAAGTCATGCATTGCCTGAGGCAACTAAAGGAAAACTAACCACTCTTGGACTGCATAATACTTGGTAAGTATTAACTCTGAGTCAGAGCGTTAAGTCTCCTCCAGTATAGCAGCTGGAGGACAAAGACATCACCTGAGCTCTGCCCCAGGCAAAATGGTAAGAATAAAGGGTGACAACAGGTGGAAGCCCAGGGACCAGAAGCCTTAGCTAAAAGCTGAAGGGAGGTGACATAGTCAACACTTTAGCTTCTCTGGGAAAGACATCGAGGGGAGAAACCCAGGCCCTGTCTGTCTGCTGCAGTTTGGTGAAGCTAAGAGGTTACAAAACCAGCTGAGGAGTAACCATAGCCTGTTGTCAGAGGTGAAGGGAAATCTTAGCCCTAATTCTCTCATGTGGCAAAATGAGAATATATTGGCAGGGAACCATCAGATGGATTGATTAATTAGAGTAGAGATTAAAATAAAGCCCTCTTGTCTGTAAGAATTTTTTTTGTGTTTACAGGAGGCAGTAAGCTAATTCATACCAGAATTGGCCTGAGGTTTGCTTTGGGAAAAACAATTTAAAAAATCATTTTAAGAAATGTCAATGGGCTGGAGAGATGGCTCAGCTGCTAAAGGTTAGGCTCACAACCAAAAATATAAGAAATGTCATGAAAAAACTTCACGGTAGAATTCATTTTTGAATGATACAGAGTCTGGATATATATCGTATTTTCGGTAGACAGGTAATCATAGAGAACCCAGCTACTACTGCCAACTGTGTACCACTTTTTACTACTGACTGTGATGTCACTGCCTTAACAATTCACTGTGATGGTTCTGACTTAGTTCATTACCTTCAGGATCCAGTACTTCCTATATGTCCATCAATAGGAATCAACCCTCTAACATATGAATTTGTAGGAGACATTTTTAAAAAAAGATTTCTTTCTTTATGCATATGAGGTATATCAGTATATTGTAGTGGGCATTGGATCCCATTACAGATGGTTGTGAGCCACCATGTGGTTGCTGGGAATTGAACTCAGGACCTCTGGAAGAGCATTCAGTGCTCCTAACTGCCGAGCCCTCCTCCCAACCCCTGCGGAAGGTATTTCATATTCCAATGGTATAAGACAGAGTCTATCTTTAATTGATAACTACTACTCAATTCATTCAAACACTGTTTCCCACACTTGTAAGTACCTTGCACTGTGTCTGACATATTATCCAGGTGGTAGGAGCCCACTTTTGGGGACATTCAAGTGAGACTTGGAATAGCTGCTTATAGCTCAATATAGAGGTTCAAGCTTAATCCAAAATCCAGCAGGAAAATTTAAGCAGTTTCATACACAGCTAGAGGCATGACACAGATACTGGATTTATGGTATTTTAAAAACATAGGGTGAAGGGTTTGATGCTATGAAATAATCATTTGCCCTGCATTTGGTTTTTTGATATATTTTAAAATATATTTTAAAATCTGTCACTATTCAGAGCCATAAGCATGCCTTTTCCATGCTAATGAGATGAGTGATTTTGATAACCCTAGAGTTGTGATAGGGAAGGAAGGGTCCAGTTGCTGAGGAACCAGTCATAGGATGACGGAAGTTTCAGCTTTGCACATCCATCGACACACAGAGAGGAAAGGGTCTTAAGCTTGAGCATCTATGTTTGCATCAGTGCATCAATGGGTAGAAATATTCACGATGAAATGAAGCTTTCATAAAGTCTGAAATGGATAGAGTTTGGAGAGCTTCTCACTAAGTGAGCACATGGAAGATTCCGGAAGGTACTGCCGAGTCCATTGGCTAATAACCTTTACCCTATAATTCTTCAGCTCTGTTGTTTCGTTATACTTTTGAATATGCCAATTTGCATAATGAGGTCTTCCCTGAGTTGTGAGTCATCCTAACAAATGCCCAAGAGGGAGATCAGGAGGTCTCTAGACTGTAGATGGTTTCTCAGAAAAATGGGTGGGACCTGATTGTGTGAGAAATCAACCATATCCTGTAACCAGTGTTCCAATCATATAATTATGTACTTGATTCCTCATGCAGCCAGACCCTTCCCTTCCTATTCAGAAGAAATGAACTCTCTCCTTATCTTGTGGGAGGTTGAAACTAGGGATACCCAAGTGAATCTGCTGCACGATTGAGGGCCTGCTTTCTGGTTAGTTGGGAGACAGCCCATATTTCACACGGGTTGGTTAATGGGGTCACAGGAATGCTGTCCTATATTTGGAGTAGAACACAGGTTACAAAGAGTAAGAAGGGCAGGAGGGAGATCCAGCCAAAGTATTTATTTTTATATTTGATTTCCTCTCATATCTATAACATTATAAATCTTTATGGCAGCAAGATAATTCTGCCTGTCTCACACTACATATTTAAAAACATCTCCCTAGATACTATCATATTGAGGAAAAAAAATACCATCTCAGATGCCTGACATTCTTGCTTTATATTCAAATAAGTCAAAGGCCTATTCATTACATTCCATTCAAGCCTTTATGAACATATGTATAACATAAACATACGCTGAAATTTCTACCTCAATTCTCCAGCTTACTTATCAAATGCAGCTTGCATTTTAGTTTGAGAATATTAAATTTGACAAGGAGATGAAGAGGAAGGCCTAGAGTGGACGAACACTCTAACATATTTTGAGCTTCAATCCCTGCTTTCTTCTTCCCATTTGAATGTGAGGGTAGTCACATGTCCCTGACCTTTCAGGAAGAAGTGTTGCCTTTGTTCCTGAAGAGTGTGAGGCAAAAATGCATGGCAAATTCTATGATGCATAATCAAGACTTCGTGCATCATAGAAGGGAAACAACAGCTCTCTCTGGGGGATTTGATCTATTCTGGCCAAAAGGAAAACTAGTATATTTTCAAGAGAGAAGAGATTAGTTTCAAGTGCTATGCTCAAGAACAATTCCAGCTTTGGGCAAGATTTATTTCTCTTGATGTATCCCCTGTACAGAAGAGAACCCTTTCCCCCCCAGTGGCCCTTGAAAACGCTCACTTAGGTTATGACCACAATTTATATGATAAAAGGGCTATAAATACAAAATTTAAGGAGAATGATATTTTTTAATGCATAAAGCTTTGAAAATACAACATAGGTTATAAATAGAAGTTGAATCGAAGTTTTTAGGAGAAGAATGACCTACCAAGTCATCTATTCCTTGCACAGAGAAAATTAGATGCTTTGTTGGGGTCTAGAAGTCATACTGGATTTATCATTTGGCTAAGCGTACTGCTTTTCGTTTTTACTTGGTTGTGCTTATTTAAGACATTAAAATTCATCACTATTCCCACTATATTTTTTCTGCCTTTTGAAGTGTCAGCATCTGAAGTTAGAAATATATGATACATATTTATGGTATACATTTTTCTTCCTCAATTCAAGCTACAGTTTTGTTTATCATAAAGTAATTTTACCTCCAACACCTACCACCTTGTAGAGCAAACAGGCTCCCCTGTCTCCATTGCTTCACCCCACCGAGAAGTCTAGTAGTAGCAGCTTCAACTGATAACATGTCAGTGATGCCTTTCCTAGACTGCATTCTGCCTTTCTGGTTTTGCCTCATGTATCTTCATTAGAAATTGGACCCTTGTAATGGTTAATCTTGATTGACAACTTGATGAGATTACCTGGGCAACAGGTGTAGAGACATACCTGTGGTAGGTTATTTTAATTAGGTTAATTGAGGTGGAAGACCTACTCTCACCCTATGGGTGAGCTTGATTCATGGGCTGGGCCCCAGGCTATATCAAAAGAAGAAATTGAGCTCAACTAAAGCATCCGTTACTTCCTACTTACTGATTGTAGATGCATATGATCAGCTGCCACAGACTGAGTAAAAATAAATAAATAAGTAAATAAGCCGTTTCTCCCTTAAGTTTTTTTCTGGGGGACATTTTATCATGGCAATGGAAAAGAAAATAAGATAACCCTCCTTTTCTCTTACTCCATTTGCTATTGCTATAAATCCCAGACTGAATAATTCATCTAAAACGTTTATCTAGTTGATTACCCTGGAGAGTCCAGCAGCATAACCTTGTTGGCGTCTGGTCACGGCCTCTGTGATGTACCATGACATGGCAAAGCATAAAAGGACCCATGAGCTCATACTAAAGGAAAACAGGAGGGACAGCCTCAGGCTTTGTTTTTCCAATGTTTTATTAGATATTTTCTTCATTTACATTTCAAATGTTATCCCGAAAGTCCCCTATATCCTCCCCCATCCCCCGCCCAACTCCCCTCCCACCCACTCCCACATCATGGCCCTGGTGTTCCCCTGTACTGGGGGGATATATGGTTTGCATGACCAAGCGGCCTCTCTTCCCATGATGGCCAACTAGGCTATCTTCTGCTACATACACAGCTAGAGACACGAGCTCTGGGGGTATTGGTTAGTTCATATTGTTCTTCCACCTATACAGTTGGAGACCCCTTCAGCTCCTTTAGTACTTTCTCCAGCTCCTCTTGCTCTCTTCAGACATATCAGAAGAGGGCATCAGATCCCATTACAGATGGTTGTGAGCCACCATGTGGTTGCTGGGAATTGTACTCAGGCCCTCTGGAAGTGCAATCAGTGCTCTTAACTGCTGAGCCATCTCTCCAGCCCAAGCCTCAGTTTTTTTTTTTAATTTTTTTCTCTTTATTAGATATTTTCTTCATTTACACAACCTCTCTCATGATCGCTAGAAGTGCCCATATGATCCTATCATTTCTCATTAGGCCTGTTTCCAATACCCATGCACTGGCCACAGCTCCTCCTCTTGATATAATATGGGTAATACTGAAGCTTGCTGCTGTTGATACACACACACACACACACACACACACACACACACACACACACACGTGTGTGAAAGAAGAGGGAATCTATCCTTTAGCAGTGAACAACTTTGGTCCTTTATCTCTCTCTATGCCCTCCCTTCTTGGGACAGGGAGGATGGGTCTGCATGGATCATTTATGACAGCGTTCCATTACCTGTTGATACTTGAGGTGAGATCAGTCTCAGCCAATCACGTGGCAGCTATGGTATTAGATGACAGAGCAGGCTTCCAGGGGCCAGCCATTCTTGACAACTTGCTTCTGTTGCCCTTTCTCTCTTGAGCCTTCAGTAGTGGAAAGGCTCTGGTCATTTAGGGGTGCCCCCTTTTGCCATTCATAGGATGATTCTCAGAGATACCTCTACTCCCATGGAATGGGATTACAGTTTCCCTGTCATGATCTAAAGAGACTAACTCCCACTCCAAGGAAAGGGAAAGGATGTGTAAGAATGATCTTAAGAGGCAGGAAAATGTGGAGTCTCATATGAAGACCAAATAGATCCAATAGATTAACAGCTTCAAAAGTTAGAGGCTCAAAGACACAACATTGAAATATTCTACCTGTGCTTTTGAATATTAATACACGTGTATGTTATTATTTAGATGTGAAGTTTTCCACTCTAGCTTGGTCCTTAGCTGATGGTATTATTTAGAGATGATATGGAAGGTGATAGAAGATGGAAACTAGCTGCAGAAGGTAGGTAATACTGATGAGTGATTTTGAATCTTAGATCAGACCATAGCTCCATTGTCCCTCTCAACTATCTGTCTGCTATGAGATAGACAGCATCTTTCTCTACATGTTCCGGTTACCACATTGCTCTGTCCAAGTGTTTGTTGGTAAAACACTTTAGTCCAAACTCTTTGAAACAATGTACCCAATTTAATTCTTTCTTCTTTAATTCTTCGATTGTTATAAAATCATGGGGAATAGCAACTAACATGTATGTGTACTATTATCTGTGCAGGTATAATTAAATGTGTGTAAATATATATATTTTTGTTGGTGTGTGTGTGCACGGGCATGTGTGTGCATGTGTATACACACATGCACCATTGTTATCATAGGGAGCAGGGTATTCCCTTTCCTTTTAGGAATTCTGGAGCTTTTCTCCTACTGGTCAAATAGTTTATAATTTCACTAGAGAGTGGATACAGTATAAAGAGGGGCCTTGTAAGGAAATGTAAGGAGAGACCTGAGAAGAGTCTCAAAGTCATTTCCTTCAGCTTCACCCTCACCCGTTAGAGATGAGGGGTGAATGTCAGAAGCACTGAGCAACTCTCTTAGGCTTCCTGCTTGCCAGGGACAAAGTGTGGGTGTAAGCTGGGGATTCCCATCTGTGCATTTAGTTTCCACATCGCTGTGGTAGGAAATGGTGTCAGTTATAAGCTTCTTATAACAAATCAAGACTGAAATTTGTTTTTTAAGTTTCCCTATATAGAATTTTGACAATTTTATTGCCTGTTTATATATATTTTTTTCATTTTTTATTATTATTTCTTTAAACCAGCCTGTGCATAGTCGGAAATGATGAGATGCTGTTTGCCTTTCATTTGATGTAAATATGAAGACTGTGGTCCCCCTTTTATTTTCCCTCTTGATTATTGCTGTGTATGAAGGAGGGTGCAACAAGATGACAAGAAGTCATGTAAAGAATTTTCAAGGTTTAGATTGATCTTCAATGATTTCTAAGGAAAATGCACGGGAAGGTACTTTGCAAAAACTCTGCAGTCAGCAGGAAGCCCTAATTTCCAACTGTCTGTGACTGTCTCCCTGTTTGTAGTCCAGGACCAATTTACAGAGAGCTGCAGACTCAGGGGTCCGTACTCTTTGTCCTTTCACACTGATAGAAGGCCAGGGTGGCTTTTCTCTGCTGTTTCCCAGCTCTCAAAACCCTGCAGAAGAAAAAGCCAGAACTATCATGATTCATGGAACTGTGTGCCACAGGATAATGAAGGGATAAAATGAACACACGAATCAGAAGGGCTCCTCAGGGACTTATCCACACTTAGGCTCAATGCCAGGAAGGAACACGTGGCTTTGAAGGTGTTCTCAGGTCACATTGAAATGGAGGTGACCCCCAGTAACAGTGTACTATTCTCTTGTACACTGATTTTTTTTTAATGGTCCATGACCACAGTAGCTGTTCGGAACTTGGATGTGTGTGAAGAAATTAATTACTGGTATAAATCGTAGTGATGCTATTGGCATAAAGGAGGATTTTGCAGTGATTTACATTACAATGCAAGTTCTGTGTTGGTGTGTGAAGCCTTCAGCCTGTCCATGCTTCATATCTGCTCATTACTCGGTTCAGAACACCGGCTGTGAGACCCCATCTGTCAGTGGTGGAGGCAGTGGCAGCAGCAGCAGCAGCAGTAGCAGTGGCAGCAGCAGCATCTGTCTTTCTGTCAGTTGACATCTGTGTTAACTCTCCCTGAATAGCCTGAAGGCCAGTAGGTGGTATGTGGCTCAGAGGTGAGGCCTCTGTCCTGAAGCCATTGGTAGGAAGGTGCCCACTTTTTCACCAGGGAACAGTCCAGCCTGTGTGCTAAGTGCTGCCTTTCCTCAAGCAGGGCCTTGCAGGCTTCTTAGATTCTACAATGCTCTACATCTTATTGGTTCATCTTTCTTTTCCTTCCAATAATGCTGGCACACAGTGAGTGTTGAGTGAGTACCCATACAGCAGGTCAGGATGGGATTTTCTGTTTAGTGATGCTTAAGGCAACACTGGAGCGAACTTTGTTCTTCCTCTTCTCCAGGTTATGTCCTTTGCAAAACTTACCAATAGGGCTGTTCTTTGAGAATGAGGTGGTGCAGATGCAGTTGGCTGTATTGAAGGCTCCAAGAGTAGGGTGGCCTCTTATCCGTTTGACTGGTGTTCTTATAAAAGACACAGAACACAGAGGGAAGGAAGTTATGCGCTGTCCCAGACAGAGGAGAATTAGGCTTGCTGTATCCAAGGAACTTCAAGGATTACTGGCAACCTGCTGAAGCTAAGAAAGAAGCCTGCATCAGGTTGCCCATGGGGTGCATGGGGGACACGGTCTTGTCAACACCTTGCTTTCAGACTCACAGCTTTTATAACTGTAAAATAATACATTTTTTGTTGTTATTTTAAGTCATCTACCTAGAAGTAATTTATTATGATGGCTCCAGGAAACTAATACAGACTACTCCATGTCCCCACTGGGAATCGGTACGTGTTTTGGAAGTTATGTTTGCAATCTCTAAGCACAAAGGCCGCATAGAGGTTGTTGAGCAAGCATGGGTTAGGATGTTGCTTCTTAGAAAATATCATGGGGCTGGGGATAAAGGAGTAGGATAAATCTCTACTTCATCCCAGTTGCCAGCCACTTATGTAAACTGTTTAACACATGTCCCGAGTGCTCATAGTGTAGATCTAGCAAGCGCAGGGATACGGATGTGAAAGAAACACATGCAGAGCCTGCCCACCTGGAGTTGGTAATCAAGGGGGAAATATTAGTGTGAAGGCACGCATGTGGTTGTACTGACATCCCTGATTTGAGAGTGTGTCTGAATTGATCCATCCATTGGTTTATTTATGGTGAGGATTATAATTATCTGAACACTTATTAATATAGCTATATATAACATTTATCAATTTCATTGGAATGGATCTTTCATCTTTGATGTCATTTAATACCTAAATCTTTATTCTGTTCTCACCTACCCTGCCATCCCTATCTTTCTCTTCTTGAACTCACTGGGAACTGGTTTTGATGAGAACACCATAGCAGTATCTATAATATGAGCCCAAATATATTTGGGTATTTCTGAGCTGCTTGTATCATCCCTACAAATATATCTCAGTTATTTTTTTAATAATGGCAGTAGCTGTGGAATGCAGTTATTGATCTTCATAAGATGGGCAGGGTTTAGTTGTTTCCCCAAGACTAAGAAATGGCAAGTCCAATATCAATGGTAGGCTTGTTCACTCTGGATCCTTCATGCCACCCATCTGCATTGTCAGAGAATCTGGCTAGAAGATGCAGAGCTATATGTAAGACAGAACAATGACTAGTCAGCTCTCACATTGACAGCTACTGTATTCTCAAGTTTATACCCTTGCAACTACCCAAATGAATACCTAAGTCACATTTGATCATTTACAGCTTTGTTCACAGACCAGTATTTTCATCACCAGATCAATGCAAAATACTGTGCGAAGGGTCTCAGGATGCTTTGGAGCCATGCTTTTGTGTTTGTAGTGACATCATAAAATAGAACCACTTCAGACAGTGAAAACCAGCTGTAGTAGGTCTCCTAATGATCTTACATTTCTTAGTTAATGCATTAAGTATTGGTGTCTTTTAAAAATATTTATTTTTGGAAGTATGTACAACATTAGTAGAGGCAGTCTCACCTTCAAGGGAATAAAAAGTGCTTCTTGAGGGGTAAGAAATCCATGCTGTTTTGTGCCTAAAGAAGATATATCCTCTCATAATTTAATAGCTGTCCATCATAAACATGGTGTTGTGCTGGTATTGGTGGGGATAATTAGGAAATGGAGAAACCTAACATTTTCCTTGAGAAGCAATAAAGAGATTTGGAAGCACAATTGAGAGCATGTTGAACATATGGCGGGAATATTTAATAAGGTGAAGCATCTAAAGTATGAGGGTGTACCACCATACCCAGGTGCTCACTGACAGCTCCACACATACCCATTCATAATATTGTTCTCTCACCTTTATTCCTTCTCCTCACTCACTTGCACAAGGATGGTATATGTTTTCAGTTGTGATTGAGAATATCCGCAGGCATGTGTTATCTCTGGGTTTTCAATGTGTTGACAACTTACAAATGAATACTACCATCACAAAGGAAGGGTCATTTAAGGTGATGGATTCTCTGGGTGTCCTCCTCTAATCATTAGTCCTAGTGTGCTAGTATTCAGACAACTGGTCCATTGGATGATTACTGTATGTGGTAAAATTCTTAAAACATAGTATCTTGGTTGCACAGCATAAGAGCCCCTCTATAAGACATCATTGTCTCCTAAGGGAGGGCTCTTCTACAATGATTTTGGACTAAGAGTGTAGAGAAAACAAAAGACCCAAAGATGTGAATGAAGAAATCAGACGAAGTGGAGCTCTGCCCAGGGTCTACTTTGATGTAAGAGGAGATTCCCTGCCTGGTGTGGTGACACACAATTTAATCTCAGCACATGGGAAGGAATGGCAGCTCTGTGAGTTCAAAGCTAGCTTGCTCTCCATAAAAAGTTCTAGACCAGCTAGAGCTACATTGTAAGACACTGTCTCCTAAAACCAAAATTCCCTGTGTTTATCTCAAGGAGTGGTGGGCAGGTAGAGTTAGTCCTCACACAACCCAGGGTGGCAGAGACATCCTAAAAACAAGCATATATACATAGGCTTTAGATGCCAGTGTTTAATATTTTTAAGTTAAGAAATGAAAGTTAATTCCAGCAAAAAACCACCATCAGCTGTCATGTTAAATTAATGTTATTATACTTGAATGTTATGTATTTTATTATTTTGTGCTTAATTTGTTATTTTGTTTGGCTTTTCTTGTTGAATCAGAGGTAGAACATATGGTGTTTATTTTATGTTTTTCATTTACATATCACCAAGCAATAACATAATTAAAACAATTTAAGTCTATGTATTAGGTAGTGTAGAATATCATTTTTGCCTTGCTAAAAGGAGTGTTTATATTACTTGGCTTTAAGGAATAATCTAATGGACTCAGAGTCATTAACAATTTTAGCCAGCAGAAATCTCTGAGTTTAAGAACCTCCCTATCTGATATAGATGCTGAAGTTTCAGCACAGAGGGAGGTTGGAGGTGTGAATGTTCAAGATTACAAAGCAAAGGAGATGTGTTCTGAAGACAGGGAGAAAGTTCAGGAACTTCTCAGTTGGTAAGAGACTCTCTATGTCAATCGACCTCTAAAGGCTCCAGTCCAAAAGGTTAGTGAGACCCAAACAATAGTGACTATACCATGTCACTTAATGTGCAGGGAGACGTTTGTAAAATGCAATCTAAATAGCAGATTGGTTTGGAGCACCAACAGTGCGTTAGGGCTAATGACAAGGGGAAGCAAATCCATTTGTCTTCCTAGCTCAGGTGATATTATTACCCATGAACTTGGATTTTTTCCATGACTTCCAACATAGGAGACAGAATCCTGAATTTCCTTACATAAAAGACTTTGCATTGTTCTGTGCTGTGAATTTAGTCTATCAGCTTATTCAACTAACCTTGGCTTAGTCTATATGATGAAATACTCAAGACTGGGTGGTTAATATCTAATAGAAACCTAATCTTTACACTTTGAAAGCTAATAGTTTAGGATTGGGATGCCTGTACAGTTGGTGTTTGCTAAAGACCTGCTTTATGGTTCATGTACTGCTTGCTGTTGGGTTGTACCCTCATGTGGCAGATGAGGGCTGAGACCTCTTTGTCAAGGGCACAGTCCTTATTCATGAGGATTGCACTCTCATAATCTAATTGCCTTTCAAGTGCTTCATTCTTTAATGTTATGTCTTTGGGGCTTAAGATTTTAACAATTTGGTAGAAAGTAAATATCCAATTCATTGCATATGACACCAGGAAGACTATTAGAAGTCAATGCTTCTTTGTTACTATAAACTTTTGATCATAACTTTTGTGGAATGAAACAGTTGTATCTTTAGTTAACAGTTAGTGGGTTTTCTATCACTGCACAATCACTGTGACATAAAAGAATATAACACAAGGAAGGTGTAGCTATTATTTCACAGTTGGATTAGGATTCTGGGTGTGAATTGACTGAGTCCTTTGGACAGGGAAATACAAAGCAGCAGCTAAAGTATTAGCCAGATTCAAGCTCTCCTTTAATATCTGTGGTCTTCTTCTCATCTCAGATGATGTTGACCAACTTCATACCACTGTATTGAATGATTAGGCTAACTCTAACCTTAGCATTTGCTGCTTGTAACTCAAGGACCACAGGGGGTCCTCTCTCTGATAACTCCTTCATAGTACTTACCTTATCCTGTCAGGTCTATATGAGATAGTCTTCCTTTTGCTTAATTAAATAATAATTAACTTATGAACTTGAGTCACATTGGCAAAACTTCCATTTTGCTCTATTGTGCTAATTAAAGTTATGGAGGAGGAGGTGATACAAGGGCCTGGGTAAATTGAGACATTTTGAAATCTGCCATCATACCTCTCAGGGACTCCCCTCTGTGGACTTGTTTGGTTTGCATTTATAGTCTTTATTCTTTCTTTTGGAGAGTGTTTATTCACATGTATGTACAATGTGAGAAGTGTAGAAACTCAGCCTTGGATGTAGGTACAATCAGGAAGACCAGGACATCTCAACCTAAGAGTGCTTGCACTCTATGCTATGAAATTCTTTCTTGTGGGGGGCTGTCTTGTCCACTCTAAAACATTTAGCAGAAATCCTGGCCACTGTTGTTGACATACCAATGGCACCTCTGTCCTGCTTATGACAACCCAAAGTTATGCTAAGCATTCACATGAATAGAAAACCCTTCCTGGATCAAGGACCACTGTATTGGATATGCACTTGGTTTTCTGTTATTTCCCAGAAAAACATTAAACCATGGATTTGTGTTCTTAATGTGTTACAGCCATGTGGAGCCTACAAGCTCTTGCTCCTCTGATACCTTTTTTTTTCATTCTGAGAGTTTCTTATTTACAGAGCTATGAGATGCATAGTGTATAGTGGCGTTAATGCCATGGGTGTGCTCCCGACACGTTCTTACCTATTCCCGTTTATGCCAAGACGAGATTACATTAGCTCATTGCCCATGTTCCATGTTTTCTACTCTTGTCTGAGTTTATATGTTCTAAGAGGATTTTGATTCTGCTGTGATGTGTGTCAAATATTTCCCCAGAGATATTGAATGCATAAGTCAAAGCCCTTTAATAAACTCCACGTTTTGTGTTCTAGCCACTTACTTGGAAATGAGTGGCTTAGTGTGTGACTGAGTACAAGCCATGGTCCGGTTCTGAAATTACAAAACTCAGAAGCAACTTCTTTTCCTCTTGTTTTGCCCCAGGCAAAGGCAGCTCAAGCGTCTCATCCGACGTGAGTTCAAGCACAGATCACACACCAACCAAAGCCCAGAGAAATGTGGCCACCAGCGAAGGTAGGCGTCGCTGCTCTTCCTGTCTCCTCTTCCCTTCCCCAGAGCTGGCTGTTTGAAAGACAGAGAGTGTGGGAGATTTACTCCTAGTTTACTGCATGGGAGTCAGATTGTTCAAAAGGAGAAGGCAACGATCTCCCAAGGTTTGCTTTGGCTTCACTGTAGGTATTGCCATTGAAGTCCGTTTGGTGGGATTTAAGTGTCTTAACAGGAAGGCACATGACATTATTTTGCCAACCCGTGATAGGCTGACTCAAGCGAAGTCACTATGACATCATATACCCATATTCCAGTATGGCAAAATGGTACAATAGAAGAGCTTTTGATCCAAGTTGCAAGTTCCTGCAAGAATATGCAGAATAGTTGTTCTTTAAATTCAGGCTGGTGCTGGCAGGAGGGTCACAATCCTGACATATATAGGGCTTGATTAATCATGGAAGTTTGGGATATGCACACACACACAAAAGCTTCGTTTCATTATTTAAATAGTATGTGCTAATACATCACTATTAAACATGATCATTTGTGCATACATGATTGATGGAGGGTTTTGCAGTTGTATCTGTGGAAGTACATGTTGGAATTCAATTGCTTCCCAGGAAGCTCTGAGCTAATACTTGATTGACTGAGGAATTTTTTCCTATGGTATTTAGTAGAAAGTTGACCCATTTTTTTTTTTTTTTACTCTTACTGTAAAACACAATAGATAATTTCCTTTCTGAATAAGAGTTCCCTCTGAATTATCCAACAAAGGTTGTTTTTGTGCCGTTGATGCTAGAAGGTGTTTTAAATAGGGTCAGCTGGTTTGCATATTTTATGCCTCCAGGTTTTCTCAGGTGTACCAGGTGCTAAGGCAACTTGTGTGCAGTTTTGTTTTGGAGGCTGCTCCTAACATCAGGAGTCGCACTCACAGGCTGACCTTGGCCCATTGCTTTCTTACATTCCGTTTTTCTGTATTGGGATCCATGTATTGATGATGGTGCTTTTTCTCCACTGGTTTCTCTTCTCATATTCTCTGTCTGGGGTCAGGGAGCACAGAATGCCCTTCTCGGGGCTCATTATTCTCAGACCAGTGTATAGGTGGCTTGGATGGCGGGATCATATTCATTTGTGTTTAGAGCCTTGCATTATTTCTTGTGTATCAGCAGCTTCTAAGGCAGATGGATTGGTGTGTTCTACGTAGCACAGCAAAGGGCCAGGTAGCAATCCGATTTTAATTTTCCGCTAGCTAAGGGGTATTTGATCATTCTTAAAATTCTGTGAAGGCAGTGAGCAATCCTCACTGTTTGCCTGTTGCCATTTGCTTTTGGGGTCTCTGTTACAAGGAAACAGACTGAAAATGGCTCCTGTTTATTCAGAGTGGTACTCTCCAGCTAAGAGTCCCTTTTCTGAGATTTGCAACGCCTCACACTAGTACACTAGTGTACACATTACTCTTGCCACATCTGTGTGTCTATTATGAAAATGGTTAAATTTTTAAATAACTTGTGTCTGCCATTGTTGATGTTTTCTCATTATTCTCTTTTCTCCCTTTAAGCATAGAACATGCTGGTGTTTTATTGAAGGAATTGGGAAAAGATATTCTAGGATCCTTTCAGTTAAAAATGTTGCTCTCTATGTTTAAAAATAAAATAAAGGACGCCTAGGGGCCTCGCGTTTCCTTTTCTTTTCTCTCCCCATACACCAGAGAGAGGTACTGGTTCCCATAATAATGTTTTATACAATTTGTCATGATTGTGTCTTCTGACATTATAAAAGTAACACCAGGGTAAAAGACTATGAAAATATGATATTCTTATGCAACTGGATTTTTACTAATGGGCTACATTAGTGTGGAGTTACTTTCCAGGTCTCAGTTGGATGGAAAAACCCCATCCACATGGAAGATGTTGTTTAGTTGGAAAGCTGAAAATAGTAAAAAAAAAAAAAAAAAAGAATGTGCAATGTGCTACCCTGTGCTATCTGGGTGGGGGGAGGTGAGGGGTGAAGAATGAACATCCAGTTTTCTCTACATGTGTTTGATTGATGAAAATTTAAAATATTAAACTCTAAGTGCATCGTGGACATTTACTTCAGGGAAGTGCGTTTGAGGGCCACCTAGCCTCGTGCACAGCTGCTTCTGTGAAAGGCTGGTGAGTAGCCAGGGCTCATTTTCTCCCCAACACAGATGACAGGGCCTCAGGCTGCCTCTCAGGATGAATGATTATGGTGGCACATTCCCTGACCTCCACAAGTGGATTTACCTGATGTTATATGAGTTCCTTCCTTCTGGAAAATACCAGGTGATGCTTATTGGCAATGCTCTCATAGATTAACAGAAGGCCAGTGTCAGCTTCCTGCTGAGAGAACAGAGGGACTCCATTAAAACTGATCTTTTGACTCTCTCTGCCTCTCTCTCTCTCTGCCTCTCTCTCTCTCTGTCTCTCTCTCTGTCTCTCTCTCTGTCTCTCTCTCTGTCTCTCTCTCTGTCTCTCTCTCTCTCTCTCTCTCTCTCTCATGTGTGTGTGTGTGTGTGTGTGTGTGTGTGTGTGTGTGTGTGTGTACAAAATCACATGCATGTGCAGTTTCTCTTGGAGGCCTAAGGGCATTGGATTCCCTGGAGCTGGTGATAGAGCAGTCGTGAGCTACCAGATTTGGGTGCTGGGAACTAAACCCGGAAGAGCAGAGTGTACTTTTCATTGATCTATCTCTCCATCCACAGTGTTTAATATTTTGTGATAAGAAAACTTGTAAAAGTAGACTTGGCTCTTTACAGTGATTATCTTCAGTTTGTTGGCCGTCTCTTCACCTCTGACTTCATCAGCGTGTCCTTCTAGGGGGACAGGCTGACTTTCATTTTAAAGGTCTAGACTGATAAACAACTAGGCAATAATAATCTAGAAAATAAATAAAGAATGTATATTACTTAGTTCCCTGAGCTCTTGAGACCATAGCAATGGGGTTGCAAACACCATTCAGTAGTTATGGGTTATCTCTAGGTGGGATAGGGAGAAAAAGGAAAGTACTGTATTGGTCCCCATGTTTTGTTATTGTTCGTGTTATTGTGTGAATATATTAGTGTGAACTGGAGTCTGACCACTGTCATGTAGTTAGGGGTACAGGCTATGCCCCCCATTAGAGATCATGGTTTCCACTATACAATGCGCAGTGCTGTAATTGAGGACATCTCATACAGTGAAGAGAAGGACATTCATATCTGCCTTAACTTGGGTGGAGAATGCTAGTGGTGGTTTAACTGTCAGTAGACACATCAAGGTTGTCCTTGCTTTTTAACTGGACAGGGGTGAAGGCTGTAGAATATGCTGACACTTCTGCAAACTCGTGTGTAAACCACACTAACAGCACCTTGAAATTGGTGCCTCTGAGGTTTGGAAGGGGAGCAGGACTTAGCAAGACCAGATTTGGGGCTATGGCCTGACCTGTGCGTGGTCTTGTGTTCATAGGCAATGTTCAGTGCCTGCTTCACTGAGGCTCATTTGGGAATGTGTTTCATAGTTTCATGAAATATGTTTGTCTTAGTCAGGGTTTCTATTCCTGCACAAACATCATGACCAAGAAGCAAGTTGGGGAGGAAAGGGTTTATTCGGCTTACACTTCCATACAGCTGTTCATCACCAAGGAAGTCAGGACTGGAAGTCAAGCAGGTCAGGAAGCAGGAGCTGATGCAGAGGCCATGGAGGGATGTTCCTTTCTGGCTTGCTTCCCCTGGCTTGCTCAGCCTGCTCTCTTATAGAATCCAAGTCTGCCAGCCCAGAGATGGTCCCACCCACAAGGGGCCCTTGTTCACTAATTGAGAAAATGCCTCACAGCTAGATCTCATTGAGGCATTTCCCCAACTGAAGCTCCTTTCTCTGTGATAACCCAGCTGTGTCAAGTTGACACAAAACTAGCCAGTACAATGTTTATAATATTTGTTAAACCCATGAGAAAAAAAGGTACTTCTTAATATCTGATATAGAGGTTTTCTGTGTAGATTAGGCTACCGTTGAATTTACAGTCTCTCTGCCTTGGCTTTCCAAATGCTAGTATTACAGTGTACATTATAACACTTAGCTGAGAATGGTATTTTAGTCCCACAAGGAATGTTTTCTTGCAAACATTGTGAATATCTAAGGTATATGCTGGAGACATGGCTCCCTGACAACTGATACAGGCTCTCTTTATAGCCTATTATACTCCTTGCGATACTTTAAACTCCTGGTTTCCTGACACTATGGGGTGGGGTTAGGTCCAAGTATAGAAAGCTGGGTATTTTCTAGTTTCCCAGCATAATCTGCATGGCAATCTTGCAAGTCCCAACATAATTTCTTCCAGTCATGTTTCTTGTCACCTCTAGTCTTTGAAGTCATTCCTACCCATCATCCATTCAAGTATCCCATCCTAAAAAGTATGTCCTTTGACTACAAACAGAGTAAATCACATCTACTATGGAGATTGAATGGGGGCACACACCAACCAGCCTTGAGTGGGGTCAATGAACTGGGCTGGGTTGTGACGTCTCCCAGAAAGCAATCTGAAATTTGACTTTCATAGAGCACATGGCATGAGGATGTGGCTTTAAAGGTGACATGTCAACAGACTAGCCTTTATCTTCCTCTGGAGGAAATGAAGTTATTAGTTCAGCTAGCCATTCTTTACACATAGCCAGGTCAGCTGTTCCTCTCGGAGATTATTCCAGTGAGATGGTTGTTTTGTAAATGTTGCTTATCAGGCTAGATACATGCACAGTTCTAGGAGTTTGAAATTATAAGGAATGGCTAGTTTGTGTGTTTGTTCATTTGTTTGTTTATCCTTCCTCCCTCCCTCTCTTCTTTCTTTCCTTCCTTCCTTCCTTCCTTCCTTCCTTCCTTCCTTCCTTCCTTCCTTCCTTCCTTCCCTCCTTTCTTTCTTTCTTTCTTTCTTTCTTTCTTTCTTTCTTTCTTTCTTTCTTTCTTCCTTCCTTCCTTCCTTCCTTCCTTCCTTCCTTCCTTCCTTCCTTCTTCCATAACACAGGAAGTTCTTTGATTTCATTGTTAGCAATTGAGACTACCTGTCAGAGAGATCTGAGCTCACTGAAAGCCGTGGAGCTGAGGAACAGCTTTGATATTTAGCAATATCTGCATGTGCATGATGTCCTTATCAACTGTTCTCTGTTAGTGGTATCTCTCTATTGGGGAGACTTTTGCCTTCTGGTGCCTGGGCATGCACAAACGCTTCTTCTTGAAGTAAGCTTCAGTCAGGTCTTTGGGAATTTTAACTTTGTCAGTAGCAACTTTCAAAGAGTTGGCAATGACAAACTTCTGGTGTGGTCTACGAAGAGGAGCTCAGTTGAGGTCAAGAGGTTCAGAGACAAGTAACAGCCACTGCCCAGATGCTCCAGGCAAAACACTCTCTCACTGATGTGGCTCCTGGTGAGGGTGGTCAGATGGTACTGGGGATGGTGCTGGCATATAGCTTATTCGTGTGCAGGCTGATGCACATCTCCCCATGATTCAGTGGCTTCTGTGGCTTGTCTCCAGCAGGATATTGCCTAGGCCTTTTGCAAAGTATAACTACACTGGTCACCATCATTCTTGTTGTCGGGGGATGGTTTTGTGATAGTAGCAGTGGTTGGCTTCTTTTTCTTCTTTTCATTTTGTAGCTGAGTATTTTCTTTTGCACAAGGCCTTTCTGGAGTGCTTAGCAAATCAGGAGTACCTACCAGTTCCTCTCACCAGGACAGGGTTTTGCCCTTGCACTTGGGTTTTTAACCTTAGTCCTCCCTTTCTGGCCACGCTAGCTGAGGTACCAGCTGTGGCACCAGATGAGGCACCAGCTGAGGTACTAGATGTGGCACCAGCTAAGGGACCAGCTGAGGTACCAGCTGTGGCACCAGCTGAGGCACCAGCTGAAGGGGACCAGCTGAGGTACCAGCTGTGGCACCAGCTGTGACACCAGCTGTGGCACCAGCTGACACACCACCAGCCTTCTTGGCTGCGGGTTGCTTCTCCTTTGTTTCAGGCTTCTCAGCTTTTTCACCTGCTGTCTTGCAAAACTGGAAAAGAGTATTTACAAAGAAATACCTGGGACAATGGGAATGAATTTTTTTTTTGAGATCATTTATCTCTAATAATTTGCCAGGCAGGAGTTGGATGCTGCACTGTTGGATTGAACAAACTAGGGGGAAAACAACAGAACTAAAAACATAAAAAAAAAACTCTGTACTAGCAAAAACAGTCAAAGAAAAGCTATTGTTTTCTACAGGTGGAAGTGTTTGATTTTCTTTCCCTCCCACTCTGTTTCTGTGTCGATTATGAGCTTGCTGCAAGACCAAGGGAAGCTGTTTGGAAGTGTTGAAGACAGGTTGTTGGACCAAGGTGGGCCCTGATTTCTATTATAGTCTTATCTAGAAGACCAGAGGACCTTAGCATAACTAATGACTTCACAATGTACTACATTAACCCACAAGATGACTCCATGATGGAGGACCTTAACCAACCTAGTTACTCACAGTGGAGCACCTTAACCCACCTAGTGACTTTTCTGTTCATCTTTAAGTTCCTTGATACTGCTCTGTAGAATTGCCTCTTTAAGTGATTCCTTGAAAGAAAGTTCCTCTTCTTTTTTTTTTTTTTAATATTTCATTTGAGGCATGTGGCATGAGTTGACTCACAAAGAATTCATAGCGATATTCTCCCGGACCTAAATCCACCCTCTTATTTGTATGGTCTGTGCTTTCTTACATTTTCGCTGCCCAGATGAAGCCAGGATGAAGTAGAGTTGATTTGAGTGTGCTGAGGCATATGTCTCTGTTTATTTGCTCTGGCAGATGTTGGATTCTGTCTGCTTCTTGTAGGATGTACTCTTAAACCAAGTTAATGTGATTAACTGAGGAAGGGAAAGATCATGCTTTTAACTCAAGGTGGTGTCTCTTGCCCTTGAGGCTGTTTTACTATTCAGGGAATTGTGTGTTTGTGAGTGTGTGGTAGACGTGTGTACCTGTATGTAGGTGTACATGTATGTAAATGTATGTGTGTGGAGGTCAGAAGTCAATGCTGCATGTCTTCCTTAGTTGCTTTGCACCATATATTTTGGCACAGGCTCTCTTACTGAGCTTGGAGCTAACTGATTCTTGGGAAGGCTGGCTGGCTGGCTAGCAAGTTTTAGGTGTAGTGACTTGGTCACCCCTTCAACATCTATGAGGTTACAGATGTAACTCTGTACCCAGATTTTCCATTGGTACTGGGGATCTGAGCTCAGTTCCTTAGACTTGGGTGGGACCACTTTACTAGCTGGCCCACTGTACCAGTTTCGTGTAACAAACAGTATCTTTGCTGAAGGCCCCTCTCAGGTGTACAGCAGTGCTTTCATGAGCATGGCTGACTGCATTTAAACTGGCTCTGTCATCATACGTGTCTTGCCGAACATCACTGATGCTATTTGGAAAGTTGAGCAGGGGAACTCAAAAGGTAGTGTAGCTTGAAATCATAGAAACTAGTGAGTGATAAAGATGGGCTGAGCAAAGATGGGCTGAGCAAAGATGGGCTGAGCAAAGATGGACTGAGCAAAGATGGGCTGAGCAAAGATGGGCTGAGCCCCAAAGTCTAAGATTCACTTTTGGTGTTTGTTTTGTAATTGTTGAAATTTTCTTCTTACTCAGTTTTTAACTTGTGATAATTCTATATAGCAACTGATATCACTATGACCCTTTCGTAATTTGCATATTGTCCTTGGAGTACCTTCCCTACAGATCACTTTTTCTTACAGTCTCCACTTAACTTCTTCTCACAGGTGCCCTTACTGTTCCATAGTAGACTGTGAAAATTTATGACAATAATTTATACAGTTCTAACAAAATGTAATTTGAAATTATATGTGAGAAGTTATCTTATTTAATATCAACTCATAATTTGTTTCACAGCCAAATATTATACACAGCAACCCTTTCATGAGCCATATGTCTAGAAGATAAGATTTCATATTCCAAGTTGTTTTTATACTAACCTGTTGAGAGTAAGTTTGCAAGAGACAATTACTACAACCTTAACAGATTGTACCAGACAGTCCTAATATTGGGAATTGATATTGCAGTTATCTATGATATACAATTATAAACTATGTTGAGATATATATATATATATATATATATATATATATATATATATATATCCCACCGTGTGTTCACAGGTGGTGGTGTCAGAGGAAGACAGTATCTTCTCTATTCCTCACTCCCTAAGACAGGGTGATGTGATATCTCTCTGAATCAGAAGGTTTCTGACTGGGCTAGGCTCGTGGCTAGTGACATCCGAGAATCCACAAGTCTAATTTCCCTATTGCTAGGGTTACAGGCAAACACCACTATGCCCAACGTTTTACACAGGGCTTCAGACGCACGTCCTGATGCTTACACACCAAGTGCTCCTGTTCTCCAAGCCATCTGCCAGAATTACTCATTTTCTACCTGGTAATTTTCTCAATTTTCAAGAGTACAAACTTAGAGACTGTTCAGAATTGAATATAACTCAGCCTAAAAAACAAGAGAAATTGGAGCAGAAGTCTGTAACACCAATTATACAACATAAAAAGATGAACAAAACATAGAGATCCAGAGGAAGATAACGGCAGTTAATGTCCTTAAAGGATCAATAGTTCAAATGTGACATCGGTTCAAGTATGAAGGTTGGGGGTGGGAGGGCGGGGGCTTTGGAGATTCTGAAATCTGGATTCAGTCTTTGGAAATTCCATTAGATGTAAAAGGAGGTGATGGCTGATTCTTACATAGATTTGTTTTGCCTTTAAAATTAAAATTTAAACCTAACCATCACTGAAAGTGTCACGACTGCATAGGAAATCTTTGCAAAGCTTTCGCTGATGAGACTTAATGTGTTTTGCTAATTTAATTAGCAGTTCGCTGCCACGTGACAGAGTCGCTCTGATCGCTCTAGCTGCTGCCTAATTATAACTTTAGGTAGATCTGAAACATTTCACAATTTACCTCTGGGGATTTTAGCTTGTAATAGAGTCAGTGTGTTCAATTTAATAAAGACAAGATGTCCAATTTGCATTTAAGGATTAGTCTAAGCTGTGTGAAACTCATCAATTTGTGATCTACAAAATTGGTATGTAAGCTTAGAAATAAAATCAAACTAGGTGTAATTTCATCAAGGAATTATCTTCTAAAATGGATTGGTCTGTAAAGGCTACTGTACACCACTCTTCAAGAAAATTAGCTCTCCCTCACTCCTCCCCTTCTTTCCATTTAAAAGTAATATTTAATAGAGACATCTATCATCTCTCAGAATCCTATATCTATGTAATCTTCGGAGAGGGAATATTTTAATCTTTGATATGCTAATACCACTTCTAATATAATCTTATGTTTATTTCTTCTTGGTTCACCCTTTACTGTAAAAGAGAACACTTAATAAGCAGTGTTTTACAGACTCATTTTAATACAATTAAACATGTTTGTAATGAAGGCTTTGCTTATTCTTATGATATCTTAGTACTTTCTGCTTGCTTAATTAAATGGGGATTTATTAAAGAGTGTGATGTAAATTTAAATACCTTTGATTGGCACTTGTGCTGGCAGAAGTAGATGGTAGCCATAGTTTACCACATGGTTGTAACACAGTGGGCAATCTTCCCTAAAATGTATCTCATTCTCCCTGAAAAATCTTTAAAAATCATTTTGGATTTGAATTACTCATTTAGACAGAACATGTGCCTGGTAGCATCCCAGAATTCCCTCCTTTACCTAAGTCTTAAGGAACTATCTGTCTTGATATGTCAATTCATTTCTCTTTCAAAGGAATCTAATCTTATGGCAAGACCGAAAGCTGGGAGGCAGGGATGGAATAGTTAAATAGTAATTGCAGTAGAGCACGAGTGTGTCTCATCCGGTGGTCTCAGTACGAGGTACACAGGAAAGGAGAGGGGGCAGTTCCTAGGAGACTGGGACTTAGATTTTGCTGGTTGGTAGAAGGTGAAATATTGAATGGAAGATGTTGCAAGCTGTATCAGGATGTTTATAACTTAGGGAAATCCAGCTAGGTCCATCAAGTTGGAAGACGAAAACTTCAGGATAGAACCTTCTTCTCCGGACAAGATCCAGTGGGCACACAGCCGCCACCTGCTCTTTGCACAGGGTTCTCAATGGAATTCATATCACTGGTGAATTGAGTGACTGACTACAGGAGCACTGCTTTAGTCCCCTCTCACCTTTCCATCGTTCTGTATGTTTCAACACTAAAGAGTCAACTTCTCCAGAAAAGAGGAGACACAGAGAGGGTTGGTGGGGAGGGTGTCTCATTATCTCAGTACAAAGAATTGGCTTTTGAAAATATGTGACCTTTACAGCTGTGCACACTGTGACCTTAAGAATCAGATTAACATGCCTGTTTACTTCCCGTGCCTGGAGATAGCTTCCCCAGGATATACTCACTTCCTTGGGAAGTTTCTAACATCCCCACGCTGTTAGACAATCAAGTAAGCAATTAAAAAGCACTTCAGTTGTAAAAGGTGTTCTTTTATATCCAAGACACTTATAGACTTAAACTGTGCAATGCGCAGAGGGAACCCCTTATGTATAGTTAAGGGATTATTTGTAATTTGGTAGTTACTGAAGAATTAGTTGTAAGGACTGCAGGCTGTGGCAAGTAGACAAGTGGATGATCAATGATTAGAAACACAACTAAGGTTGTTCTGCCGTGTGTACCTTATGCGGCCTCCCCAGTTGGATTTTTCTGATGCATTGAGGGACATTTGTTGCTTTCAGTTATTGTATTAAGTATGTGACTTCTTACAACTGGGCTGAAGCAATCTACATTTCTCTACACAGAGGGATTTTTGTACTATAAATGGCAGAGTTATTGAGTCAGGGAGAGAAGTAGATAATCTAGAAGAAGATACGGTGATGGAGCCAAGGATTTTTTTTTCCCCTCAACGTTCTCTATAGTGGTTGCTAGAGATGATTTCCTATATATTTTTGAAAATCTGTAGTCAAGCCAGTTAAATTCACAGAAGTGCTGGTGGAGTGGATTTCCTGAAGCCGTTGGGGAGGGGCACATTTCAAGGCCACTTGCTCTTCTTTCTCATCACTGAAGTTCCCGGATAAAGCAAAAACTGTTGTAGATGATCCATCAGCCAGCACTTCAGTATAAGCTCCTTTTACAGACAGTTAATCCTTCTGATAGGCTGATCCTCTCCTGTGTGTGGCAGCATCTCCCATCACTTATGATACTTTGTGAGATTTGCATAATGTCTGTGCAGCTTATATTGACTTTTTTCTTTGAGTATAATTTTGAACTAATGTCATTCCGATTATTAGCTACTGTTCTCATTATAATTCCTTTTCAGAACAGCAAGGGAAAAACATTTAGCTCTTATATTCTGTCATTGTTTTTTCCTGCTTTAACACTGCCCTTGTATTTCTAGACCCTCACTCACCTCTCCTTGAACTCTTCCTTCCTCCTCCTCCTCCTCTTCCTCCCTACTACTCTTACTCCTCAACCTTCCTCTTCCCTCATCCTTCCCCTCCTTCCCTTCCTTCTCTCTCCTCCCCTTATCCTTACCTCCTCCTCACTCCTCCTCCTCCAATCACCACTCTTCTCTCACTTCCTCCTATCTAAGATGCAGTCATGTCCAGAGGTATTTGGTTCCTTATAGTAGAGAAGTATATTTCCACCATAAGCCAAGAACCAAGTACGGGGCACTTGCTGCTGTGAGCATATTTCTAACAGCACTATAGCTGAAAAATATATGTTTTACAAGGTATCCAGTACAAACTTATTTTATCAGTTTATAATGTTTGATATTACAAAACCTATGTGGCACTTATATTATTATACCAAGTGGTTTCATTGGACACAAAGCTGTACTGTTGATCCATTAAATATGCGATTTCTATGTGGGTGTGATCTCTCAGTTCAGTATCCAGGAATGTCCAGATATGGCCATCCATGGTTGTGACAGCAACAAGGAACTGCATAAAGCAGACATCCACTGCTAAGTTTCATGGAAGATTATAATTGGATTCTTTACATTCTTTCTGTGGTTTGTTGATTTTTTTTTCTGTGAAAGAAGTAAGGCTTATTCAGATTTGTAAACCCAACCCAGAATCTACCACAGAATATGACAACTTTATTTGATGTGTTCTTATTTTTTACTTCAGTAGAAATGGCCTTGCAATGTGACATTTATAAAATATTATCATAAAAACTATAGCTCTGAAAGCTATGAAGAAATGAAGATAACATTTAATTAGCAGAATTGATTCTCAGAAAAAGGATTGATGTTCATGTTTAGCTAAGGTTGAGGTCTATCTTGGAAAGAACTACAACTGATCTTTTAGTTGACTTCATGTGAAGAAAAGAAGCATGTTCTTAAAGCAAAATAGACATGCTGAGAGGAAGACAGAGTAGAAGATACTTCCAATTTCTAATTTTATTAATTTCACAAAGTGCAGTTAGGGCACTGGGCACACTATTTTCCCAATAGCTGGTTATTATCAGGTCACGAGAAGAGACAGACTCTTGGATTCTAGGTTGGTTCAGCCCTCTTCCCCTTCTACTTTTAAGGCCAGAGGAGATATGTTTTTCACCCTCACCACATTAAATTTATTAAATATTTAAAAATGTATTTTAATCTAAGAATATTGATGGTTCCTGTCTCCCTTGGCCATGTAGGACTTTGACTGTCACGAACTAGGATTCTGCAGTCAAGGCCTAAGTCATCATCATAGTCTAAGCATTCGAAGCATGCAGGAACCAAATCTTCAGTCTTGACTCCTGGGGTTTAGACCCTACAAGTTCTTATCAAAATAATTAAGAAAAGAATCTGCTTCAAAAGAGATTGGAGCCTCAGAGGGGTCTCCTGGCAACTCCGCGTTTTTCTGTGTTAGACTTTGGATGGAAACGCTGTTGCGTGCTCTGAGACCTGAATTACATCATAGTCCTGTTCCTTCTCCACCCTGTAAGTGAGCAATGCTTCCCTTCTGGCAGCATCATCCTGTAGCTGCTGGTCCAGCTGATCTTCTGAGGACTATATTACTCATCATCTCTGGAAGGTTAACTTCTTCATTCTCAAGGTCTTTCATGTCAAATAGTTAAAATTCCTTCCTCTGAGCTCCTAGCAAGTGAACTTTCTGTCTGATTCATCATGAGTTGGAAGCAGTTCTTTGTTGTTTCTGCTCTTTCCTTGTACCGAGCAGAACCTTCCATCAGTCTTCCAGCAATCATCCCTTTTCTGACTTCCATGAAGCTGCCCAAAGTGATGACGTAGTAACAAAGGGTTCCCTAGAGTCAGAAAAATGTGGGCTACATTTGAAGCACAAAATATCCAGTCCATGAGCCAATTTCAAACCCAGATTCATGGGGTTAGTCCTGGGCATATGATGGAGGTGGCAGCCCGTATCCACTCTGCTAGTCTGGCATAAATCTTTCTTGTATCAGTTGTACTCACAGACATTTAGTGAATGTGACAGATGCTATTATTCATGTTTCAGGGGAAAAAGCATCTTGAAAATGGGACAGACCTATAGATAGAAGACCTGGACTGCTGCATATGCCAGTTAAGGTCATTGTTTGAGCATAGCCTCAAATCCAACTGGAAGTAGTGTGCTTGATGAAGAGAGGCTGCAGTTGTTTTTGTTGCTTTTTTTTTTCTGGGTAGCCTCTGATATATCTGTTTGCAGCAGCATGTACAAATTCCGAAGCTACCAGTTCTGGGTGTGCTGATATTGTACTCAAAAGCTTATTGAATTCTTGGGAAGTTAATGAGTAACCAGAATATTCTTTCATATTTCCTTGCCATAAGAATAATGCACAAGTTCCCACATAAGTATATCTCTTAAATACCAGTAAAGAATCCTGCTTTGGCAGTAGCTATGGCTATTAATCCAGTGACCCACAACTGGTCAAAGTGCTGAGAAAAACAGATATCAGGTTGCTCAGCCATAGTGGTACATCTATATCACAGCACTCTACCCAAGGCTCAGAGGCCATTGTGGAAGAATAGGAAGAAGGATTGTCAGAGTCAGAGGTGGTGGGTAACTAAAACAAAGCTCTGTTTCTGTACACAACAGAGCATTTGCTCATATGAATTCATAGTTCAAGTCAGACAAATACCAGCCCAGAGATGGGAGCTGGTCACCAAATCCAAATCCTATCCGCAGAACTATTGCAAAGTGAGAGCTGCCAAAGGAAAGTCAGGGTTGGGTTGGGTTGGGTTGGGTTGGGTTTGGTTTGGTTTGGTTTGGTTTGGTTTGGTTTGGTTTGACTTGGCTTGGCTTGGCTTTGCTTTGCTTTGTTTTGTTTTTTATGTGTAACCTCTGTTAGGTTGATTGTGTTCCAGTGGGGGGCCGGAGACTTAAGAATATATAGTTAGTCACAGACCTAATCAAAGTGGAGGGGCTCACCAACTCCATCGCTTTATGATCAGTGGTTATCTATTTGTATCTGTCTCTAGCAGGTTTGGTGAGAGTGTGCTTCTAGTTGCCATGAAAGGGGACCAACATGAGAGTTGTTCTTGAGCTGCAAGCTTTTCTCAGAAATTCTCATGTTTGGACACAGAAACAGGAAAGAGAAAATAAACTTGAAGGTCAGGGAAGTCAACATAGGGCCTTCAGAGCACAGTAAAGTCTCAAGGATTTTTTCTTATAAGAATAGTGAAGAGACACTGAGTACTTTGAATTGGGAAGACCTTCTCCTTTTTAAGTTGGGTGTAAGTGGACAGTGAGAAAAGCTTCTATCTCATCCAGAGATATCTTTTAACCACGTGAGAGTTAACTGTGTGTTATCCTCATATGATTCTGACCCATGGTTTGTTGGTTTGTTATTTAGTGGCTTTCCATAGAGTGATCTCAGTGTTTGTAGTAACACAAATACAGAGATCAAAAGGATTTTTAGGAAATGCTTATTTCATGTGCTAGGTGGAGAAGCTTTCCTTCTAGAATAGTCTGTCATTTTTAACAGATATATCTCTCTTCTCCAGAGCATCCTGGGCTCTCTTGTAGAAGAGGCAAACTCATAACTCTATGTGCTGAGCACTTTATATTGAGCTGCAGAACTGATTCAATGTATTTTCTCATTTACTTTGTAGCAGTGAGGATGTGGGTGTAATAATTGTCTTCAGTGGTCTGTTAATGCCCTTAAGATGACTACAATTTTATAAAATTATTCTTTTCCTTTTTGAGACAAGGGTTCACATGACCAGGATTGAGTTAACAGTACAGAATCTCTTACACTGACAGGGACCGATTAATGATTGACTAATGTTGGAAAGCATTAGAGCAGGGCGTTATTGAAAAACTTGTAAGTGTAATACAAACATGTTCTTTAATTTAAAACATATCACTGTATCTGCTCTGCTATAATTTAAAATCATGTTAAATCATTTTCGTTGATTATGTAACTGGTGACTGATGGGTGTTCTTAGTTGTTTATTTCTTGCATTAATCATGCATTAGCTTCTCATTATAATTATCAGTACTGGTGTCTTTGAAATTATATTTTTCTTTTTTTGCAAAGATGACATGTCTAGTGGGAAGGCTTTCAGGAATATAGTTAAAACAAAACAAAACAAAACAATGCAATACATAGTTAGTCAGAAGCCCGCATGGTTGAAATCAGACATAGTACAACTTAATAGTCATATAAGACAGGGGAGATTGAAATGTTCTTTGTTGAAGTGTTTAATCTGTGGATGATAATGGCTTTGTGTCTTGCTTGAGAGAGGAGCTACAAATGGAATGGGTGGCTCAGCACCTTCAGTGCTGAACCTCTCTTTCTGTTGAGAGAAAGAACCTGACATTTGTTGTGTATCATTTCACCTCTGAGAAGTCAGAAAAGGTAATGATGTGGAAGGCTACAAAATAAGTGAATAAAAAATGGAATTACTATCATGTAATAAAAACAGGTTGCAGTGGACAGACATTGGTGTCAGTATGAATGGTTTCCTTCTGAGCCCATATAAAGGGGAGGGGCTAGAGCACAGAGGGAAATGGCCATTACATTTTTGGGCAGCATCACAGAAGGAACATTATGGATGAAGTGAGACAGGGAAGAATGCAAAAGAAAACACATAGAAAAGCATACTGCTGCATGCAGGATACTGAGGAAGCATGGCTGTGGAGCAGGAGAACCTGATGAGAAGCAGAGAAGCTTGGTCAAGTGTCTGTAGTTCTTGTCTAGGAGGGAGCGTGCCAGTAAATTCTACTCTACCATAGCCAACAGCCACAGGCAACATCCAGTAATTCTTACCTTATGTTCAGCATGATCCCTATGCTGTTTCTTATATTATCTTTCTTAACTCTAGAAGAAGTAGGAAGGTATTAGCATAGCTCTTCAAAGCAAGAAGCCAAGAGAGTAGTGATTTGCTCAAAGCACTACAGCTTCTAAGAACCTCCAAGTAAGGCATCCCTTTCTGGGTTCTCTTCTTCTCAGGAGAGGTCTGCAATTTTACATAGAGGTTCATAAAAGAGTGATGACGTGTAGTAAGAGAATCTTGACAGTGAGTAAGACTCAGCTTGCTGAACCAACCAGAGTATAATCAGCAGAAAGAACCAGAGATAAATCAGTTTATTTTGAAAGGATAAATTTAAATTCTGACACCCCAGCCCAAGTCTGGTTAATCCATTCAGCTAACCTGTACTGATATCTATGTCCAATCAGCTGTCCTACTAGATGTCAAGGATAAAGGGAACATGAAACATGCCAGCCCTGCCCAGGAGGGATAAAATCTGCCATGAAGACAAAATTAAGTCTATAATGAGAAGTAATATAATGCACAGAAGCCCAGAAGTACCTAAAGAAAGCAGTAGATGTGCCTAGGGAAGTGGAGATCTTGCAGAAGGTTCATAAAGGAGATAATGTGTGAGTTAGGCTCAGTATATGAGAAGAATTGTACAGTGGGAACTGGAAGACAGGGTCATTTCTACAATATGGAAAGGTTTAGTGGAAATCCCAAGGGTTTTGTGATGCTGGTCATCTGACAACTGAGAGGGTCAAGAGACATCAAGGATGAGATGGATTTCATTTGGGGAACTGAGTCACATACTCCATGTTAGACCTATGGAATCAGTACTTGCATTTAAAATGCATCTCCAGGGCATGCCTTCACATTAAAGTTTAAGAAGTCAGATTTAAATGAGTGAACCCACAAGTTGAACACTTGCAGGTGGTGGCGGTGACACAGGGAGACCATGAGTCTGATGTACATAGCTAACTTCACCTTTAATTCTGAGGACAACAATGCCTATCACAAATTCTGATTTTAGAGCAGAAAGCTAATTTGCCCATCATTCTAAGTGCTCACCTTGTATACCAACCTACTTGCTGATTCTAGAAAAAAAGATATTTGCTTAAAATTTAGAGTCCACTGAGTGACTATCAGTGATGCCAGCAGATGCTTATAGAAAATAGTCTTCTATATTTTGTTGAGAGTAGAAAGTAGATGAAGAGAAAGATCAGTCATCTGGGATTGTCTTTATTTTATGGATAGCACATTGCTCCCCAGCAGAAGCCAGATTCCACAGGTTTGCTTTTCCTCAGTAGGGAGGTTTGTTCTGTGTTAAACTCATGAAGAAATTGTCTCCTTAAGGCACAGGAAACTCTGAGGAATACTTGAGTGAGGTTTGGGATTCCTTTTGGGTCACTGACATTGTAGTTTATTCATAACCTTCCAAATTGTGGAAAGTTCCATCTTTTCCTTTTGGTTTTAAAGTATCCAATCTAGGATACTATCAATTAACTGGCTTCCTTCCTGGTTGGGTATAAGCATGGGAGACGTCAGAATCTATGAATCACTGAAGAATCTTGTTGCATGGCAATTGTTTCATGTAGAAGCAGGAACCATTGATGAGAAACAGTTGTATTTAGATGTTATTATTGTCATAGACTTGAATGGTTCATGAAATGCACAGACAATAGGTTTGCTGTCATTTCTAGGTAAGTCTATGTGGGTGTTTACTGATGAAAGTAACATTTGAATTTGGTAGACTGGTCTAAAATAATAATTTGCCTTAATGTGGGAAGGCATCAGCTCTCTGTAGAAGGGCTATGTAGGATCAAAGGATGCAAAGACAGAGCTCTTCCTGTTTGCCTTTGAGCCTGAACATTGTTTTCCTTCCTTTGGACTTGGACTGAAGATTTCTGACGGCAGACATTGGGGCATTCCATCTTTAAAATAATGAATCAGGTCCTTGTAATAATGATCCCATCATAAATGTAACCTCTGTCATGTATGTTGATGACATTTTGAAAGAATATATATTCTAACACACAATTTCAATAAGATTAGTAATTAATTAGTAATTAGTAATTAAAATTAACATTTTGTGTCTTAGAAGAGTTGGTAAGACAACCTAACACAGACCCTATTTAGTGATATGTTTACCGCCCTAGTTCTGTTAATATACCCTTCTGGAAAGTATTAAATGAGCGGATGACATGTTATAGAATTTTACAGTGCTTTCCCCCTGATATAAATTTAAAGAAAAGAAAGAAATGAACTCAAATTTACTCAGAAAATGAACAGGGATTTGGGACATCCATAGATACACACACTGTCAATTTTAACCAGATCCTTCAGCACTCACAGGTTTCAGGACTCCTGCATTCATCCATGCCATGCATAGCCTAAAATAGGAAATTGTGCCTAGCAATATATGTGTGTGTGTGTGTGTGTTTGTGTGTGTGTGTGTGTGTGTGTGTCTATATATCTGAATGACTGCTGCCAGGGAAGGGAAGTTACCATAGGAAGAGATGGGTGGGAGGGGAAAAAGAGAGAAGGGTGCACACATGAGCAGAGAGAGAGGAGAAGAGCCTGACTTTTGATTTTTAATAGTTCAGAGTATTCGCTATGAAAAACAATTTGGGGCTGCCTAGAAAATTAAAAGTGTATAATCCATGGACCCTGCTATTTACATCTAAGCCAGAGCTCACCATGAAGCATGAGAACAAGTTTAGCCTTCTGGGTGGTTCTGAATGAATTTAAAGAGATTTGGCATGTTCTAGAACCAGTTTGGTGGCATACAATAATGCAGGTTAGCATTTGCTCCCTTCTGGCAGGGCAGACATCGCTGCTGAGGATCTTAGAAGAGGCTGGGGAAGGATGCAGAGGGAGCTGTGATCAGTGCCAGCGCTCATGTCTACATGTCTAGCTTTCTCCTTTGTGCTTGTCACCTACACCTCTCACATCCTGTGACAAGTGACTCACTGAGCAACTGATGTTGAGATTTTACTTAAGAAAGTGCAGTTGGATTTTTCTTTCATCAATTGAGTACGAACCTTGTGCTGTTTTTGAACTTTTTTGTTGTTTTTTGAGTCCTGACTTTCGTCTGACTCATCCCAATTATAATTTGTTTGGAGTTTCAATCACTTTTTTAAATGCAATATACAGAACTTATGTGCTTAGCAGTTTATACCCAAGGGTCTACAATGAACACTTCTCATGAGCACTGTGAGAAGAAACATTTTTCCCGTGATAATTTTTATGGGAAATAAAAATAGAAACATCTCAAGTTGCATAAATGTAAATGTTCTCTTTAGCAGCAAGAGTTCCACTCCCCGGGCTCCATCACAGAGCTACTTCTCTCCTAATGGGTTTGAATTATTAGTCTAGCCAAATTCTTCTCCCTATGACAGTTTTAGAAAGAGGGAACTAGCTACACTTAAACACAAGAGCTGCAATCATTTTGGGTCTTTTGGGGGTTAGGATGCTAAAGATAAAAAAATATTACATGTACCAGATGATCACTCTGCCATTGAACTACATCTCCAGCCTAAAATTTGAATTTCTGGGAGCGAACAAATTGTAGCTTATAATCACATTGGTCCCCATGGAATTGCCTCTATTTAGATTCTGGATGCAGTGTTTCTTAAACCATTCATTGATTTCCTATGGCAGAATGCTAGCAGGTACATCACAAGTCTCCTAGATGAAGGATGGACATTCTCGTCCTTATCCTTACGTTCTTTAACTCTCGCCCTAAGTGCAGGGTTGGAGAGATGGATACAAGAAGCTTAATTGTTTAAAATAGTAAGTATGGGATTTGAACCATGCTTTTTAAATCTTATAATAAGCAAGAATTTAAGCATAATCTGAGAAATCTTGATGAAATCATTGGTATGTATCAGTACATGGTTTTAGAAGCAGGGACTGGTGGGATAAAGGCTTTCTGCAGGTACAGTTGATATGCAGTATTTCAGTCTTGAAAGATGTGCCATTTGTTATTTGTTGTAAAATTTGTATATGGTGTGTGTGAGTGTGTGTGTGTGTGTGTGTGTGTGTGTGTGTGTGTGTGTGTGTGTGTATACATGTCTGCCAGCATGCATGAGTGTTTTTGTGTATGGATATGATTGCAGGCGCATGTGGAATCCAAAGTCATTACATTACCTGGGGGTAAAGTTATAGGTGGTTGTGAACCAGCTACTCAAGTACATTCTAGGAAATGAACCGAATTTTTTTTTTTTTTTTTTGTGGTAGGCAATATACTATTTTAAACACCAAGTCATGTTCTCTCAAGAAACCAATTTGTGTCTCTTGGTTGCAGGCTCTGCTTACTTGACTGCATTTTCTACCCCAGCCAGGCTCTTCTGATTGACCTGAGACTCTTGTCAAGGCCTAGGAAGTATGAGGAGGAAATGTGTCCACATTTGTGCTCTCCTGTGATGACTCAGTGTTTACCTCTCCTGAAAGCCCAAATAAAAGATTGCTGAATTAGACCTGGTTTAGACAGCTTCTAGTTTTATTCATTGAAAGAGATAATGCTGGGATTTACTTTTCCCAGTATGGCCTCACTGAGGGTTTGCTGGTTGGGCTGATACTGGCTGGAGGAACTTGTTAAAATGCTAATGAGTCTCTCATTGTCACCTCAAAGGAGTAGAGAGAAAAGAGAGAAAAATTGCAAGGCTGATTTATTCATTACTTTTTTGGACTTGAAAATTGCCTCATGTCTGAGGAGTCTTTTTCTTTTAGTCTGAAGATGGTTTCAATTTGAATTTGTTGCATTTAAGAATCTAAAATTCCCCTTTCTTTCTTTTGCTCCCATCCCTCCCTTGCTCCCCACTCCTTCCCTTCCTCCTTCTTTTCCTCCTTCCTTTCCTCTCTCTCTTCTCTCTACTCTCCTCTCCTGTCCCCCTCTCCTCCCTTCCCTCCCTTTTGCTTTGATGGGGCTTCCTGAAGCTCCCACTTCTGATTCTCGGCTTCTCCATCCTGATGATGGGTTGCAGATATGAGCCACCATGCCTGGCTCAGGTACCAGGGATGTCTTCCAAGTCTGAATGTATACTAGGCAAGTAGTCTAGAACCTGAAGGACATCTCTAGCCCAGAAGATGAAACTTTATCACCTCAGAGGCTTACAAGAAGCTTGAAGTCTCAGGGAGCCAGACAGTTTCTTTTGCACTTACATGCTGTCCCTGAGGTAGTCCTTGGTACATAGTTTTAGATATAGAAGGTATCACGTGCTCATGAGTTAGGAAATCTGGGAGGCTGAGTCCATCTCCTTGAATGAGGGAACACCAAGTCATGATCTCTCCTCTTTGAACCCATCCAGCACAGCAGCAAAGGAGATAGTGAACAGCAAACTGTTTTTCAGTCTCTATGTGGCAATCTGGAGGCTTATTTCATTTCTTCTTCCCTAGGTAACTCACTGTAATACTAGGCAGTTTTCTTGGACAAAGTTCTACTCAAGACTAGTTTAGGTGAGGCAGTCCTCATGACCACATAAATACATTTTTGTTTTTGTTTGTTTGTTTGTTTGTTTTGTTTTGATTTTTAAAAAATGTAGACATTTAATTTTGGAAAGGTTTTTCTTTTTTTTTCATTTTTATGAAACCAGAGAATCTACAATTACACCCTTAATAGATGAATTCCTTTACCTAGACCTTCATGATGGGAAAGCTACTTTTGTATGTTCTAATATTGTCTTTAAAAAAAATCTTCTTAACCCTTTGTCTTCTTCACACTAGTCTTACTTGGTTCGAATCTATAAGAAGCTCTAGAGAGAGACAGCCTTCTGCCAATAGCACAAGGAATTAGTCATGCTGTTTCCTTGAAAATAACAATGTAAACGCTGAGCCTTCCTTTCCAGCATGGCATTTTGGCTTACTTAGAGCTTTCTTCCTCCTACCCACCATGGACAGGTAAGTGCTTTATTGGTTCTAAGAAAACTTTGGAGGGAATGAGGCCTAATGGGGTGGTTACCTCTGAAAGGAAGGCACCACATCGCAAATCATGATTAATCTATCGGTATGGCTGGCTGACCATAGCACATCTATTTAAAGCGAGGATGATAGAGTCACCTTTAGGTCTTATGTAAATTAAAGGTATGATGTTTGTCACTATATAAAGCAAACCTACAATAATTTAATTTTGAATATTCATGTACCATTTGGCATCATGCTAAAAAGAACCAATATGGAATTGGAAACTTGCTTGCCTGTGGAATTCTTTTCTTATTACCTCCAAGTTAACCTACCAGCTCCCCTAATGAGGGGGTGCTGTGATTTATTCCGTTCACAGGTGAAGGAAGTGAGACAAAAGGGTCTTGCCTAAACGTACACATCTAGTAATTGGTCACCTAAGAACCAGACTCAGACAGCAAGGCTCCAAAATGAAGGACTTGAAGCAATGCCAGGGAACAATTTTCAGCACATTTAGCTGGACTCAGCCTTGAAGACTGTCTCAACTGCTGTCTGTGTGGCTATGGCAAGGCCTGGATAGACCTTCCTATATTAGTGGAAATTAGACATTCTCCTGGGCTGGGCCCAGCCCTCAAATTGTTTTCAGATGTTCAGAACCGTGGGGTTGCTGGAAATGTTTAACCACCATGTTGATGATTTCAGTTATTCTGTTGTTCTGTGATCTAAAACTCTCAATTTAGTGTCAACAGCGCAATACCAGGTGATAATGATGGGTGGGGGGGGGGCTTAACTCCCACAGCTTAAAATATGTGGACTAGAACTCTCTAGATATCCTGATGTGTCACCTCAGGTATGGCTAACTTGTGTCCCAGAAAATGAAGATGTCAGCAGTGCCCTGGTCAATTCTAGGCTTTCTGAGAGTTCAGATTACTTTTGTAGGACCTGACCTGGTGAGGATGTTGTTGAGTGTCCACTGTGTTTTCTGGGTCACACCGCAGAAAAGGATCCAGTTTAGTCTGGTCTTCCGGTGTGAAGTAGCCCTGCCTAACATTCTCTGATGCCATTTTTGAGCATCTTGCATGTGTGGAAGTTTTCTATTAAACATTATTGTTGCATCTTCATAATGATAACTTGGGCACAGAATGAAATCCATAACCATATGTATCTCTTTACTTTAAAATAGAAGTCATTAAAAGTTACCTAGCATTTGTAAGAAAATATATCAAAATTTCATTTATTTTTTTTATAAATTCTGATGGATTATAAGCATAGTGTCTAGATTTTCAACGTGGGAAAACACATGCCAGTCCAAAGCTAGCAGTAAGTATCCTACAATGGACTTAAATGGAGACCCCAGATAGTAAGACAATGGTTCTTATTCTCTGTGCTATATATCTTATTTTTTATTCTCATCTCTCAGGGGTCATTATAAAATGTCCATGCTGTCTCCTGTAGTATGTCACCTATTAAATCTAAATGACAATAGCAGAGTCTAAAGTCTAGCTAGCAAAAAAGGTTAAATGACTACCAAAATGGAGTATTGAAAAAAAGTATCTGGAAGAATTCAGATTGTGTTAATGGTACGGGATTCATATAGAGGTACATTAATATAGTAGTGTATTAATATAGTTTATCTTTCCATTCTCGTTCCTTTCCACAACACATGGAAGATAACTATGAGTCTAGGAAAAAAAAAAGAACATTGTTAAGACTTTTACTTTGGGTTAATGACTTGGGAAAAGAAAATGGTGGAACATTAATGCTTATTGGAAATGTTTGGTATTTCATTGATGGTATGGAAAGGCTGCATTTTCCATCACCACAATTAATATAACCAAAGGAGATAATGCCATCTCTATTTCTATCCACGAATAAATAAGAGAGGGACACACTTTATTTAAGCTCATGCAACTGAGTTTCAGCACCAGAATTTTGAGGCCAGAATGCCTGTTGCTTCCTCTTTCTCAAGCTGGCTCTCTCTAAAGCCCAGAGATGAGAGCGAGGCTAAAATGTTACCCAAGAATGTTAGAGTGCCAGTATACTACCTGATAAGAAGTTGCTATGCAAATGTGCTTTAATGCAACAACAATCAAAGCGTTATGCAAACAAAGAGAGTAAACACTAAGGTAGTTCCAAAAAGAGTGGTTTAATTTTTCTACTACAGTCTACTGTTTTTACATTAATGTTAAAGTCATTTATAAAAGAAAGTCAGATGTGGAACTGCTTAGTATTATTGGCTGTTTACCGTGTCTTCTTTTTAAAATTAAGATCTGAATGAGAAATAAATCCACCTGACAGTTGCTGATATCCATGCATTTAAAGTATAGGTAAAACAATCGATGTGTGTAAAATATCCTTAGATGCAAAAAGCGGAAATGATCCATAAGTTGTCACACAGGATGTGATGCAGAACTCTAGCACAAGGTAGTCCATGAAAGAATTGCTTTTCTAATAACATTGCCACTTCTAAATTTTAATATTTCTGTAACACTCCGGTGGTAATTTTGTGTGTGTTTGTGTGTGTGTGTGTCCGTGTGCGTGTGTATCCTGTCTGAAATAAAGACTTGTCTAACTGCTCAGTATTCAATGAGCTAAGTGGGTAGACCCCAGTATGGCTTCAACTTGGCCAACATTGCTGCAAGATAGTCTCTGACCACTTCCCTATGCATTTGTATGGAACGTATTTTTCTATTCAGGCTGTCCTGGCCACAGTAATTTTCCATGCCTCCAATCCTCTCGTCTTATGCCCTGTTGAAGATGTCCAATGAACATCCTCCAACTAAAATGAGCTTTCCCTCAAACTATGGAGAAATGACCACTTGAAGTCCCAGTCTATAACTTTTATTGCCTCTGACTGTGCTCATCAGAATCTTAGCCAAGTCAATTTCAGCGCTTTGGAGCCAAAATTGTTCTTATGCTTTTAGGAAAGTGGCCATATTTTCATTTCCTTTTGTGATGTATTCATTTTCTTCTTAACGTAGTAAGTATACATTTTAACATTGTAAATCTATGGAGCATTCCTCATTGGCTGCTTTGATAGTGCATTATTGGTTTGGTATTTTGACAAGGACAGGTCCTGCATTATAAAAGCTCCTGCCAATCTAGGGAACAGTCGAGCAGATGGGGGGAAATTCATGGAGACTGACTGGCCTTGGTGATGATGAACCCCTGAGATGGAACGCGATGGGGAAAAGTATCATATTTCTGGCAGAATAATCCTGAGCTACCCAGTTAATCTGTCTCAGCCACCTTATTTGTGTATTTAGGCAAGTAGATTAGTTTCTGGCAGTATGTAGCTATCTAAAGGTGTTCTTGTGGTTTTGGTTTTTGGAACATGAATCATGCGAGTGTATAGCCGTAGCTTAGTGCTCATAAGTCATCTCAGTGGGAGCATCAGGGAAAGATGCGGAGGTGATGGTCTCCATCTCAATCCCTGACTGAGAGTCTGAGTTACACATTAACAGGTCTCTATGTCTGTGCGTCTGCCTTGTGGTTGGGGTTGTGCCAGCCATCCTTTGTTGCATCAGCTTTCCAGAGGCATCAGGGACAAACCCCGATTATAGCTGGACAGCTGCAAGGAGTTCCAGCAACATCCTCTGGGCATTTTCACCAAGTAACACCTGTTTTTATCTGATTCTGACCTCCAGTCCTTGGAAGAAGATTTCTGCCTGGTTCCAAGATGTACTGTAATGTTTCAGGAAACCAGGCAGTATGGGCTTGATGCCAAGGTAGGAAATAGATCAGTTGAATAGAACAGCATCCAGAAATAAGCCTATACAATTGATTTTTTTTAGTAAATATGAAAAAGTAACCCATTGGGAGAAAGGATAATCTTTAAAACAATCAGGGTAATAACAAGTGGGAAGCCACATTGCAGCAAAATTAACTGTAAGACCCAGATAACTCAAAATGGGCTGCAAATGGAACAGAAGAGCTGACCATAAAACCAATAAAAACAACCACGATATTATTTCTAAGGCCGGAGAAATGATTCGTTAGGCAAAAGAGGTTGCCATGCTAATGTGAGGACATAAGTTTGGATATCCATAACTCATATGAAAATCAGATATAGTGGTGCATGCCTGTGTCTGAGCTCTACACCAAGAGGCTGGAGGTAAGGTTGCATGAGTCCCTAGGAGCCATGGGCCAGAGATCCTGTCCTATGCTGCCAAAGAGCAAGAGGGATTCTCTCTCAAGCAAGTGAGAACCAATGAACAACATCTGAGGTTGTCACTTGACCTCTGACCCTGCACAGTGGCACACGTAAGGAGTATGTGTAGAAGGGAATTTTTCTCATAGCTAGTTTATCAGCATTTATAAAATATGACAAAAATGCAAAATCAAGAAAAAATGAATCTCTCTCAATTTATAACATTTTACTTCTAATAAGCATTCTGAAAGGGACTTCAATAGCTATGAAAATCCTACTCAGGAAAAAGAAATCAAATGAATACGCTGTCTAGCATATATATGGCATAGGATAAAGACCTAGAAGAAGTAAAGAGCTCACAAATCTAAATATTAAAAAATCCAAATGTCAAAATTGGACTAATCAAGTGATTACAACATTTCCAAAAGATGAATTTCAAATAGCAGATAAACAATAAAACATGTTAAACATCCTTAGCCATCAAAGAAATGCAAAGTCATGTTACATTGAGACCCTACCTCACATCAGTCAGATTGGCTATCTTTGAGAAATCAAATAAAAACTGCTGGAAAATATTTGTGTGTGGGAAGGAAGGCATTGTACACATTGCTAGTGAGAATGTAAATCAATCCAGCTATTAGGGAAATCAGTCTGGAGCTCACTCCAAATAATAAAAATAGAAATACTGCCTGACCCAGCAATACCATTATTGGGTATATAAATGAAGGGTTCTATGTTGTCATACCTCATACACACAGCCATTCTTATTACTAGCTACAGTATTGAAGGTATATAACGAGGCTGGATGTCTTTCAGTCCTTGAATGGATAAATAATACATTCATATCCACACAATTGAGCGTTTTTTAAATATTCAACCATGAAAAAATTATATCATATAAATACATATGCAAACATAGATCATCATATTATGTAAGCTGCATGTTTATTACAATATATAGATTAGTGGATAGAAAAGAAAGGGTATGAGTGTGCATATGGTCAAAATACACAAAATATTTAGTTAGGGATATCTTTATAAAACATCATTTTGTATATTAATATATGACAATGAGATTTTTATAATGGAATGACATCACTTTTAAAAGGTCAAGAACGCTGCAAGCTTGAAGACAACATCTGTAAAATTTTGCTTTAATACACAATTAAATCACGAATTTATAAACAAAGAACTTTAAAACTTAACACCAGTGCAGAAAAAGATGAGCAATTATTTTTCTGGATCCTTCCCCAGGAAGGGAGATCAGTGACAAATAGATGCATAAATAAATACCAATATCATTAAAAAGCAGTAAATAGGGAATTATGGATTACAAATTACCCTGAGACGTCACTACAGACCTATTAAAATGGTTAAAGTTAATGAGATTTAAAAGGTGCGCTGTGACCTGTCAGTCAGGATCTGGACCATTAGAACACTCAACCACCACATACGAAGGCAAATAGCTCTGAAAGAAAATTTTTTTCTGAAAGTTAAAAATTCACACACCTTACAATCCATCCTTATATTGTGAGCTCTTTATCCAAGGCATAAAATCATATGTACATAGAAAGACTTCTGCTGAAATATGTATCATATATATATATATATATATATATATATATATATATATATATATATATATAAATGATTAAAAGAAACCCCTTTCAAATCACATGCTCTCTGGAATAAAAGAGTGTATTGATCCTTTATAGAAGCCAGTAAGAAAAGAATCTCAGGATCTCTTGATAGGGCAGTGATGGTAATTAAGTGTTGCAGATGTGTCTACAGAGTCTAAGACACAAGTGCATATATAGTAAAGACAAAAAAATTGAGGAATAGTGGCATAATGTTTCCACTTAATTTTCAGTGCATATAGATAAGAACGGCAGTCTATACAGAGTGATCAAGGTTTGGGATAGGACAGAAGTCTATAAAGAGAAATACTGTTTTCCTGTAGTATTCAGTTTTCATAGTCTAGAAAAATTCTATGTAAACAGGAGCATTGGTGAGCACACATTGGTGGCCAGTGGTTTTAGAAAAGGTCTACAGTTAATAAAATAAAGGTTTACTTATATGATTGCAATATATACCATTAAATACATGGTTCAATGACAATAAGTAAGCCTGTATTCATTGATGATCCTGCTGCATTCTTTTCTTGATATTTAGCTTATAAATCATAAGTAACATGACTTTCCCTCTTTTCACCCCATACCCTTTTTTTTATTTGAATTCAAGAAAATTTGGAAGTTTTATTTTATTGACAGAACTGGATCTAAATATAACCCAAAATTCGGGGAACAGATGTTTTGTGAAATTATACTGCCCAGACATCCTCCGTAGCGCTCCCAGCTAATCATCAATAAGAAAGAATTGATGTGCATGCTACCATGATGAGATCTCAACAAAATCATACTGAAAGGAACAACCAAAGAGTATGTACTGCGTGATTCTAAAGAAGGCAGGCTGCTGGTTAGTAATGAAAATTGGATCAGTGATTACTTGGAGACATCAATAGGAGAGAAGCATTCTAGAAGGGCACAGTGAGCTTTCATGTTGTTACTTGGTAAGCTATCATAGTATATAGATATTAAACCTCATAGATCCTGTACATCTTTAATATGTTCGTGTACTGTTGGATGAATTGTACCACTATCAATCCAACATTGATAGATATTATTAACACCTGTATAATATGTATGTGGTTAATATACATATTACCCACAGTGGATACTAATGTACCCTACTAATGAACGTTGAAGTTGGCCATTACCACCCTTGCTAGCTGGTGACTGAATTGTTAGGGTTTCTTTTAAGTGTGCACTCATGTCTGATCCTTTGGCATTTTGGTTTTTTAACTTTGACAACTCCATGTCCTGGTTCAGGCTGACTCCTGTATGAATTAGATGGTCCAGTTTTACACATTTGTCCATCAGTTTGCAGAATATATTTCCCTATTTGCCACTTGGAATTCTGCTGCTGTGTACTGCTCTCCACAGCAGTAGCAGGGCACCTGGATGGCAGCCCTCTGCCTTCATCCGAGTTTGCTGAGGTCAAAACACTTCTGCTACTCATGTGACCTCATCCCCAAACTTGCTTCTCACTTTGCAATCAGTTGCTAAGGCTCTTCTACAATCGGGGCTGCCACTCCTAACTGATTGGTCCTTACCTATGCTGGCGGCTATAGTAAGAATTTAAAGCAGGGATAATGTTGTACCCTTTTGTTACTTTGTGATGGACAAGAACAGTCTTTAAATTGGGAAGATGAAAGTCACTACAATTTAAATGTATTTTGCAGTTTGATAGTTGAAACATGAAATTGATCTAGGAACTCCTTTTGTTATTTACTAGGAATGGGGATTTCTTTCCCTTTAAAAAATTTTGTCTCCATTTTTCTTCATTTGCATATATTTTTTCTTTGCTGTCTTAAATGAAACTGAACCAAAATGCCAAAGATTCTTTTTTTCTTGACTGAGCCATGTGATCAACGTCCTGTTCTTTCTCTACCTTGCTTTCTCTGTTTCCACAGCCAATTTTCTCCCTGTTTTTCTGTATTCATCTGTTTATTTCTTGGGTACCAGTCACTGCCCTCTTCACTCAGGACTGTCTCTTTGGCAAAGGTAGAAATAACTTCAGCTTTCCTCTAACACACTGGTTTTCAATCTGAGAGTCATGACCTCTTGGCTCATGTATATCAGATATTTGCATTGATTCATCACAGTTGCAGAATTACAACATGGGGAACTGTATCAAAGTGTCACAGTATTAGGAAGGTTGGGAACCACTTCCCTTAATACTCACAGGTTGGTAATAGTGAAGTTTTATAAGCTTGGCATTATTTTTCCCTGTGCATTGGTAATGTTGGAATACCTCTCTGAATGGATTACAGCCTGTGTTACTGTAGTCAGAAGTGAGTCACGTACACATGGCCATGTTCTGAGGCACCCTCATTACATCTTTTCAAAGCTCATATTGTCCCATTTTCTATGCAATATCCTGAAGTATAAGATAGTCCCCTCCTGTCACAGGCCATACCTCAGTATGAGATCTTACATGGTTACTTAAGCCTGCATTTAGAAGAGTGTACTGTAGCTTGATTAGCCTATGGGTAATTTCATGCACTGCTTTATTTCTGTGTGTGTGTGTGCATGTGTGTGTGTGTGTGTGTGTGTGTGTGTGTGTGTGTGTGAGTGAAATGTACACTTTAGTGTCCCTTGTCTTGTGGGTGGTTTGGGTTTTAACTATTCCCATTGGAAATACTAGACCTATATCACCAACAAGGAAACCAGGGTTTTATTTCAGGGCACCTGGGAACGCTGGGGACTGATGCTCAGATCCCTATGCCAAAGAGCTTAATCACAACCTTGATTCACCTGGTAGAGCGTCACCTTTCTAATGGGAAGGCCATTAAAACGCCTCACTTAATTTTGCTTTTCAGTCATGTGGTATGACTATTAAGTATCATTAAAAGTGTTATCAAGTGTAATTAAGAGTGTTGATTGAAACATTAATCTTTTTTTTCAAAAATTAATTTTATCAAATCTTTGAGAATTTCATAGATGTATACAAATTATTTTAATCAGCTCTACCATCTAGACCTCAGTCAACTCCTTTGGTTCCCCTCGTGTCATCTCCCATCTCCACTTACTTGTTACAGTTACTGCTATCTTTATTCACATACATGCAGCTTTTAGGAGAAGGCTTGAGATGTATGAAAGTCATTAGCTAGCTAAAAGATGATAAAATGTAAAGTCTATATAAGACTCTCACATGTGTGATAGTTAATGGGAAAAAAAATACAGGTATGAGAACACTTCTTTTATCCACTGTGAGCCCTCACTGCGGTGGTTGTCTGCAATGATACTGCTGTTTACACTGGGTGGCTCTGTGCAGAAGAAGCTACCAGCAATGACAGGCACCTCCAGCTTCTTTTAGCTGCACATGCCCAAACTGATTTCACTTTTCTTCAAAATAGTATTCCTTCACTAAAAATGTTAATGACTTTGACTCAAACTTAGAGAACTAATAAACATCATTTAAAAGCAATGGACCTGTCACCATGAGGAAATCTGGTTTATGGTCATGCAAATGTCCATTTAACTTCAATTGGAGCAAATAAAGCAAACAGTGAACTAATTAGACTCAACTAAAGCGACTTAACCTCCCATCGCCAGTGGAACCAATTATTTCTCAGAGGAAGGTTTGTTTCTTTTCAGTCTAGGGCAAGGGTGGGTAACTCCTTGGCCCACTCCTAAATGGGTCCCAAATCAGGCCAGATGAAATTGGCAATTCCCAGTTACTTACCTTGACATGGAAGTAGTAGGGTCTTTAATGAGCTCATTTGCATCACTGAGGAAGCAGCTGGGTATCCACTTGTGTAGAAATCAATGTAAAAGAGAAAGCCCTGCTTCTTAATGGTGTAAAGAAATGTAACTTAAAACATAAATGTAATACAAAACAGACTTCAAGCTTCACTGTCAGCTGTAGACTCCTTACAGTTTCAATGCGTGATAAGCATTCGGAAGCGATCTCTCTATTTTACTATTCTTGATGTCTATTGCTTATGGCTCTTTTTCATCTTGAATTTACTTTCTGAAGGATTCAAGGTTATTTGGAGTATTCAAAACCTCTAACTATTCCCCAAAGCTTTACTCTCTGAACAGAGTTACTTCCTGATTAGGAAAACAGCCGCCTGGTTTGGCCCCTTGAAATACTGAACTATGAGAGATACTATCCAACATTTTTGGTGGTTTTCTCTGTGCGTGTTGGATAAATTTTGGATTGGTGAGGCTGAAATTTCATTTTAGAAGGAAAACATCATGTAATAGGATTCTTCCATCAGCCCTCCTCTATTCAGATATACACTGTGGGCTCTGTGTTTATAAATCTCTAGAATGTAAAAATACATGTCAAAAATTTGTATAACCATTTTTACCTTTCATACCATGCACATACTGGGAAATTTTCAAATGGATGCTCGGATGGCCATTGATGCTAACTTGAATGTGTTGTCTGCAATGGTGTCTGTAGAATGCTGGTTTGGAGAAACTGGTGTAGCCCTATTCCTGAAGCTTCCCACGTCAGAATATGTGCTGGTCCATGTGCTGGACACTCTATATTGGCTAGTGAAGTGGGGACATAAACAAGGGCTGTGCCTCTCTTAGTCACAAGACAGTTGACTTACAAATACAACTTTTACCTAAATTAATCATCATCTCGTGTGTGTTGTGTTGCAATCAGCCAAGACCCAGACAATAGTTGAATGTCTTAATCCATATGCCTGCAATTATGGTTTCAATGAACCTAAAATAGATCTGTTTCTGTGAGTTCAGACATATTATCCACTTCCCATGGTCTTGACTAACACATTTACCCTTTTGAAATGTAGATTCTTGGTTCAGGAAAATGGTGAGCAACTGAAATGCTCATTAGATAAGTCACTTGCTTTAGGGAAATTGTGCACTGAGAAGGTAAGGGACCCACAGAGTCCAGCGTCTCACATTGCGCCATCTCACAGAGTGGCAAAACTGTTCTGACCAGTTGATGTCCTCAGCCTTTAGGACTATGACCTCAAGGGCTCTTTTGTCCTCTGTTCTTCTTGTCATTGCGTTTTCATCTTTTGAATGTTTTAGAGGGGCCATGCTATATAGTGTAGCCTGACCTTGAGGTCATTTTCTACAACAAGCTGTCCTGCCACCTCACCCTCCTAGGAACTGCAACTATAGGTACAGGCCCTTCACCAAGCTACCATGCTCTCTTTTAGGACAGAAATGTGCCTCACCAGAACTCTACACTGTCGTGATCATCTTTGAAGTAGCATCACATGATTTTTGTGTATAATTATGCTTACCCTTATTATTTTGTTTAATATACTATTACAATTTTACATAAGTAGATTGTTTTCATTGTGTGCTTACTGGTGAGTTCATAATCAATCAACATTTTTAGTTCTTGATGTACAACAGAAATTAGAACTATGTGTTCTTTGAAGAACAGGCTAATTTCACAGTGCTTGCTAAAGACAGGTTTTTAGGTCTAGTTATAAATGAACTTTGGGAAGCTATAGGTCGTTTCCTGTTAATCACTGTCATATTTTAAGCATGTCAGTTGTGAGCTTCTGGTGTTTATAGGTAGCAAAGATGTGTACATACATGTAGTTCCTAGTACAGACAAAGAGGACCAAAACCTCTGGAGAGAGAACGTTTAGTGGACATGTCATTCTGAAAACACGTCATGTGTAATAAAAGGTAAACACTGTCACTTTGACAGTGCTTCTATCCTATATTATACTTGTCAGACTGTATTATGTAAAACAATTTAATTATAAATAGCAATCACTCTACCAATTGCTTACATGGTACATAGGTCATATAGTTGATGTATTGTAGAATCAAATACAGCTAGAAAAATAGACTGAAGTAGAAAATGCTAATGATTCCATTCATAGTCATATGTGGGAAACACCCCATAGATTATCCAGGAATGAGCTTCATAAGAAGACTATAAATTTGTGATAGATATAAACATATAGAAACAGACTATGTTCCTAAGTGGGAAGAGCTAATGTCATCCCAATGTCACTATTTTTGATATTAGCATATAATGTTAATGCAGCTTTGGTCGCAGTTCAATGCCCCTTTTCTCTAGAATGTATAAAGTGATTATAAACTTCCTCTTTATTTTTTTCAAGCATGTACACAATATCTGGTTATTTTATTCTTCAATATTCTAGTATCTTCCTGTCTTTCTGGATCTTTTATGAAGGTTTTATTGAGGAATGAACTTGAAAATGTCTAAGAAAATATTGAGCTGAAATAATAAGATAGTGTGCCTTGCCATACAGTAAAATTTGGATGTAAATTTTCTTGAAACTGCAGATACTGACCTGTAGTAAACAAGAATCTTATAGAAAAAAAATTAGAGCTCATTTAACACATAGTTGAGCATGGTGTTAAAGTTGGTAGCTAAGTAAAATATTATTTCTTTGATGCACATGAGGAATCTAACCGGACCTTTTAAAAATATTAAAATTTTGTTCCTATTACATTATACAACATTTTAGAAATAAATGAGAATATTCTGAATGTTCAAATATTGGTCATTATCAGTCTTGAAATATACTAAAGGAGATTATATGACTAGCATATAGATTGGTGCTTTTAGCCTCATGACCCAATCCATAAGAATATAAAGAAAATAGGCATTCTTGATTCCATGAAATTTAAAAATCCATGTGAGACAGTCTCCATGTAGTAGGTGTTTTAGATGCTTGCTGATTGGTGACTTTTGAGTGGCTTCCTGTTCTTTGAGAACTTTGCTTGCTGATTGGTGAATTTTGAGTGGATTCCTGTTCTTGGAGAACTTTGCCTCCTAAACATGATCACAGAGGTGAGCTGTCCCAGTCCCTCCTGCAGCTGGCCTTGAGGCTCCAGTCTCTCCATTAGAGTACCTATTCTAAACCCTGAAGCTAAGAAAGAGGCACTTTCCGACATCTAGTATGCTGAGTGACAGTCAGTCAGAGCACTGACCAGAGAGCTTGGGGTAAACAGACAGGCTGTGTAGAGGAACGAGGAGCTTCCTAACATGGATGCTGACTATTGTGCTACATCATGAAGCATCAACTCCTTGTTTCTCCTTGGACCTTCTGTGATCTCTCAGTGCTGCCCATGAGTGAATCTGATTCTGTTTAAAATGGTAGGAGCAAATTGTGTTTGCAACCAGGAATTCTGAGTCACCCCCTGAAAGGTCCAATGACAGATGATAGGCTTCGAGGAGATAATTACAGTCCAAATAACAAAGGGTCAAAACAACCAGAGGAAAGGATGTGAATGGTGTAATGAGCAGTGTACTGGAGGGAAAACGCAAACAAAGAGAACACAGCCTCCTAGACAATTAGGAAAACAATAAAATGGAAAGGTTTATCTGTCACATTTGTTCAACCTAAAAATACCCTGACACTGGAGGCCTTCAGAGAATGGCAGAAAGGAACTGCTCTTCCACCCTTGCCAATGAGAATTCTTGGGAAGAAGCTGAGATGACAACTACAGAGGCTGGTATGAAGACATTTGAATGTTGCAAATTGACTTGGACCATCTTTACCCTCCTGATCAACCATTGATTGGCCTCCTCTGCCTGCAGCTAAAGGACCATTATAAGGATTCTGTGGAGTGTACAGACTCCCTGGTCCCACCAACTGAAAAGCTGAGAATACTAACAACATCCGAGGCCTGTAGCTGAGGCTTGTTCTTTTGTTTGCACCAATGTCATTGGAAGTCTTGATTTATGATTTTCTTTGTTCTGTTACTAAGACGTTCTGAAGCTGTTAACCACAGTGCTACATGGAATGTGGGGTAACCTGACTCTGTGCTTCTGAGCCATAAGCATATTTGTTCCCATAATACACTTTCTCTTTGCCCCTAGGAGATATAGTTCTGGCTTTGTTTGTTTGTTTGTTTGTTTATGTTTTGTGGATACCTTGTTGATGGGAGATGTAAAGTTTTGGGAAATTGTGACATAGCAATGCTTTTTATTATTAAAATGTGTATGTCCACACATCTTTATTTCACTCATACGAATCTGTGCAAAGACAAAATCCATGGATTTAAAACAGGTGATCAGGGCTGGGAAATGCTGAGAAGATGATAAGTAGAAATTCTTGCTCTTGCACAAGACCTGGGTTTGGTTCCCAGCACTATAGTGGCTCCCAACTGTCTGTCACTCCAGCTACATTCAACTCAGTGCCCACTTCTGATCTCTGCAGGCACCACACACATATTTGGTATGCAACTATACATACAAACTCATACACATGTAATTGAAACATACATGGCATAAATAAATGTCTATACCATGCTGTTTTATTTCGAGCTTTAACTAGAATGTGAAACATCTGGAAATAACTCAGATGGCTCGCAGAGAGAGAGAACCACTGTGTAAGAATCATTCCCAGAGGCCAGACTTCTATCACTGTTAAAGCAGGTTTGTTCTTAGACAAATGAAGACCACAAATGAGAATAGTTTTCTTTTAAAAAAAGACCATAGGACACCTATCAGCTTACTTTTAGAAGCAGATGTAATATTATAGAAGACACACACCAAATTGTTAATGGTACTTACATTATAAAGAAGATATTAGATGTGGAGGGGAGAAAGAATAAACTTGACTTCAGATATTTCAGTGTAGTTTACATTTGGCACAGTTACTCTCATAAACCGAATGACTATAGAAAAACACCAGTAGTAAATTCAGTACCCCCATGCATCTTTGACTCAGGCAGCTGCCCTTGATGAAGTGGAACATTGGGTATCCCATTGGTTTTTCTCTGTTCTGACTAGTTGAGGAATATTCTCTTATTTATTAGCAAGAATATCCCTAGAGTTCAAATTATGAAAGAAAGACATTGTCTGTCTCGTTCTCGTTCCCATGCACTCCATGGAGAAAATCCCTTCCTCTTTACTCTTCCACATTCGGATTTTATTTTCAAAGAAACTGGATAATTATCAATATTATTACTCATTGAAGCAAATCCAGATTCTGCAGAAAGTGTCTGTATAAAAGAGTTTGTATAAAAGAGTTCCTTCTTCTTGATTTTCTTGTGTTTTGCAAATTATATTTTGGCTATTCTAAGATACTGTGCTAATATCTGCTTATCAGTGAGTGCAAATCTAGTGACTTCTTTTGTGACTGGGTTATCTCACTAAGGATGATACCCTCTAGATACATCCATTTGCCCAAGAATGTCATAAATTCATTGTTTTTAATAGCAGAGTAGTACTCCATTGTGTAAATGTACCACATTTTCTGTATCCATTCCTCTGTTGAGAGACATCTGGGTTGTTTCCAGCTTTTGGCTATTATAAATAAGGTTGCTATGAACATAGTGGAGCATGTGTTCTTATTACCAGTTGGAACATCTTCTGTGTATATGCCCAGGTGAGGTACTGCTGGATTTTCCAGTAGTACTATGTTCAATTTTCTGAGGAACTGTCAGACTGACTTCCAGAGTGGTTTTATAAGCTCACAATACCACGAGCAATGGAGGAGTGTTCCTATTTCTCCACATCCTCGCCAGGATCTGCTGTCACCTGAATTTTTGATCTTAGCCATTCTGACTGGTATAAGGTGGAATCTCAAGGTTGTTTTGTTTTGCATTCCCCTGATGATTAAGGATAGGGAACAAAATACCCATGAAAGGAGTTACAGAGACAAAGCTTGGAGCTAAGGCAAAAGGATGGACTATCCAGAGACTACCCCACCTGGGATCCATCCCATAATCAGTCACCAAACCCAGACACTATTGCATAGGACAGCAAGAGTTTGCTGAAGGGACCCTGATATAACATTTTCATATGATGCTATGCCAGTGCCTGACAAATACAGAAGTGGATGCTCACAGTCATCTATAGGATGGAGCACAGGTCCCCCAATGGAGAAGCTAGAGAAAGTACCCCAGGAGCTGAAGGGGTCTGCAACCCTATAAGAGGAACAACAATATGAACTAACCAGAACCCCCAGAGCTCATGTCTCTAGCTACATATGTAGCAGAAGATGCCCCAATATAGGGGAATGCTAGGGCCAAGAAGTGGGAGTGGGTGGGTTGGGGAGCAGGGCAGGGGGAGGGTAGAGGAAACTTTCAGGATAGCATTTGAAATGTAAATTAAGAAAATATCTAATAAAAAAAAGGAATTTGTGCAGGACAAATTCTTTGAGTGGGCAAAATGCATGTCAAGTTTCTTTAAAAATTTCCAAAAGTAAAAATCTGTCTTACTTATTTAGCCTACCAGAAAAATTATAAGAAAGAAATCCGTTGTTAATAGACTGACTGATAATTACTACTGACTTATTAATATAACACCAACTGCTGGCAACCAAATTTGGATATTAAGAAGTGTGAGGATCTGTGTTATACATTAAGATCCTTCCTGTAATCTACATTAAGAGTCTGCTTGGTAGAACCTGGGGTTTGAGAAATAATTTCTAAATGATTGTAAGTAAATTCTCTCTTTCTTTTCTATTTTCTTCTCTGGCAGTTTCATGCCTTATATATTGAAATTTAGTAGTTTTTAATCCCTCATTACACTCTCCCATCCACCTTCCCTCAATTTCCAAGCTTTTCCCACTGATATCTTTCTTCTACACCAGGGGCTTTGCTACACTTATGCCCCCCTCCCTCATTTAACTTGAGTGACTTACCTGAGCATAGAAGTTAAGTTATTCAGTGAAGTAAGAACAACTTATTCATGGCTATACCACTGATACCTACTCCACTGAATTCTCTCCTCTCCTTACCTCCCCTCTTGTCTCCTCTCCTCCCCTCCCCTCTCCTTCCCTCTCCTCTCTCCCTCCCAACCATTGCCATCACTACCCTCCCTTACCCTCTCTTTCCTTCTCTTATCCCTTCCTCTTCTCTTGCTGATGCAGCTGCTTCTCCTCCTGTTGTTGTTCTCCCCCTCATCCTCCCCTTCATCCTCTTCCTTCTTTATTCTTTTTATTCTTATTTCTCCTCCTCTCCTTCCACTTGTGACTCCTCTTACCCTTCCCCTTCTCCTCCTTCTCCTACTTTCCCTCCTCCCCTGTTTCTCTCCTTGAGGCTAGATCTCATGTAGCAAAGTCAGATCTTGTACCATGCTCCCACGAGTCATCCAGAAGTCTTGATCCTTTGGTATCTGCTACATAAATCCTGTAACTACTGGCATGACACATGATGCCTGTCTACATCGCTCCCTATTTATTCTTGCAGCATTCACTCTGATGAAGTGTAACTTGAACGTCTATTGAGAACCTTTCTTCTCTCACTTCAAATCCAATGAAGTTGATACCATTTCTAAGATGGAACAGCTATAATGTCCTGAAGTTGCTAGACAGTTCTTCCATATGTCAGTGTTAGGAAGTGATGTTTAAGCATGGTACTCCTTTCTGCCTTTGACCTGCTATCCTTTCTGTGATCCACATTCAAGTTTAAGTTACAAATGTTCTTGGAAAACATTCATTTAAATAAGAAAGTAGCTCTCCTAAAAGAAACTTACACTGTTGAAAATTGCTCTACTGTTCACAAACATTTTTTACCTTTCCTCAGGGACAGTTGAATACCTGCATTCCATTCTGAGACAGTTGTACACCTGAATTCCATTGCAATTAGGTTTGTCATGTCCCTTCTGCCAATGTGTAGTGATGGATGGAGGCTATGTGTCATTTCCTGAGGATGCCTTAAGTCATACTGGTCCAATTCAGCCTGTTTTCCCTATGCCATGGGGATCCAGTAGAACCCAACAGAAAATGCAAGCAATGTGGACAGGTATGGCATGGGTGAAGGAATAGCCTGGTGCTTTTTGAAGAATAGAGCCTAAGTAGATTGATCATGGGATGTATTTTAGTTATGCTGTAACTCCTGCTGTAGCAGAAAACCAGTCTACGTCAGAGCCTTAAGTGAGACTTTCTATTTGAATCATGCTAAGGCATTTCAGGTGGAAATAAAAATAACTAAGACCACTTCTGACTTAGTCATTGCCTGTATGAATGAGTCTTTATATTTTTCATTTCATTTCTCCTATTTACAACCCTTGGGGCCAGAGAGGGTTCACAGTTAAAACAACTGCTGCTCTTCCCAAGGGTCTGATGTCATTCCCCAGCATCCATGTCAGGTAGCTGGCAACTGCCTATAACTCTAGTGTTAGAGGATCTTGTGCCCCTGGCTGTGGGTACCTGCACTCATGTACACGATCCGATACACAGACACACATGCAGAACTAAAAGTAGAAAAACTATGTTTAGAATTGAAGTCTCAGCCTGGAGATGTTGCTCAATGGCAAAGCAGCATGTATGAGTCCCTAGGTTCCATCCCCAGCACTAAAAAGGAATAGTAGACAGACAGACAGACAGACAGACAGACAGACAGACAGACAGATACTCCTGTTGGATGTTGTGTCATCATCCTGCCTCTGACTTTTCCTTCAGCACAGCCAAGATTTTCTCCTTGTCAAAAGACATGACATATGATATAGACCTCCAGTTTGTTGCGTCTTCTAACAAAATCAGAATCAGTCCAGTGAATACACTGTTCCTATACTGACCTTCAGTCCTCACTTCAAGATAGAGCTTCATGGGCTTTGGGTAGCTTTGCTTTCTCCTTGAGTAATACTCCTGTGTCAATTGTTACATCCTCGATTGTGTTCAAGGGCGAGGGTGTCTTGGAGTCCAGGGGCAAAAGGTTCTGCTGCTCTCTATTATGTTTTACTACCAGGTCTTATGGGCTTATATATTCACTCTTAAACTCCACAGTTAAGTTCCTTTACTCTCAGAAAACTCACTTGAAACTAATTAAATGGTCATTCCCATTTTCAACATAATTTCATTCTTGACTTGTAGTTTTGGAGGACTTCACCAAAAACTGTTGCCAGGTTTCTTCATTTAATCCCCTTCTCTATTAGAAGCAGTAGGCATAGTAAGAAGCTGGGTGTTCTCATTTAGAAAGTAGGCATCAATGGGGATTAACCAATATTCTTCGCTTCTGTGTCTTCTGATTAATGCTTTCTGACTTTGTGTTTTCCATTTGCTAGTTCCTCTTTGCCCGTGGAGGAACCCTTATTGTTTTTAAAACCCTCCATGTCCGCTAACATGATGGCCTCTGGTGTCAAAAAAGACCAGACCTTTAGGGATTATGGCAGCCATAGGGCAAATTAGAAGGCCAAAGATGAATAGAAACAGCAAGAAAAATACCTAAGGATTTGCTTATTCCAAAACTATGAAGATCCACCTGTGATTCTAGGATCAGAATGAAAGAAGATCTGATATATTCATGAAGACATGGGCAGGAGGAAATGCATAGCCTTTTAAAAATACTTGAGGTTCTTTCGGCTAAAGAATCATCTTTCCAACAAGAAAATCTCAAATAATGAGGTGTGGAGAGCAGAGCTGAAACTATTCTGTGTGGGCGAGGGGGCCAATGATAAGTAAGTAAACGTAAAAATCCTCTTTGTATTAGTGCCCAAGCATTGCCACTTTATGCCATGACTGCACTATGGATTATGTCAAAGAGAATTGGGAATTGTTATGTCTTCATGTGTATTGGTTTGATCATATAAAAATGGAACTACCAGGGATCTTTTTTGAGACATGTTAATGTCTCTAAAAGGGTTCCTTCCAGAAACTTAAGCAATGGCTGTCTTTAACGGACTTGGAAAAACTAGATCTTAACTCTTCAAAATGTCCACAGTGTTTGTTTTTTTATTGTGGCTGAAACACTTTGGCCAGTATTGGCTCTCCTTTCCTTCCTGTTTAAAATTAGATATGCCAGCACTGTTTCCATTTCATTTCTAAAGATAATTCTCTTATAGGAATTTTTATGCTGGAAAGAACAACCTATGACATCTTTTAAAATATGAAGTTGTAAAGTCAGTAACAAGCTTTAATTTATTTTTTTTCTAAATTAAGTTCTTGTCCCTTGTCCATGTCTCTTACTTTATATACTTTGTAAAAATGTTCTCGATGGCCATTTTTAGCCCCATTTGATGGTGACTCTACATTTTCATGAAAATTAAAAGTATGATTTGAGGGAAATGCTGAAAGACAATTGAGTGTTCTTGAACCTTCAAAGGCATTTGAGTTTGGAATAACTGGTAAATAATCACACTGAAAGATATCTTTCTTATCTCCATTGTGTAGTTTATTATCACTGGGTCAGAGTACCTGAGCAGACAACAGAATGGTGAGAATTTTTAACTTTCATTTTGGAATGCTCAGCTCATACTTGCTTGGACAGAGCTTGCACCATGGCAAGCAGAGCTTGGGGCACATGAATTTTTCCCTCTTTACAGACAGGAAACCAAGTGGGAAGAACCAGGATTCAAGTATAAGATTGCAAAGATGGTAACCAATAGCTTCTTTCTTCCAACAATGACCAACCTCTTTTCTTTTCTTTTTTTTTTTTTTTTTTTTTTTTTTTTTTTTTTTTTTTTTTTGGTTTTTTGAGACAGGGTTTCTCTGTGTAGCCCTGGCTGTCCTGGAACTCACTCTGTAGACCAGGCTGGCCTTGAAGTCAGAAATCTGCCTGTCTCTGCCTCTCAACTGCTGGAATTAAAGGCAGGCACCACCACTGCCTGGCTAATGCCCAACCTCTTTAAGTTTCTACTTAAACTCCAAAAACCTACCCTCTAGGGACATAAACTTGTGCTGGTAGGGACATTTCAGAATGGAATCATAACAGTACCATGTGGGACTCATTTTAGAACCTCCAAGGAAACCAAAATCCAACAATAATTTCAGTATGTGAAAACAGCAAAGCCTTTACAACTTCAAAGAATATAAATTATCTCTAATTTACTTATAATCTAAAATATTTATGCCATGTAAAATGTATTATACTGTACTTTTGTAATATTTACAAAAGAAAAATCTGTGCACATTCAATACAGGGTCTTCCTTCCTTCCTTCCTTCCTTCCTTCCTTCCTTCCTTCCTTCCTTCCTTCCTTCCTTCCTCCCATACATCCTTTGTCTGTTCCTCTTTCTCCTTTTCATTAATGCTTTCCATACTTGTTTTTAATTTTTTTCAAATAATTATTTCATTTTGGAATACTTCTGATTGAGATAGAATATTCTCACGTCCCTCCTCTTTCCTTCTTCCAGTCATTTCTCTCAATTAAACCACTCTCATGTACCCCCATCTCAAGTTGATAGCCTCTTTATCTTTGATTATTATTGTTAACTCTGTGTGTGTGTGTGTGTGTGTGTGTGTGTATGTGTGTGTGTGTGTGTGTGTGTGTGTGTGTGAATGTATGTATGTATATGGGCAAACACACACGTACACACACACACACACACACACACACACACACACACACACATATATATGTATAGAGAAACACATACATGCGTATGTGTGTATGTATGATTACACAACATGCTGAGTCCATATTTGGTGATGGTGTGTATTTGGTTTCAATAGTGTCTTTCTTTTGAATTTTCAGTTTGGTTTGGAGCAGGATTACTCTGTATATAAGGAGCTGGCCTTGAACTCACTATGGAGTCCAGACATACCTTGAATTTGAGATTCTCCTGTTTCTGCATCCTGAATATCTGGGATATATGTATGATGCGATTATTTTTTAATAAGAACTATTATTTTTTACCCATATTTGGTTGACTCTGGGTAAAGACCCTCTAACTGTGTAGCTTATTGTAGGTCCATCTGCACTGATGGCACATGGCACTTTGAGAATATCAAATCTATTGTCAGGTTCACCAGAAGCTGAAAATTAGACAGGAATTTTAGTAGATTCATTATTGTTTAACATAGGTGTACTACCCAGGGTTCTACAGAGTCACAGAACTTATGGAATGTCTCTCTATATTAAGGGAATTTGTTGATGAGTTACAGTCTGTGGTCCAACTCACCCAACACTGGTCAGCTGTGAATAAGAAATCTAAGAATATAGCAGTTGCTCAGTCCCATGAGGCTAGTTGTTTCAGCTGGTCTTCTGTAGAAGTAAGTTCCAACAGATGTGCTGGTAAGTAAATGAAAGCAGGTGAAGAAGAGCAAATCATCCTTCTTCCAATGTCCTTATGTAGGCCTCCAGCAGAAGGTGTGGCCCAGATTAAAGGTGTGTGCCACCACACCTGAATCTGGGGCTTGTTTTGTCCTAGTCTGATCTTGAACTCAGAGATCTCCTTGCTTTAGCCACCTGGGATTAAAGGTGCATACTACCTCACCTGTGCCTAAGCTTCTCACAGCCACTATGCCTCAAGATCTGGATCACAGGTGAGCCATCGATTCTGGATTGTTCATTCCAGATATAGTCAAGGTGACAACCAGGGATAGCCACTACAATTAGTCAGGCTGTAAAGCAGAGGAACACATCTAAAGCTGACAGTATTCTTTAAGTGGATTTTGTCCATTGGGATGGTCATAGGATAAGTCTATACTGATTCAGACAGCATCATTGGTGCTTAAATAAGTATGGGTCTCTTAGGTATGCTGACATGGTGCAGAGCCATAGAAGGTTAGTCTTCTGCTCTATACCAAAGTCTATCTCTAGGGTTTACTGCCCATCAACTTATATGTCTTCATGCTTATTTTTTATATTTAACTAACACATTTTTGCTATTTTAAACCTTAAGAGTTAATTCCTTGAAGGAAAAAAAATCCAACAGCAACAACAAAACATGTGGCTCGTGATAGCACACCAGAACTGTACAGAGCATGTGCTTCCCTTAGTAGATTCTTTTGCTAATAAGAATATCTGTTTGGGTGTAAAACTGGGGTACAGAGGAAATCAGTCCAATTTCCGTCTTAGTATTCTATAGGAGAAGATGTAAAACTAGACTTTAGTCTTTGTCAGTCTCTTTAAAGGGAACTCTCTTGTTTACTATGTGTTATTGGGTTCTGAGCTACCTACCTCCCAGCTTTGAAGTGATAGTGTGGAAAGTGCCAGTCAGATGAGGGAAAGAGTGGTTGCAACCTATTGCCATTCTGAGCTCATTCAGATGATGTCATACATCATGCTACTGTTGTCAGAGTGACTTTACAGTTCCTGGTGACAGAACTCCACTGTAGAACACCTTCCCTAGAGACATAAAGTCCCCAGGGTCCAGTCATCAGCAACACATATTTTGTGTGTGTATGTGTGTGTGTGTATGTGTGTGTACATATGTGTATACATAATTGGAACCTTATTTAGATCGTCAATATAACTAATACAGGGATATTAACTTTTATCAAATAAAAGCAAACAGCTATATAATGACTTTTCCTGACATTTTTTTAAAAATAGAGTGAACAGTCTTCACTGTTAGTGACTGGTCAAAAAGGGGTTGCAAGGTCAGGCAAACCACATAAAGAAGAAATAAAGAAAAAAGGAAGAGAAAAAGAAAGAACAAAAGGAAAAAAAGAAGAAGAAAGAAGGAAAAGAAATGATTCAATAAGACTAAAAGTATCCATCCAAACCCCTCAAAACAAAAACAAAACAAAACAAAAACCAAAAAGCCCACAAATAAACAAGCAAACAAAAAAAATATGGAGACCATTTTGTGTTGACCAGCCATTCCTTGGCATGGTGCCTGCCCTAGAATGTGGTTTATATACCTGGTGATGCGTCATTAAAAAATGAAAAACAAAAGAAAACAAGCAAACAAACAACAACAAAAAAAACCTGGGTATCCTTTTGCCACAGGTATAAGTTGCAAATAGAGTCTTGGGTTGGGATTGGACTTCACATCCTGTGAGAAGAGAGAAAGTCCATGAAGTTGGATTGGTGGGAATGTTGGGGAGGATCTGGAAGGAGTGGGAAGGAAAATAAACTGTATGGAAGAAATTTAAATAATAAGTTTCAAAAAGGCTGTTGCAAGAACATCAGGATCGTTAAACAAAGACACTGACAACAATCACTGCTTTGCAAAACAATTTTTATATGGTTCAGTTCTACATGGCTAATCTAATCCAGTTGGGTGTATGGTTTCCGTTCATAAATCATACTCACAATTCAAACTACCCTCTTACTTATGGAAAGAGTTCCAATCCACAAAGTTCATTATCATAACTCTCAAGGTTTGGAATTTCACTGTTTATGTTAGAAGTTTTGGGTTTTAACCATAGAGGGGGCTTATGGCTGATTGTTTCATTTCAATGCTATAACGCAACCCCCTTTCACCCTTACCATTGTGTTAGCATTCAGCCCAATATCCTCCAGCCACAAAAATGTAACTGATAATTATCTCAGGTGGTTCAAATGTGTTGTCATTTGTTGGAGGTTTTACTGTTGCCTTTTGTTAACAAAATACTAAATTTCCTGAATTTTTTCCATACAGAGCTTTAAGATTCCAGGATTAACTTCCAGAGAGACCTATGAGTGTTACAAACACACCAGTGGTCAGTCTACTATCCCAGTAAAACTGAGAGTACAGAATTTCTCATTTACTCTCTTCTATTGCAGCAAGCTGGTCTGTCACAACTCACATGGAACACAAGGTAGATCAACAGTCAGGTGAATAATGCATCAATTGCAGAGTCTGCAATTAAATCACACATTAAATCTCTAAGAAGGAAACTGAGTCCAAGTGGGATTTACCTTTGAAATGCTCTTATATTTTACTTACGTAAATTTGGAGTACATTAGCTATGGATGCGTTCCAAGAATCAGATTTCTTGTGTATTGGCTGAACATTGCTTCTCCTAAACTGGGCACTATCTAAACTTAACAGTGAGTTGAATATGGCTTACCATCTCTGAATCAACAACAATCACAAAATAATAAATGGTCTTGTGTCATCTCCATTATTCTTGATTTTTATTTTTGTTTTTGTTTTTACTTTAAATATCCATCTTCTTAGAGGTCTTGGAAATCTGTTTAATTGCTTCTGCTTGTCAAGTTTATATAATTTATCACATTATTTTATAGGCAGACTTTAAATATTGGATGTGGTTTTTCTTCTGACTCTCCATTTTTAGGGTTTGGGCACCATGAAACCATCCCTTCTGTTATGTGTCTGTGTACTAACTAGTACATACTCGTCCCCTTGTTTAGGAAGGCTCCTCTCCTCACTATTGCCCATGCACTGATGGATTAAACAATTGCTATTGAGTATCCTATAGTGTTTCTGTTGGAACTCAGTAGATGTACAAAGGGTACCACCTCAACTATTCTGAGCGTGTTCTGATTACTTTAAGTAGGGCCGTTATTTTCATCATATGAGTACCCAGTGCTGGTTTGGATTGATTTCTTTTTGAACTAAGAAGAACAAGCATGTGACTGTTTTATTCCTTGGTTATTTTTCATTCCTTCTGAGTGATAGAACTTGGCCGCACTGATGGAGTCTAGTGGTAGCTTCTCATGAGTGAGGACTCAAAAGCACGTGAACTAAATCAGACTCTCCCTATTGCTAATCATCTCTAAATTGCACTCCCTCGTTCCTAGATCTTCTATCCCCATCTGGAGTTAAGCCGATCCACATGGGCCTTCTTTGTCTACTTGGTCATCACTGCTCTGATGTTTTGAAAGCAAGTCAGATGGAATACTCGGAAAACCTTGCGATGATTCTAATCTGTGTTCCTTTTATATTCTAATGTTCTAATACTCTGTTCTATTTCATGTTTGCATAGCATGTAGATATTGCTTGAATCATCTTTGTCTAGTTTTGTCAGGTAAAAAAAGATACAAAGTTGTGTATCTTTGGTTTTTTACTGGATACCACAGAGTATCAATACAATGGCAATAGTTATAATTTTGGTGTTCTGATCCATGTAGCATTTCTTAACAAATATTAATAAAGAAGTCTTGAAAAACAAACAAAAAAGAAAGGCAAACTGGAATGCTTCTTTGTCCTTGTATTTCATGCTACACCTTTTCTGGGTTGTAAGATACAACTGTGATTCATTTGCCTATCATATAAAGTTACTACGTGCATACTGGAGTTCCCTTTCTAGCAGTTTCTTCTTTCTTACAATGCCTGTTAGTCTTGCTGTTCCCCTAAGCACTTCTCCACATACCACACAGATAATTGACCGTACTGTGTTCCTTTCTTCAAGGACTCTACGACCCCTCTTTAAGTCCCAAATGAACTTCTACTCACCCATTAACACCAAGTCTAAGAAGGCTGTGCCTCTGAGAGGTTTTATCTAGTGATGGTAGACAGCATACTACCTTTCTTCTCTGCTGTGGGGAGTGTTCACTTAGCATAGGCGCTTTTAAGAATTGTGAGTTTGGGCAACAATTGATTCTATGGGTTGGTCATCTTTGATTTGATGTTTCCCTTTGTAACCATAATTTTCACACCTTAATGTTTTTATTCCTGATGCTGATCTCATAGGTTCATTCATAGGAAGTCAGTCTGTGTTGCCAAAGTGCATCGCCAACATATCGATGACATCTTGTGTTTTACTCTCTAGTGCTTCGGTGGCGTTACTGTTCTGAGCACTATTTTGGAGTGGGAGAATACTGTATTCAGATGTATGAAACTTTCCATTTCTCTGCTTAGTCTTGAACATGTCCTCCAACAAATGCACCGTGTGTTACTTTGTTTATCTACAAAATGGTAACTGAGTCATGTCTGAGGACATCTTTTTATATCTAAGATTCTATGTCTAAGGCACATTCTGTGGATTCTTAAAGCAACACTTTAGTATGTAATTTATCTCGGGATGACATATGGAAGATTTTTCTTTTTTGCTTTTCTGCTGTCCTATCTGATTGGTCTAAGTCCCCTTATTGACCCCACTTTTGGTACTTCAACTGCAGTGGGTGTTGATGCCAAGGCTTATGGACAGTAACTTATTTTCCTTAGCCCATCTGGGAGAAGTATTGAGCACAGCTGCATCTATCACACAGGATGCACAGGACCAGGTAAGAAGAAATGTCACTGTGTTCTAGTGAGTTATGAAATATGATTATTTCCTAAAACTAATTTTTCTGCTTTGATATTTAAAAAAAAATCTTTTAGCTGTCTCCTGAGGGCCTTTTTCAGTGCCTGGCAAATACAGAAGTGGATGTTCACAATCATCCATTGGATGGAGCACAAGGTTCCCAATGAAGAAGCTAGAGAAAGTACCCAAGGAGCTGAAGGGGTCTGAAGCCCCATAGGAGGAACATCAATATGAACTAACTAGTACCCCCAGAGCTCCTTGGAACTAAACGATCAATCAAAGAAAACACATGGTGGGAAATGTGGCTCTAGCTGTATGTGTAGCTGAGGATGGCCTAGTCAGTCATCAATGGGAGGAGAGTCCCTAGGTCCTGTGAAGATTCTTTGTCCCAGTATAGGGGAATGCCAAGACAGGGAATGGGAGTGGGTGGGTTGAGGAGCAGGGGGAGGGTGGAGGGAATAGGGGATTTTTGGAGGGGAAACTAGCAAAGGGGATAACATTTGAAATTTAAATAAAGAAAATATCTAATAAAAATCTTACTTGGATATTTCAAAACAAAATTTCTAGCATCATATTTATGGTTTCATACAATATTTCTGAAAATATTTATTTTAGGGACTGAAAAGACCCCTACCCAGTTAAATATTAGATTTTTTTTTGTTTGTGTGATTTAGCCTACAGAGTTTGTATGTGTGTTGAGCCTTCAGGTACTGAGGCTCCAGCTCCTACAGCAAGACCTTGGGTCTCTTCATTCCATGATACTCTGGCTGGATTGGCCAAGGAGACCAGTACCTCAAACCGTTAAACAGTCCATGATCCAAACGTAACAAATGGCTACATGGTGAATCCTGGCCTCAGTGACAGCATGTCATAAAATAAACCCCATACATGCAATTTGATTTTTTTTAATTATTACAAAGATCTATATTAGATATGGCTCCCAACTTTCAAAGCCCCCTTCTATAATTTGCATATTAAATTGTTGTGGTAGAAATGTAAATGCAAATTATCTTTCATGGTGGAAGGGTTTATACCTCACCAGTACCAGGCTGTTGTTGTTTTTAAAGTAGAGAGGCAGTTAGAAATAGAATCACTGTGCTCAAGAAATGTCTCACTAGCTGTGATTAGGGTGCAGTCAGTACCGTTGTCCCGCATGCAGGAAGCTTCCATTTGTTCCCCACACTACATACAAATACAGACAAGGGTATCACCTACCTGTAATTCTTCTAGCCCCTGGAGAACAAAGGCATAGAGATTAGGATTTACAGGAAATCCTTGACTACAAAACAATTTCAATGACAGCTGAGGCTACAAAAATAAACAAAGAAATAATTGAACAAACAGAAACAAACAAAACAAAAAATAGCAGAAGGTTTTAATAGAGTAGGTCTTGAGTATTTCAGTTTAAGTTTCAATAACATTAGATTTAGTTTTCCTATTACACTGTGGATAATTTCAAGAAGCATTGATTATATTTAGGCAATGGCATTCTTTGTAATATGTATCTCAGGTGACTGGGTCATTATTTCTTAACTACTGTCACAACCAGTCAAAAACAAAACAAAACAAAACACAAAGAGGGGAGGCAAATCATCTTAAGTGGGCTGTTATCCGAATGCTTGTTTTACTGTGCTTCGTCTAAAGAAGATGAGTGCATGAAGACCTCTTTCTATGCAGAGCACCAAGAGTGCAGCCCTCACTAGAACACAGTGACATTTCTTCTTACCTGGTCCTGTGCATCCTGTGTGATAGATGCAGCTGTGCTCAATACTTCTCCCAGATGGGCTAAGGAAAATAAAGACTCATCATGGCACAATGAAATGATTTCTTCAAATGGCCTCTGTGAGTCCTGTAAAGGAAAAAAAAAGCTGCTGTGTCTTGAGAAGGAAGAATGCAGGTTCTTTAAATGGTACTCCTTTTAAAGGACATAGAGCTTGGGTATATATATATATATATATATATATATATATATATATTTCTATCTTGAGATATATGTTCCTGATATTTCTGAATTAAAATTGAGGCGAATGGGTAACTCAGGTTTCATTCAGAATATTATTAATATCATGCATCTAGTAATTCAGCCATTACTTTAAATTTCATTCTTATTTTGTAAACTTCTGCATCTGTGTGCATCTATTTCAGAGTACCTACACACTAATGCTTTTTCTCACAGATAAGGAAAGTAGGCATGGCCTTCCCGTGAACTGGAGTTACAGGTGGTTTGGAGCAGTCCAATGTGCTGGGAATTAAACAGAAGTTCCCCGGAAGTATAGTGCATACTTATAATAGCTGGTCCATCTTTCTGCGAGCATTTTCTTCAGTTGACGTGACTTTTGATTAACTTCATGGATCCAGTTTCCTCATGATATGAAACAGTGAGCTGCTAGGAATCAACAAATTCTCCCCACAGTCAGCTTGGAGAAGCTGCTGATTTTGACTAGTTTACTTGAAAACCATGGGTATTTGGGTACTTTCTCATAACCCTCTTGATAAACAAGTCCAAATAAAGACCTGTTTTCTAAACTCAATTATAATAAAATATTCTCAAAGGGTTCACTGTACATGGAAAAGAAATCTCAGTAGCTTAAGCTCAAGCATAAGATGGAGACTGCTGGAAGAAAATCTGTGGGACTTTCTCCAGGGCATTGTTCTGGGCATAAATGCAGTGAGGAGAATCCAAAAGCGTAAGTTAAAGATCACAAAAATAAACCAAGATGATTAGGTAAGACTGAAAGCTACAGCATGGTAATGGCATGACCTAACAAAGCAGAGAGAAAGGCCAGAAAAGGTACAGTAATGTCAAGAAAGTATAAAAACTCAAAAATAAGAGTTTTTAAGAAAGAGAGAAAGAAGGAAAGAAGGAAGGAGGAAGGAAGGAAGGAAAGAAGGAAGGAAATGACCAATGTACCCAAGCAATGCAGTTTGGACCTAGGACAATGATCTGAATAGACATTTCTATAAAAGACATACACATTGTACATAGGGATATAGAATGCTCACTGTCACTGCTGTCTTAGTCAGGGTTTCTATTCCTGCACAAACATCATGACCAAGAAGTTGGGGAGGAAAGGTTTTATTCAGCTTACACTTTCATACTGCTGTTCATCACCAAGGAAGTCAGGACTGGAACTCAAGCAGGTCAGGAAGCAGGAGCTGATGCAGAGGCCATGGAGGGATGTTACTTATTGGCTTGCTTCCCCTGGCTTGCTCAGCCTGCTTTATTATAGAACCAAGACTACCAGCCCAGAGATGGCGCCACCCACAAGGGGACCTCCCACATTGATCACTAATTGAGAAAATGCCTTGCAGCTGGATCTCATGGCGGCATTTTCCCAACTGAAGCTCCTTTCTCTATGATAACTCCAGCCTGTGTCAAGTTGACACAAAACTAGCCAGTACAACTGCTTATCATGAAAATACAGATCAAAATTTCAATAGCAAATCAGGTCACTTGGGTTAGGTTGGATATTGTCAGAGGGAAAAAAAAACCCAACAACTAGCAAACTTAAGTAAGCATATGGAAAAGGGGGCATTCTATAAACACCTGGAATATAAATCAGGACTGCCATATGCGAAGCAGTACAGCGATCTGTCCAAAATCTAAATAAAGAGATATTTGACCTAGCAATCATGCTATTTGGTGTATGTACAAAGAAAAGGAAATAAGTGTATTAAAGATCTCTGAGTTCTTCCATGTTCATTAAGTGCTGTTCTTAAAAGCCATGTATATTGATGGGTGAATGGATAAAGAAAATGTGGTATGTATACAAAATGTAATGTTACTCAGCCATAAAAGCAGTGAAACTCCTGTCATTTGCAGTAACTCAGATGTGCATAGAGAACATTATGCAGAAAGAAGTAGGCCTGGAAAAGAAAGATAAATACTAGTTGTTCTTCTTTATGTATTGATGCCAAGAGTGTGCGTCTCTTATAAGCGAAACTAACATCATGATTACTTGATGTTTAGAAAAGTTGGGGAATAGAAAGATGTTTATTAATGCCTGGAAACTCTAGAAAGACCTGAGGAATGAACCTAGGTGCTCTATAGCATGGTAGGGTGACTGTGGGTACTAATGATTTACTAAATTCCAAAGACCTCCCAGAGAAGATTTCATAAACAATAGATGTTTGAGTTTGAGAGATGGGAATTGCTGTCATCTAATCATTACATGTTGAAGATTATATTGAATTGTCACTTTATAACTAATCAAAAATTACACTTAATGTGTATCAATTAAAAATTACCCTTGCCCCAGTATACTGCGCAGACAAATGTATAGCACTCGAGCCAGTTAGGATGGTGCTTCTTTTTTGTGTGATGTTTGTTGGTAAGTAAGTTGCTCTCTGTTGTGATTACTTGGCTGGCAGAAAATTTCTCTATATCAATTTAAGCTTGGACAGTATAACATCCAAAAGACATTTTGTTGACTTTGAATCGTTTTCTCAGGATCTCTTTCACAAATGACGATATGGTCTCATGAGTTAACTGTAGAAAATGGTATTTTCTGAAAAAAAAATAAAACAAATAAAAACTGGCATACCTAAAGGACACATATTCAATCCTGAAGCATCTAATGGCATCTATCTATCTATCTATCTATCTATCTATCTATTTGAGTGGGGACAACTTGATGCTGTCTGACTGGGGTAACCTCTGGAAATACTATGTGCTTTTAGATAGATTAGCAATTGTGGATCTATTCTAGCCATTAAGTCACAAAGGTCAAAGGGAGATGATGATAACATAGAATATAGGTACAAAGACACTTACAGCATTCCTGACTTTTTGAAGTAAAGGAGGTAGATTTGATTTTTGTATAATAAATGTGTAGATGAGTTGGACTCAATAAACATTAGCTGAAGATATATAGAGAGCTTTAGAATGAGCTAGCTTTAACTTAGAACAGTGATATTGGTCAAACAGTATGGATTTCTAGAATTGATTAACAAGTGTATCAGTGTAATTTTGCTAAATTTTACTGGTTACTAATGAGGTCTTGTGACTGTGTGCTGACGGCCTTTGTATTATTTTGGCAAATGGACACAATAATTCCATGAGGGTGGTTGTCTGAGTTACCTTCACTGTCTAAATGAGGATATTGAAACTTACATTGGAGTGGAAACTCTGTCTCAAAACTGACCCATAGGACACTTATTTGATTGGGATGTAAATTTTAAAATGACTGTAGCATATCCATTTTCATCAAGAACCATGTTGCAGGGTAGGGGGAGCTGGAGAGATGGTTCAGAGGTTAAGACTCTGTAGTGTTTTCACATAGGACACAAGTTCAGTTCCTACCACCAACAACAGGAAGCTCACAACCGTTTGGTATTCCATTTCTAGGAGTTCTAACATCTGTGGGTAACTACATTCACATGCAACCCCCCCATAACATAACAAAGAAAAACTTTAAATAAAAGAATCATCTAGGAGAAATAAAAATTTTAAGCATTTCAATTAATGTGCATAGCATTTAAGAACAAATGTATTAGGAAATACATAGGTTTTGTGTAGGATATGGCAAACCTAGTAGGGTTACAATATGATACAGCAATTTGTTAAACGTATTAAAAAAAGACTTAGCTTCTGTTTCACTAAGTTCAGTGCCCATAATTTGTCCACAATGGGTGATGACAGGTTAATACATATATTTCTGTAAGTTTGCACAACCTAATACTACTCCTCACAACAGCAACAAAATCTTCATCAAGCTAGGTGTTTATCAATGGACATATTGAAGGTAAAGCAACGCAAATCCATATGTGGCCTTGAAAGTGACATCACAAAAGAAGCATTTGTAAATTTTGTATAATTAAATGTTGTATATATATATACTCACGATATGACTAGAATATTTTAAATAAAACTATGAATCATAGTTAAAAAACAATTTTAAAAATGCCTATTTTTGATGTTTTATTCTTACTTATCTATTTTCTATTTTCTGTAATAAAACTATGAGCTTTATGATCAGTAAAGCTCACTATGATCAGTGAAATCTACACTAAATATAATTATTTATCTCATGATTAGAATTAAACTACAGAGAAGAGGGTTAATGTTGATTTTACATTTTCCTTTGTCTTAAAAAGACTGGAAATTTAGAGTGTGAACATGAGCAAAAGGGATTTATTTATTTATTTATTTATTATTTATCATTTGGAGAATGGGCAGATTAATTTTGGGGGGTGATAAGAATTGCCTGGCTTGTTCTCTCTTAGACCACATCAACTAAACTATAGCAAGTCAGTCAGTCATCTGGGTAATACAGGTCTGTGCGTTAATCAGAGGATAATTTTGTGACTACCACCACCCAAAACACACACAGGCACCCAGCAGGAAGCTGTGCTGATTGACACTATCATAAACTGGTATGCTCAGGAGGCAGATGAGGCCATTGGGCTACATAGCTCACTGTGACACTGATGCTTTTGGGAATCCAGCCTGTTTGTAATGAGCAACATACTGTCAGCAGAATTGCCAGATGTTAGAGTGATGTCGGAGGCTTTGCATGGGAATGATTCCCAGATGGGAGGTGGTATTTGCCACCTCTGCCCACATTCTATTGGCTAGGCTACAGTAACATGAACTTACTTAAACTAAACATCAAGGAAAACTGGGAAATATATGAAAGCATACAGGTTGGGTGTTCATACAACATGGGTATTCATACAACATGGGCATTCATACAACATGGGTCACGCTACTTCCACCTTTTAGGACCTCTTCTTTCGACTTTTGCTTACTTATTTTGGCATGTATGTATGTGTGTGGCATGCACCTGTATGTATGCATACTTGTGTGCATTTTTAAATTGTCCTTTTTGTTTATTGACCCAAGGTCTCTCACTGAACCTGGAGCTCCCGTTCTGGTTTGTCAGAGCATAACCTTGCTCTGGGCCTCCCATGTTTATGCATCTTGAGTCCTCAGATGGCCTGCAGCTGATATGATCACCAGGTGTTTAATTGGGTGCTGGGGATCTGAACTTGGGTTTTCACATTTTCACAGTAAGCCCTTGATCCACTGAGCCATCTTCTCAACTCCGACCTTGCCATAAAACCTCTGTCTGAGGTTCCCTATGTATTGAAACCATGTGGGAGCATAGAGGCTCACCTGGATTCATCATGTGCATCTTAGAGCTTCAGACACTGTTTAGTCAGAACAAATAGACTGCAATGCTGATTATTACTCCTGTAGTGCTTCCAAAAGCCAAGCGCCAGAGGTATGGTACTTAAGTTAAAATGGAGAGGAGGGCGAAAGGGGTGTTGCATATTCATGTAATGTTTGTTTCATATGCAGAATTACTCAGTCACTTCAGTGCTGCAGGGGTGACTGGTCATAGTCTCTGGCAATCTGAAATTCAACTTTTCTTGTTTTTTTTTTTTTTTCATTTTTTTCTCTTTATTAGATATTTTCTTCATTTACATTTCACATGTTATCCAGAAATTTTCCCTTAACCTCCCGCGTCCCCGCCCTGCTCCCCTACCCACACCCTCCCACATAATGGCCCTGGCATTCCCCTGTACTGGGGCATATAGAGTCTGTATGACCAAGGGGCCTCTCCTCCCAATGATGGCCAACTAGGCCATCTTCTTCCATATATGCAGCTAGAGACATGAGCGCAGGGGGAACTAGTTAGTTCATGTTATTCTTCCACCTAGAGGGTTGAAGACCCCTTCCGCTCCTTGGGTACTTTTCTTGTTTTTGAAACCCTCTACTCACTGAATCACTTACTGGTGTTTTTAATGAATCAGCTTAGAGTCTGCAGGATGCCATGATGTGACTGTATCAAGGCACTTCTGGGTTCTGTGACCTTGTTTTTGGAATGTCATGTAGGAGAGAGACTGGGCTTGTCAGGATAGAGTACAACCAAGGTCACCTTTAGGGTACTTCTCTACTCTTTGAAGGTCTGACTTGTGTTTCCTGTAGACAAGTCTCAAAAAGGATTGCTGAATGAGGCCTTCCGGTATACTCTAGTTAGCTCTGGTCTTATCAGTTGTGCTTTAAAATGTGAGCCATGTTTGAGGACAGATAATAGTGAAAGGGGAAGTGTTAGTGTGTAAGTGGGATCAGGGGTGGATGTTTCTTTCACATCTGAAATCCTCTTTAGAGGGTATCTGAAAGAGTAGCCATATTGTCACACAGCCCCTCCGGGTACACCTGTTCCCTAGAAGGGGAGCAGATGGTAAGTATAGGAGATTGGGGCTGGGCCTGAAGACGCTTCCCCTCTGTCCTCCAAATTTTACCATAAACTGTTCAGCAAACAATTTTCCTGAAATCCTCTACTTTACTGATTTTTTTTCCACTTCAGAGATCAAAAGTACAATCTTTTATTTTTTTCTATCAACTTTCAAATATATTTGCATCCCTTTAACCTTCTTGAGCTCTGGTCTTTATATATGGAAAGGGAGAAACTGTAATGACTGTCAAAGGCTCTTAGACAATGAAACTTCAGAACATAAAAGTCAGTTAAGTTTTGAGTGCTATGATCATTTAGATAATGTTTGACATATTGTGAGATATAACGGCAAACATGCCCCGTCAGCCCACACCACCTGCCCACCCATTCTCCACTTCTGTCAATTGCCACTTCTGTCAGCCATGCGCTCATATACATCTTTCTTTTGCAGCGTTCTCATAAAACATTTTGCAAAATTATAGTGGCATATGTGGGAATAAACCTAGTTACCTGCTCTTAAGAAACTGTACAAGCTGAGAAAAGCTGGAGAAACTTAACCTGATACACTGTGTTAGTATATTTTCTATTAGTGTAACAAAATACCAAGAAAAAAATGGAGTGGTTGATAAAGATTATTTAGCTCAATTCTGAGCATGGCATCAGCAAGAGATTACCTTTAGTATAGATCTTCTCACATATCATGGAGAGGCAGGTAGCTTCGTCTGGGAGAGGACAAGCTTACATAATAAGCTAGAGTCAACAAAGATCCCAGAAATACTCCTTGATAACTACCCTCTGCAGAGAACTAATCTGGATCTCTTTGGAGTAGCCCCCTCAGTGACTCAGTGCTACACCACTAACTAGGTAGATCTCCTTAAAGAGCCCTCAGCTAAGTGACATCACTCCCAACACAGAACATTGGAGAACATGTTCAAATATAGTAGCAATCGAGAATGCTCCCCAGCTTTAGGCCCTTCCCAGGTCTCCCATTCTGCCACGTGTTAGGATCACAGCAATCCAATAGTGCCTGCAATTAAAACTGACTGTGCGAACATACTTACTTTTGCTTTCAACATGCTGCCTGGAACTTCACAGGATCAACTTGAGCAAATGCCCCTACCAGATAATCCAGGAAGCCTATAGTAAATTTTCTTGATCAGTGATTGATATTGGAGGGACCATCGTATAGGCGGTGGTACCATCCTGGACAGATAGTCATAGATGGTATAAGAAAGGAGGCTGAGCAAGCCATAGAGAGCAAGCCGGTAAGCAACACTTCTTCATGGTATGGACATCAAATCCTGTCCCCTGGTTCTTCCTTTAATTCCTGTTATGAACTTAATGAGGGGCTGTGATGTGGACCTATAAACTAAAATCAGCCTTTTCCTTCCCAAGTTGCTTTTGCCAATAGCGTTTTATCACAATAATAGAAGTATCCCAACCAAGACAGTATTGCGCACTTGAGTGTATCTTACCCTGCTGGTCTGATTGTTGTGGTTCATTGTGTGACTATCAGCCAGGAAGCTATCTTTGACTATGTTATTATATGTGTAAACTGTAAGAAATGTATACAATGTATGTAAATGAAGATAGTCTCTAGAGTATACCAGGGAGAAAAAAAAAATGGCCAGAAAACCAAAGTACACAGAGGGAAGCTCTTTCCCTGAAAGGCATTTTAAGGCTAAATGAAAGGCATCTGTATAGTGCAGATATCTGATTCGAATAGGAGGAGGAAGGGAGATATGTAAGAGAATATTCCAGCCACATCCTCAATTCAGCCACATTAAAAGCTGAATGAGAGGTTGTAGAGGAAACTTCAGGCAGATCTAGCTTTGAATTTGACCATAGCCTTTTAGTAAATATACAGTATTGTCTGGTTACTTTGAATAACAGCTCTCTAACTTTGAGCCTTTATTGGTAACATGTCTGACACTGTTACTGCTGGAATTCAATGATGGTCCCTGTTTGGGAGCTTAGCCATAAGCCTGATACCTCAGTGTACAGAATTTTATTAGTATGGATACACACTGCATTGCACCTAGAATGTCTGAGCATGATGTGATAATATCATAATGTAATAGTGTCCACTCTGCAGTTAGCAATCTAAGCTTGGTCGGATGAAAACAGAGCAAACCCACATGCCTACAGCATAGGGGCAAAGATGGTTTTAACAACAGCTCTGTTGGTGTAGCTCCCAGAACTAAGTGATTGACTCCTTCAATTTCTGAGGAATGTGTTTATGAAGATCCAATAGATGCTGTGAACCCTAGCCTGTATTGAGTACTGGCTCCAAATGAAATGGATCCACTTAGCTCTCTGGGTGTGTTAGCTTTCATCTGGGTGTGTTAGCTTTCATCTGCCCCACCCCCGTCTCCTTATCCTCACTCCTTTAGAACTTTGTTGCTCTGCCCTTGGTATCTAGGTGGGACCACCTCATCACAGTGATCTATCAAGACCTTAAAGAACAATGTTATTTATTTTTATGTTACCCATCCCACACTTAGATTTGAACAATCATATTTTCCTAAAAAGAAAAAAAAGAATAAACCACGGCTCTCCCCTATTTTGGAGTTGAGGACTTTGTTTCTTCTCTGTTCTTTCTTCTCACTGAATTTGTCTGTACAGCAACGAACAAAATATATTGAGCTCTAGAGATATTATTTTAACAACCGAATTTCATCCAAGACTTAAGCATTCAGAATTAGGGGAGAAAATCCTCAATTCATATAGTTTTCAGTGTAACTTAGAAGGTGAAATTGATGTTTTTGGACCAGGCCCCTTCTCCTGGCGCACTTTTAATAGCTTCAGAGTGCAGTGGTGCTTGACAGAGAACTTTGAAGGAGGAAGAAGCACTCAATGTGGTGACCTACTTAAGTGTCAGTGGATTGGAGCACTAGGCAAGACTACGTGGTGACCAATACTGGGGACACACACGTCACTGAGATTGTCAGACACTTGCCCTGAGAATGCAATGATGACAGCGTATTTGAGTCAGTGTAATACTAGGACCAGTCACATGGGATTCGCCTTTCCCCATTGCTCCAGGTTAACTTGTCCTCATGTCCTCCGCGAAAGGCTTGGCAGGTTGTCAGTCTTATGTGTTTGTGAAATTAATTAGGATACCAAACTGTCTTTGCCCATATTTAAAAAAAAAATATCCTTTCCCCATTGGAAACATTATAACTGAAAATGTTAGAGGGAATTGCAATACAAGGCCACCCTGCAGTAGAATTGGTGGTACAGTGGTAACAAAACCCCTTACAAGGGTAGAAGATTCGTTAGAAATCCACATGACTGGCCATAACTCAAAAGCTCTGGGTATAACTGCTCTGTTTTTCCTTTCAGACATTTGAACTTAACTCCTGGCATCCTGGTGAGAGTTTTTGTGAATCTAAATTGTAATAGCAGGGGAAGGCTTCTGGACTTAGGAGCCTGGATATCAGCTCTTTTCTATTTGGTATGCCCCAGGTGTTCTTCTCATAACCCCCTATCTTTCATTATAGCCATCCTTGTTGGGTTCAATTTTACCAACTAGTGCTAACTCTAAGTGCAGTTAACATAGCGCAGAAGGGGTTGGGTAATGGTCATTTCACAGAGCTTCGCCTTGTGCTGGAGTCCTAGCAGCCATGTTGGGCATGACATGAACCACTCTCAGGGAGTATTTAGATCAGATTCATAAATCATGTCTTTAACTATCACACTGACTGGAATTCAGTGGATGGTGAATGGAGGTGCATACAAGACGATTGCACAGTGAAGATGTCCTTGCTTCCCCATGACAGTGGAGTTCGCTAGATAGCAGTGATAGTTCGAAAATAGGTAAGTAATACAGTTATTTTAATCTATATATAAAATCCCATTTCTATATAAACATTGGGGATTTTCTTGGTGGGGTTGAATATATACTCAACTCTACTTATCTTCATCTTCATCTACTGAAGGATGATGGTACATAGAATAAGAACTTCCCCAGGATTTTCTCCCTCTCATGTCACAGTAGCTGAGATCCTCATAGTTGTATCTACACCTGTGGCTGGTATATGCAGCATAAACCATGCAGCTGAGTGTCTGTGCCTTAGTAGGAGAATTACATTCACAGTATTTTACTGCTTTTTCTAAGTAAGCTTATTCTTAAATGTAGTTAAGAATTTTGTTTTCTTTTAAAAATCATGGCAGTAGATTAAAATATGGCCACAGTTTTGGTATAGAGGAGTGTTGCTTTCTATTAGGAGTGGGAATTAGAGATCAAAGATCATTCAGTCTCCTGTGCTGTGATATAGGCGCAGTGATTCATCCTTAGCCTTGAAGGCTGGGATTTACAATCTCAATTTCTACTGTGAAGGATTGAAGCTTGTTTAGTGAGAGCCAGAAATGTTCTTGGGGTTTGGTAAATGACTTCTCTCATTTAGGTCTGAAACCGCAAGTCATGCTCTTAAGCATTTTATCCTGTCAGAGTGGTGAGCTCTGCTGCTACCTTGCCACCAGGAAAAGTAGGACCATATTCTTTTCCTATGCTGTATGCCTTATTGGTAGCCAGTCACTCCCCAGGTCAAGTAGCACCATCTACTTATAAATGCTCTGCTTGAAGGAACATGACAATGGGTCATGTACCGAAAAGCAACATTGCTTCCTACTGGCTTGAGCACAGCCTGCTTAGTTTTCTCTTCTGGCATCATTCCTCCAGATAGGACTCAGGTGAGCTCACAATGAAGATGTGACTTTTGTTGCATGAGTATTTTGCTGGGTAAAACAGTCATGGTCCTGACAAGGTTCTGGGAAACCACTCCAACAGAGTGTCTGAAGAGGGATGTTATGGAATTTCTAGTAGGAAATTTCTCAGAAAGAAAGAGGTTCTATGTCCCCTGCTTCCAAAAAGACAGTGCCAGTGGATCAGGCTTCATCATCCATTTCCTCATTCTAGAAAGGCTATGTAGAGAATGTGACCATGGCCGTTGCCCCCACAGGAGTAGGTGGGAACTCTGATGGACCACATAGTACCAGTAGCTGCTTGCTGGACTGTCATATACAATAGGGATGTCAGGGAATTTGCTTTCTCTTTGTTTCCACCCTTTCCTCCATTCTTCAGTCTTTCCATGTCCATTTTCTGTTATTACTATCACTTCTTTTAATTTCACCAATATTTTTCAATTATTTTTGCAATCAGCACTGATTAGAAAAAAATCCATAAGGCCATTTTTTTAATCTAACAGGAAAATGCAACATACACATATATATATTTACATGGATGGATGAATGATTTCTGATTCTCTTGATCATACAACAGGATCTTGGTATAGATTCTAGAATTTCCTTCTTCACTGTCTTTTTTAGAGTTCTAGAAGTGTCTCATAGCAATAGTAACAACAGGAACCCTGGCACTTCCTGTACTGTAGTATACTTTAACTTTCAGGCTCTGCATTCTTATTAGCAAAAAGAAAAGAAAGCTATTTTGTGTCTCAGTTTTCCATCCTTGAAATGTCTTTTTTTTTATTAGCTATTTTCTTCATCTACATTTCAAATGTTATCCCCAAAGCCCCCATACCACTAAACCCAGACACTATTGAAATAGCTTAATACTATTTTATAAGCTAGTTGTAGTTTGATCACAGGTAAATAAACAAATGGAAAACCATAATGCCTAGCCCATTGTAAGTAAATGCACACATGACATGTAAATGAACACACGTGTGACAGAGCTGTAAATTCATGTGCATTGTTATTGTTCACAACAATACTTTCTCACTGTTTTGAAGAGAGGAGAGCATGTCTAAGAGTACAAGTGCTTAACTAGTCATAGACTTGGTGCTATATTTAAATCAGTCCTTACCCACCCTGGAATAACTGACATTTTGTTCTGCTTGCATCCTATGGTGGGCAGCTAGCCTCTGTATTATAGGACTTTTCTGTATCCACATCCTCCAATCTCCAATGTTACCCTCATACAATGGCAATCAACCCCACCCTCGGGTAAAGAAGTTGCCACCAAGGCTAATGACCTCAGTCTGATCCCTCAGATGCACATGGTAGAAGGAGAAAAACAGCACGTTGTCCTCTGATAGCCACATTGTATCAGGCACTATCATGTGCATATACACATGCACAACATAAATAAATGTAAAATATTGCCTGCACATAATACCATATATCCTTAGGAACTGGAGCTATGTGCTCAGTGCTATGCATGAGCTCTCATCCTAAAATCTAGTCTTGTGTCTACTCTGTTCATTGTTCTTGTGATGTAGAAAATTATTTTACACACACACACACACTCACACACAGATGAGCTAAGTGATGAAGTATTTTTTCACGTTAAAAGAGAACCTTTTTCTTTCCAACTTTCAAAGCTATATAATTACTTTAAATAATCAGCTTTGTGGGTGTAACCAAAACTCAACTCAATTAAAATAAATAATGATACATAGCTAGGGTGCTGTCCCTTTGGTCAGTGATTAGAACAAATATACATTATTCTTCAAAATTTGCTCCTGAATTCCATGGAAGTGGAGGAGGTGGGGTAAGCTGAGGGGCATGAGTGGGACCTTTCAAAGGTTAGCAGTAGCAGCTTCTCACTGAAACTGTTACAGGACTAGATTTGGGACACAAAGGAGAAAGGGTAGAGGGTGCTGTGAATGGAGTGTTACTGTCTGAAGATGTGGTCCTCTCAGAATTAGTAGAAAATTCTCTTCTCTGT
>LR749783.1:686826-799455 GCA_902729485.2 Mus minutoides | reverse complement strand
AGAGGCAGAGGCAGAGGCAGAGGCAGAGGCAGAGGCAGAGGCAGAGGCAGAGGCAGAGGCAGAGGCAGAGGCAGAGGCAGAGGCAGAGGCAGAGGCAGGCAGATTCCCGAGTTCAGTGCCAACCTAGTCTACAAAGCTGGTTCCAGGACAGGAGAACTACACAGAGAAACCCTTTCTAGAAAAACAAAACAAAGCAAAAACAAACAAAGGAACAACAACAAAGTTTATAGAACAGCAGTGTAGGAGGTTATATGCAAATGCTGTGGCATTTTATTACTACAGGTTATTCATATTAAATGATTTCATTGGGAATTAATAAATATATGTATTTATAAATGAAACTTTGATCATATTTACTTCACATTTATACTAAGTAGTTTCATCAAATATATTTTCACAAATATATTCTATAGGTTACTTATATTGACAATGTTTACTCCTACAATCCATACTATATCATTTTATATGAGCAACTTGAACAACTACTGATTTGGCAATCAAGAGTTTCCAGAACGAAGCTCTTACACATACTGAGGATCTATAAGACTAAAGTCTTGCTTTCAAAAGTAGAGCAATTCCCATGGGAGGCACGACCTCCATAACTTTACTTCTTGAACTGGTACCATCCCCTCGTCCTGTCACTGTTCATCACTCCTGCCATCAGTGTGGAGTTGCTGAATGCACACCATTCCTCTTAGACAGGATGCCCACTGCCCTTCTTTTAAGACATGATACAGCAGACATTGTTTGCCCATGCAGGGAGCATCATACCTAACTTGATGAAACTACTCATGTAGATAGAATATTTTTTACAGTCTGCCCTTTACCACCAAGACTCTAAATATCTCATCCTTGCTGCTTCTACAAGGCCTTTCCTGAAGTGGTGGCTGTCTGCTAGTCTCCATTTGCCTATCCTTTTGTGATGTATGGCGATGGAGGAGAAGGCTTATCTGCAGCCTTTCCTACTTATGTGGAGGTTGCTTCAAACAGGGGTAACCCAGAGGCTGCTCAGCATTTTTGAGGCGTTATGTTCTCTGTGATGGTTGCCTTCCCCACCTGCTTTCTTCTTTGAAGTATTCTTACATTCTAAAGGCTGCTGCAAGCCAGGATGAGTTCTTGGCGGCTCTGTTCTTATTTATCCTTGACTCTGAAGACTATGGATGCATGTTTCTTTGGCCAGTTCTCTTACAATCATATGGTAACATCTAAGGAATCCCTTAACATTATATTATCATCTGAGATGAAGTTCACAGAAGAGAGGGAAGTCTGGGAAGTCAATGTTAACCTAAGGAAAGATACAAATCAAGGTTGCTTGTGTACCCAGGATGAAGTTGTAAAATGGAACTTCAGACAAAACGTTCAGCTTACGTTTCTGACACATGCTCATATAAGGTGGATGCTAGATTAGATTTGGCTTAGTTTCCCAGAGTTTTTCCTAGCTTGTTTTGTTGCCGTTGCCCATAAGTGCAGACTTTACAATTCATTAAGAGTAGATGTTTTTAATTGTACGATAAGTGTTGAATCAACATACACCATATGTCTGTACACTAGAACAAGTCTGCTGCATTATCTATACATACTGCAAGCATACAAGTTACATTATGTGAATTACATGAATTAATTCCCCCAACTGCTATACAAAGTGAATTCTATCAGTCTTTTTTTAAAGGAGAATTAATAATGTGAATTATATATATTAATTCCTCCAACTGTTATACAAAGTGAATTCTATCAGTCTTTTTTAAAAGAAGAATTAACAAATATACAAACAAACAAACAAACAAACACCAAATGGGTATTACTTCATCCTAAAATAACCACAATTTATTCAATATTCTTCAACATTTTAAAAAATCTTATACAACTTTAGTCTGTAAGAAATGAAATGATTTTTACTATGAAAATCATTTTCTTTATATCTTGTAGGGAAAATCAGATGAAGTGACGGTAATCCGTGTGCTGGTTTGAATGGACATGTCCCCCACAGACTTGATGTGCCAGGGTTGTGGGGCTACCTAGGAGGTCTCCTCCCGCTCAGAAGAGAAGGGAAGGAGAGATGGGGAGGAACTCTGTGAGGGAAAGACTGGGAGCAGAGGTCAGTTACCAGGGGATATAAAATGAGTTAACAAATAAATGAATTGGGGAAGAAAAGAATGAATTACTAGGAATTAACAAAATAGAAATGATATTTTTTTACTCATTGTATCTAGGCTGGGAATTTCAGTGGCATGGGGCACTGGCAAGTGGTAAAGACTTCACAGCAAAGGATTGTGTGTGGTGACGCAGAGAAGGCACAATAGCTTTGTCTACACATGAAGCCACTAATGCCGTCCTTGGAACCATCTTCCTAATCCCATCCTAACTCCATCCCCCAAAGTGCCCTCTTCAAATACTCCTATCATATGAATTTGCTAATTAAAATTTCCACACATGAAGGCAGGAGGTGCATATTCTGCCAAGAGCAAACCATTAACGTGGGTCCTTGTCAGCCACACCCAGACACATCTATGTAGCCAAAGAGAACAGTGCCAGAGGTCAGAATGTAAAAGGATAAAGCCTTGGAGTAGGTTGCCCTGGATAGGAGGCCAGATTTGCCTCCATTTCTTAACTCAGAAATCCTAGGAACTTCTCAACATTTATGTGCCCCATGTTCTCCCATGTGCAGCATGGATAATAGTGGCATCTCTTTCATTGAAGTGTACAGTTATTGCATTTAAATCACTTCACATAGTGCTAATAACACTAAGTGTAAACTCTTGTTACTTGACTTATTTGAGATGTAAGGACTGACCCTGTCTAAGCACATTGGGTATCCATTCTCTCTACTTTAGAGACATGCAAAGGCTGTAAGTCATCTGTGTAATACTCTCATTTCTTCCCAGTCTCTTTCTTCTAAATACCACAGGGCCATTAAGCCTGTTCTTGCACAGAAGTAGGCAATTCAGTTAACTTTCTCATCTTTGGTTTTTTTTTTTTTTTTTCTAAAGATAGGCTTGCACTCTCAGCCATGAAAATGGATACGTGACCAAGACTTGACATACCTAACCATCTGCTTCAAAGTTAGATGTCCCAAGGGTCCTTATGTGATGTTAGTTGATCATGGCTCTTCATGCAGGTGCTACATGCAATCATGGTAAAACACTCTCCCCTTTCTTCTTCTTCTTCTTCTTCTTCTTCTTCTTCTTCTTCTTCTTCTTCTTCTTCTTCTTCTTCTTCTTCTTCTTCTTCTTTTCTTCTTCTTCTTCTTCTTCTTCTTCTTCTTCTTCTTCTTCTTCTTCTTCTTTTCTTCTTCTTCTTCTTCTTCTTCTTCTTCTTCTTCTCTTCTTCTTCTTCTTCTTCTTCTTCTTCTTCTTCTTCTTCTTCTTCTTTTCTTCTTCTTCTTCTTCTTCTTCTTCTTTTCTTCTTCTTCTTCTTCTTCTTCTTTTCTTCTTCTTCTTCTTCTTCTTCTTCTTCTTCTTCTTCTTCTTCTTCTTCTTCTTCTTCTTCTTCTCTTCTTCTTCTTCTTCTTCTTCTTCTTCTTCTTCTTCTTCTTCTTCCTCCTCCTCCTCCTCCTCCTCCTCCTCCTCCTCCTCCTCCTCCTCTTCCTCCTCTTCCTCCTCCTCCTCCTCCTCCTCCTCCTCCTCCTCCTCCTCCTCCCAGGGCTGAAAATTGAACAAAGAGCTTTACATATATCGAATACAGTCTTTACCATGGGTCTATATCGCAGCCTATCCTTTTGTCTTTCTCTTACCGTAGCTAGGAGAACATGGAACATTTTTTTTTAATGCACTAGCATAAATTCTAGAAATGTACCCGACGCCCAGAGCCCTTCAGCCAGGAAAAGGGTGCAGGCCACAGACTCCCTTTGTTCCTCCCTGCCACAGACATGTGGTCATGGGGATGCCCAGACAAAATAGTCTAAGAAGACACAGCTTCTTTAAGTGTCCTCTGTTCTTTATAAATATAGTTCCCTAAAAAGGTGCACTAATATTTCAAATAGACTCTGGGGGTTGGTTTCCAGAAGCTGAGCGGATTGTGTTTTTCCAACCAACAGCATTCTGCCCTCGAGGAATAGATCTGTGACAGAGGAATGCAGGCCAAGCGTCCCCTGTCTTGTTGACACCTTTATTAATGTTCCGTGGTAAGAAAAGAAATAATCTATTCATACAGGTCTCAGCTCAGCCTGGAATATACATCTGAAGGCCAGAGGAAGGGAGGGGGCTGAGTGGGGAAAAAACATTAAAAGGAAAAAAAAAAGTCTGGTTGGTCTTTACAACCATAAATGGTAAAACTAACCCTGTTCCCCTGCCAGCCAGAAGAATAGTCAGGCAAGGTTTTGATTTACAGGAACAGCTCAGCAAGGGCCTTGTGGAGAGAGCTTCATGCCTGCTATAAAAATGTGATTAGCTATAAAACAGAGAGATTTAACAAGAACATTTAAGCACAGGCAACAGACCTGTATGAAAATAAACAAAAACAGAAATTGCTGTCTGAGCCTTTAACCCCTTCCTTTAGAGGCTGGGATTAGAATTGCTGTTTAGACTTGTGACTAATAAAAGTTCATTCATGCTTAGAACCAAAAGCCAAAGGGGAGATGACCTTGAAGTTTGCAATATACTCATTGTGCTCACCCTCAGTGACTTTTCTTTTGGGGCTTGCATGAAGAGGAATTATCCAAGCCCCCTGAAACTGCTTCCTGAGTCAGACTCTCCCTGGACGCCTAGGTTGGAAAGCAATGGAAGCCAGTGGTGGTGGAGCCCTGGAGAGAAGAAGATTTAAAGACTACAGTGTCAGAGTGCACTGCTTTTAGCTGCACTCCCCAGCTCGCTCTGTGTCAAGGCTGAAACAGCCACAGCTTGGGAAGGACCTTGGCTGGATATTCTCTGGATGGGCAGCTCTTTCAAACAAAGTGGCCCTCCCGAGACAGGCTGCGGAGGCTGGTGGCCCATCGCTGACTGTAGGAGAGTACGAGAATACCTGTCCAGTTTTCACCCACCACAGACAGGGTGATTTCTCACCAATCATCCCCTTCCTGTCAACAAGTCCGTGTCCTACTTTCATGTCTTCTTTGTGTATGACCTGCTGAGCTCATTTAGAGTTTCTTGCCAAAGTGTGGATGGATTATTTACTACAACATAGACCACATATCTGTGGCTACACCACCGGACTACAAGGACACCCTTTCCACCATTAAGTAGTAATTGTCTTGTAGGGAGGGGTGCACATCTCATGTGGTTCTCTCTCATCCATGATTCAATATCAGCGGCCAAATTGTATGCCGAACGAAGACAGTTTCTTAACAACTAATGAGAAAGACATGTCTGTAGGATTTCTTCACTATATTTCTGTCACTATGTCAAGTATGGTCTCAGTCCCTGCCATCACCTCCAGGGAGATTATCCCACAGCCTTTAAGAGGCAGAACTGGAATTTAACGCTGGCTTTTTAGGCTCTTTTGCTCTGTGGAAGGCAGTGGACGTTCTCTCAGGGAACAGGATGTGCACTCTGTGTCTGACTGCAGGCAATTTCTTTATGCCAGGTTTGAGCCTGAGACTGATTTCCTTGCAATACAGATAACCTGCAAAGTTTTATTTCCTGTGGAAGAGGCATGCCTCCTTAGAGCTGGAGCCATCTTGCTGACTTTTCTGGCTTCCCTGGGCTTATCTTGCTTCTCCTTGCCTTCCTGAATACATTTGGCTCAAGGCTCCTTTCATCCTGGGATGGATGATGCTCATCTGAGATTGGGACACAGTGACTCAGATGCATTTTCCTTGAGCTCTACCACTTCTGAGAGGCCTGGGATCCATCACTACTACCAACAATAGATAACTGCAATTAAACGTTCCTGAAACATCAAATGAGATTACCGGGCTTTACAGTTGCCCTTTGAATTACAATTCTTCCTCCCACCAAATCCTATGCATTGATTTCAGAGATTACAAGGGGATTATTGTGAATTAGAAGGGTTTCCAGATACAACCTAGAATCTTAAATACCATGTTTACTTACTTTTACCTGGACATAAAACCTCATTAAGAGTTTATCCTGTGTGTCTCTTTGTTTTATTGATATTTCCCATACTCAGTGGCATTTCTCAGGTTCTTTAACGCATTGCTTATGACATGTTTTTTTTTTTTTTAAATCACTGTTTGATTTCTAATAGAAAATGTCATTAAATGAGTGTTGATACCCTTTTGTTTGTGATATTTTATGAGCACCAGTTTTTGAGAATGTTGGTAGTGATGACTTCTACCATAATAAGATCTGAGTTTCTTCCGAGGTGTGCATGAAAACCTGAGAGACAGATCCACCTTCCTGGAATCCCACATTCCCTGGAAGTGATACTTGGAGAAATGCCCATTCACTCTTGAAAATTCTTTGGTGTAAGGCTCCCTTCACCTGATTGGTGGCTGCAGTCCCCTTGCTAGCTCTGTACTATAGTATCTGCATGCTTGTTATAACAGCTTCATCCTCCACACTAAAGCTGTACTGTCAGCAGCTTTATGTTAGCATAATGGTAGATGACCAACAAAGCCTTCTGTGGAAGGCATAAATGAACAGGCTGTTACAGAGCAATATGACAGAGAAAAGAAGTCCATGGATAATACAGCAACACATGGATGATTGGGATTTCTGGGGATTCAGTAGCCAGATTGTCATGTTCACAAAATTGTGAGATCATATCCCTTTGGATATGTGAGTTTCAAGAGAGTTTGATCTGTCTGTTCAGTTTCAAGATGTGTATGTGCACATGTGTGAGTGTGTGTAGAGTGACAGAAAGACACACACACATACACACACATACACAAACACATACACACACACAGAGTGAGAGTGAGTGAGAGAGAGAGAGAGAGAGAGAGAGAGAGAGAGAGAGAGAATATATCTGTGTATTTAAAAAGAGACAGACTCATTTTGGCAACATGTTTGTAAGGATTGTAAATGCATGACCAAGGAATTACATTTAATTTGAAGCCAATCAGAGCAAATCTATGGTTTTGAGCCAACGAATGGTAAGATTTAATAACTCCTATAAGACTAAAATGATAGCCTGTAGAAGGCAGTAAGACAGGCAGAGGGGTTTCTGCACACACTATTTCCACATTCTAAGCTCCAGGTAGGGTGACAGACGTAGAGGGAAAGAAGTGAAGACAGAATGTTGGAGGTGAAAGAGACATTTTTAAAAAAGAGTTGACAGACCATCTAGGCACACAGACTTAATTAAACTATCAAAGAAAAGAATTTGCCTCTCTTTTGCATATTTTAAAGCTTGACTGAAAAAAGCAAACACAAAGGAGATTCTGTCCTTTTCCCTGGATGTGCTTAAACATAGGTTAAAAAGAAAAAAAAAAGTGACTGAATTTTAACACCAATGTTGCTTTGGACTTTGCCCAAGTTAATCAGCATCCCAGAACAAAATGCTAAAAAAAAATTCTGCCTTTTTAAAATTGCCAAATGCTTCAAATATGCTCTCAGGATAAGAATATTCATGGTACGATCAGTCTACTTGCAGATAATTTGGAGGAAATTTGATGTTGACTTACAGCCTTGTTAATAACATAAAAAGTTGCAACATTAAAGCAAAGTATTATGTTGTTTATAATGTAAGTTTCAGAAGTTGGGTCATAGGGAACGAATCAGAGGGAAAATTATAGAATAGGGGTCCTTTAAAAATGCATAGGCAGACACACAAGCACAAATACACACATGCACAAAAATAAACACACAGAGACACACACACATAGAGACACACAAAGATGCACAGCACAGACACACACAGATGCACGCACATATAGATATACACAAAGATACACAACATAGACACACACAGATGTATACATATATAGTCACACACACACAAAAATACACAATAAAGACACACAGATTCATACAGACACACACAGATCCACACACATATAGACATACACACAAAGATACACATTAGAGACACACAGCTATATAGACACATACACAAAATGATACAGAATAAACATACACACAGATGCATACATATATAGAAACACCAACATGCACAATACAGACACACACATACAGACACACACAGATGCACATGCATATAGACACACAAATATACACAATACACATATACACAGATGCACACACACACAGATGCACGCATGTATAGACACACACACAGACCCATACACACAGATGCACACATAAGCACACACATTATCTATTTGTAAAACTCGCTGATGTTCTCATGGGATTCTATGAAGACCTAACAACTTGTAGAACGTGACCAAGTTAGTCACACAGTCTAAGAAAGCAGACATCTCACAAAACACACACGAACTCTGTGTGTGCATGGAGCATCAGAGGGATATGTTAGCGAAATATTCTGAAGCTTAAAGTGTGAAGAATTACCTGCATATTGTAGTCATGTTTTATTCCAAGTACTTGGAATATTGAGGCAGGCAAATTACTATGAGTTCAAGTCCAGCCAGGCCTGCATATTACTAGTAAGACTCTGTCTCAATATATTAATTAGTTAAATATAAGTTTATGAACCACGGGGATTTTGATGTGACTTTGTAAATGAATCTAGTGACCTTTACATTTTACAATCAATAGTGAGTTGAACAAAATAAGGATACTGTAATAAATTTATTTCTTTTTTATTCCAAATTTTTTATTAGATATTTTCTTAAGTTACATTTTAAATGCTATCCCAAAAGTTCCCTTTACCCTCCCCACACCCTGTTCCATTACCCATCACTCCCACTTCTTGGATTTGGCCTTCCCCTGTATTGGGGCATATAAAGTTTGCAATACCAAGTGGCCTCTCTTCCCAATGATGGTCAACTAGGCCATCTTCTGCTACATATGCAGCTAGAGACACGAGCTCTGGGGGTTCTGGTTAGTTCATATTGGCTGACAAATACAGAAGTGGATGCTCACAGTCATCTATAGGTTGGAACACAGGGCTCCCAATGGAGAAGCTAGAGAAAGTACCACAGGAGCTGAAGGGGTCTGCAACCCTATAAGAGGAACAATAATAAATTTATGTCTTATAATATATAAGGCTCTGTTTTATTCCAAGCTCTCTTTGAAACATTGGTAAATATAGTTGACTGTAGCCCCACCCCAGCCCCCTCAGGTAAAAGTAATTTTCTTTCTCTCTCATATCTCTATAGGACACACAAAATCAATATTGCTAACTCACAATCAGCATCATTGAATTCAATTCAAAGACTTTGGTGAAGGCTGGGTGGTNTATATAAGGCTCTGTTTTATTCCAAGCTCTCTTTGAAACATTGGTAAATATAGTTGACTGTAGCCCCACCCCAGCCCCCTCAGGTAAAAGTAATTTTCTTTCTCTCTCATATCTCTATAGGACACACAAAATCAATATTGCTAACTCACAATCAGCATCATTGAATTCAATTCAAAGACTTTGGTGAAGGCTGGGTGGTGGAGGAGAGATGACTCAGCAGTTAATAGCACTGACTGCTCTTCCAGGTCCTGAGTTCAATTCCAGCAACCACATAGTGGCTTACAATAATCTGTAATGGGATTTGATGCCCTCTTCTGGTGTGTCTAAAGACAGCTATAGTGTACTCTTATGTATAAAATCAATAAATAAATCTTAAAAAAATTAATTTGGACTGTAAGTGTAGATTGTTTTCTATAACAAAAACTAACATTAAAGGTTGCTTAAGGAATACTTAATTAACTTTAATCAAATTAATCAGCAATTTGTATTTCTTTAGAGAGTGTTTACAAACTAATTAAAATGTTGTGATAGCATATCCATCTCTCATCTTGCAATTTTTTTATACCTCTGTGTAGGTAAAGCAATCATCCTAGGTCATAAATGAAACTAGTAATGTGCATTTTGCTTGGTTTAGTAAGCACTCCCTCCTGGTTTTGAGAAGGATACCTTCAGAGTATATTTTGATCTGTTACTGGATAAGGAGGGCATTTAGTACTCTAGGTGAGAAGATAGTAGTAACCCTAATTTTTAATATCTGGGAAGAGTCCTTTTATTAAAGTCCACAAGAAAGTTTCTGGCTGTATTGTCTAGTTGGCAGAAATTCATACCAGGGAACAGGTAGAAAGGGCTAGAGCAATGTTTCACAAACTGTGGGTCGTGACCCCCTTGGGAATCAACCTATGTTTCACAGGGGTCACCTAAGATTACCAGAAAATATGGATTTTTTACAATTCATAACAGTAGTAAAATTACTTATAAAGTAGCAACAGAAATAATTTTATGGTTGGTCACCACATGAGGAACTGTATTAAAGGGTTAGTGCATTAGGAAGGTTGAGAACCAATGGACTAGCATATACAGATCAAGGGTTACCAAGTCTAAGTCAGCAACTGGTCATTATATGAATAGTATCTTGAGAAACACTATCCTAATCTGACCTATAGATACCTTAGAACACGTGTCATGTTTCTGGGAAACTGCCCGAGACAACCTCTAACTGATATTTTGATGAATGTGCTAGTTATATAAGTTATTGTGACACAAAACTTAGGCAGTAGCCAGTTTAATCTGTGAATATTGTCTCCCCAACACAGTTTCCCTAAGACATGATCTGGACAAAGAAGTATTCTTATTGTTCAACTGCCCACCTGACTGCCCATCTTAAGAGTTAAGTTTAAGATTAAACATATTATTGGTATCTTTCCAGTATTCTTATTATCAAATGGATGATGGAAATAGAGCTGTGTGCCCTGTAAGGTCTGTTTCCTTTCTCATTAGCAATGGCAAGAACCCTTCTTGAAGTGGAACTAAAACCTTTATAGTGAGTTCACCCAAGCCTCCAAAGGACTTGAAGAGGTCACACATTTGATCAAAATGACATGTTTAAAAATCCTCTTTTCAAGATATGGTACAGATAAAATGTAGATGGACTGAAGCCAAAAGTGCTCTTTGTGGAAGATACACTCAATAATGTGTTCATTGTTAATCTCTGCTGGTTTCCAAGCAATTTTAGGCTTCTGCATGGAACCAATTTTCTGATTTTGGAGACTAAGATAATTCAAATTGCATGTCCTAAACTATGATAATAAGGGGAGTCTGCCAGCGGTGGCTGCTACAAGCTGGTCACACTGCAAGGAAGAGCCAGGCCTTCCTGTGACTTACAAAAGATCCTCTGGTAGTCAGTCTCTTTCTCTGCGAATGGAGCTGCGCCAATTCAAGTATTATTAAGTGTGTCTGGGAATCACCGATTTGCATGCGGAATGGAAGTTAAGATTTTTATTATGTAGTTTGGTGTTTCAAATAACCTGTCTTGACGAAGCAAGCTTACTTGGTACTTAAACAATTCATAGTAAGTTTATGGTTTTCTTAGAGCATCTTTCATTATATTTATATTCCAAGGAGATGTTATTATACAGTACATTTGGTAGTGATTTGCACTGAGTTTGTACAATGCCTTCTGGTGTACTCAGCTTCCTGGCGGTGTGGCCTGTGCAGTGAGCTCTGGAGTTCTGATGAACCCTTTTGTATGTCTAGTCCACAAAGTGCACTATCTCAAAATTATATGGCAGAGGCTTTTAAAAATAGCCTAATTAGGCAACTGTTCATTCAGTTATTAGACTATGTGTCTGTTGGATTTTAGGAGGACCAAGACTCAGTGCTGCTGATGGCTCTGAACTTGTCTCAGGTACAGGAGAGCAAATTAGAGGAAAGACTTCCATTAGTAAGGCTCTGGATTCAGTTCTCTAGTCTCCTCAGGGGTGGGGGTGGGGAATTCTAAATTCCAGATTATCAGGACTCACACAGCTCTAGACAAGTCTGCTGCAGTCTGCATTTCTAGGTCAACGGCTATCAAAGAAAAACAGAAAAAAAAATACATGCTGAAGTAGTTCAAAGAGCTGTGTTTTGATCACAAAATTACATTTTCTTTGGAAAATAATCGATTTTTTAAAAATATTTTTTCAGCTTTTATTAGATATTTTCTTCATTTACATTTCAAGTATTATCCAGAAAGTTCCCTATACCCTCCCCCCTCCCGGCCCTGCTCCCCTACCCATCCGCTCCCACTTCTTGGCCCTGGCGTTCCCCTCTATTGGGGCATATAAAGTCTGCATGACCAAGGGGCCTCTCCTCCCAATGATGGCCAACTAGGCCATCCTCTTCTATATATGCAGCTAGAGACATGAGCTCAGCGGGTACTAGTTAGTTCATGGTTATTCTTCCACCTATAGGGTTGAAGACCCCTTCAGCTCCTTGGGTACTTTCTCTAGCTCCTTCCTTGGGAACCCTGTGTTCCATCTAATAGCTGACTGTAAGCTTCCACCTCCATGTTTGCCAGGCATTAGTATAGTTTCCCCCAAGACAGCTATATCCGGGCCCTTTCAGCACCATCTTGCTGGCATATGCTATAGTGTCTATGTTTGGTGGCTGATTGTGGGATGGATCCCTGGCAGATAATCGATTTATGCAGAGGTTTATACTAAGGTGAATGGTGTGGTGTATGATGTATGTGTGTGTGTGTGTTTGTGTGTGTGTGTGTGTATAACAGAAAGTGTATGTGTGTTTGTGTGTATATGTAGTACACATATTTGTGTCTACATGAGGGAGGTTTTTTGTGTTTGTAAGAGTGAAAGTGTATGTGTCTGTGTGTAAAAAAGGGAGTTTATGTTTGTTTGTGTGTGTTTGTGTGTGTGTGTGTGTGTGTGTAAGAGAGAGAGTATATGTGTGTTTGTGGTTGTGTGTGTGTGTGGTGCATTTGTGTCTACATGAGGAGAGTTGTGTGTGTGTGTGTGTGTGTAAGAGAGGGTGTGTGTGTGTGTTTGTGTGTGTGTGTGTGTGTGTGTGTGTTTTAGAAAGAGTGTATGTATGTGTGCCGTGAGGGTGAGCCCCCTGAACACTTTGATAGACCTCCATTCTTTTCAGTTTTTCCTCCATCTGTGTACTAATAAATGTTACGATATTATTAAATATTTACTGATAGAACCTTAAGAATTCCTCTCTGTTTAACTGAGAAGGTATATGAAGTGTACTGGCTAGGTTTGTGTCAACTTGACACAGCTGGAATTATCACAGAAAAAGGAGTTTCAGTTGGGGAAATGCCTCCATGAGATCTAGCTGTGAGGCATTTTCTCAATTAGTGATCAAGGGCCCCTTGTGGGTGGGACCATCTCTGGGCTGGCAGTCTTGGGTTCTATAAGAGAGCAGGCTGAGCAAGCCAAGGGAAGCAAGCCAGTAAGGAACATCCCTCCATGGCTTCTGCATCAGCTCCTGCTTGAGTTCCAGTCCTGACTTCCTTTGGTGATGAACAGCAGTATGGAAGTGTAAGCCGAATAAACCCTTTCCTCCCCAACTTGCTTTTTGGTCATGATGTTTGTGCAGGAATAGAAACCCCTGACTAAGACATGAAGCAATTCTTTTAGCTCTGAATCTGACACATAATATAATGTAATAATGTAATACAAAAATTAAGTGCAGTAAAAATGAGGGAGGAATGTGACATGAAATTCAGGGTAGTTACTCTTCACACCAGGATAGTCATCTGAAATCTTACAGGTAAAAAGATTAACACAGGTGGAAAACTGTGCTCCCAGCAGCTGGAGCACTGTGTGGGCCTTGAGGCCTGAGGTTGAGAGGAACACAGCTACCCACTTGTAGAACCCCTGCACAGTGAGGGTGTGGTCTCCCAAGGGAGGAGCCCTAGGACAAAGAGGCTTCCACAGAAGCAAAGTCTAGATAGTCTCCTTCTCAATAGAACTGCTCATCAGACCCCACACGTCCTGTCTCACTGCAGGGCTAAACACACCTTCATTCTTCTGTATAGACTTTCTCCATGTGAAGTCTCTTACTTTTCTCTTATTTTCAATGGGTTTGTTTTTAATCATCCTTTTAATCTCCACGATTTTACTTTGTTGCTAATTAATTAAAAATTGTTGACATTCAAAATGATCGATCAAAACATTTTCAATTGAGAAAACATTCTCTGTAGATTCTTAGACACATGCTAATTTGAGTCATTTCTATTAAATGAAGGTTATGTTTAGTTTTAAATTTAGTACTAAATTGTGTAACAATTTCCATGTGAATATTCCAGCAATGCTTTTATGATTTTTACTATTCTAAACCAAGTTTATAATGAACATTTATTTACACTGAGGTTAAGGGTTTTTTGTTTGTTTGTTTTGTACCTTCAGCAAAATGAATTTACAAAGTTTGATTTTGGGGTCTTAAGAAATATGTGGGTAAAACCAAATTTTTATTGGTTTTGTTTTTTTCTAGGGCAAGTAGAATGGCTTAGTAGGTAAATGATATATTCCTCAAAATTGACACTCAAGTGGATAAAGTGGGTTTTAAATACAGAGTACATGGGGTTTGGGGAGGCAGTGTATGGAGTGGGTAGGAGAAGGATTGGAGGAGAAAATAGGGAAGGATTTGACCAAAGCACATTATCTACATGTGTGAAGTTCTAAAACAGTGGGATGTTTAGTGCCTGTCTATTCTTGAGTGAGATGTTTAGTGCCTGTCTATCGTTGAGTGGGATGTTTAGTGCCTGTCTATTATTGCCTCACTTCTTGCTTCCAATCCACCAATGCTTTTGTGATTTTGTGATTTTGTCATATTATCTGCTAAAGATTTAGGAATGGACACTATCAAAAGTTATATAATTTTTAAATATTGACATAAAGCTGACAAGTTAATATGACATTAGGATAGGTGACTTTACATAATGAGCCATGAGTTCCGATTTTATTTTCCTCAGTGCTTTTTGAGATCAGCTTGCTTACTTTTAGTTTCTGGGTGTTTTACATTTGTCCTAAAGTGAAGGGACAGGAGTATTGGCCACATCAGCAAAATCTGTTCCCAAAGCTGGTTAATGTCAATTTTATGCCAATATATCAGTCATTTTAAGTGAAAAATATTTTAAATGTTTTTCATTAATGCATTATTTATTTATTTATCTATTTATTTATTTATTTATTTATTTATTGTGCAATATGTAAATGTGTGGGCACATATGACTGAGGATCAGATGACAACTGGAAGAAGTCAGTTGACCATATGAGTTCTGGGCACTAAACACAGGTTGACATATTAGTCCTAATGGTGAGACACACAACAGTGACACAGCCACAGGTAGACCGTCTCAGATTCTGCGTTTCTGGCGTGAGGAATGGGCCAGTATCACATGAAGGCTCTTACTCCCCACACCCTCTTCTCTTTGGTGGTCTCGATTTCTGATCCTTTCACTCTTACAGTTGATTAACAAGGTGTGAGGAAACCAGGAAGAGGCCCCAAGCAGGAGAAGGGGACTGTCTGCAAGAACAGAGAAGTCCCTTTGCAATTTGTCCACAAATCTTCTTTCTAATGCTTCTTGCATGGTGGCCATGGAAAATCCTTCCCTGAGGACCATGATTCACCAATGTAGGAGAACAACTAGGTAACCTAAAAGGCTCTGGGAACAATTAAATCAAGTGGAGTATCACTTTACTTTAAAGGAGGGAAACAGCAAACATTTTTTAAGTGTCAATTACTGAAATCATGGCCTACTTATTTTTTTCTAAGATAATTCAAGTGGAAACTGACCATTCAGCACCAGTGTCTAGAAGATTATTACAGAAACGTAACACAGTGTGAACTCCAGGTGGCGATGTCACAGCCAAGAATTAGATCCACATTCTGGGACATTTTCCATCTCCCAATGGCAATGATTAAAGCAGCACACACTGTATCTTTTCTGCTTTGTCACTACATTGGATTTAAATCCTATGAGAGACAAGGGGGCATGGTTTATTTATTTATTTATTTTAAAATCTGGAATGTTTTATGCCATGTGAGAGAGCACCATATTAAACTACTTAAAATGCTTTATGCGTGAACTCACAAAGTGTCTGAGAGTTAGTCTAAGTTACTAGAGCCTGGGCAGGGCAGAACTACGGTTTCGTTGGTCTCTTCTCCCACCTCCTCTCTTCTCCAGACCTTCTATCTCTCTCATTCTTGAATCCCAATCATTATTTAAGCATAATTAAGATTCTTCTGCATAGACAATACATTTGTGTTGGGAGGGTAGACTTGGTTAGAAATTATGTAGTTAATTTTTACCTGGTTTAAATGGTCCAAAAGGATTCTAGTCTTCAGAGCTCCAGGGGTGCCCTGGCTTTTTCCTTGGCATTCTCACAACTCTCTGTAATTTAAGAAGGCATTGAGATGAATTTTCATAAGCATACAACTTCCTACCTTTGCATATTAATATTCTCCAAAACCAAATCCATAAATATGTAATAGCTTCGTTGTCAGGGGCTAAGTACTATTCTATATAAACTTAGATTTATGCAAGAATGTAGCCACAAGGACAAATGATTAGAGTTATGTTCCTTTGCCAGAAATAGTACTTGCCACATAGTTTTAAAATTATTTTTGTTTTATGTGTATGAGTCTTTTGCCTGCATGTGAGTATGTATATAATATGCCTTCTGAGGTTAAAAAACAAATAACAAAACAAAACAAAACAACAACACTAGCTCCCTTTGAGTTGGAATATAGGTTCTGGGAATTCCATTTGGATCCTCTGCAAGAGCTAGGACATCTCTCCAGCCCACATGACATTGTCAAAAATAATTATATAAATCAATACCCTATATGTTTAATATGAATTTCTAATCTAATTCATCCCCCCAATAGATTTAGACATTTTGGATATTGAGTGATGGATGAATGGATTGATTGCATTGATTCTAGAATGCCAGTTCCAGGGAATATATTAGATGAAGGCGTCTTAAAGATGAGTAAGTTATGCATATCTGTCCCTCAACCGATCCTGTGATGAATGGCTTCAGTTAATTCCACAGAGAAGGAAGTGAGCACATTCGAATGCTTTGGAGGGTTTAGCATATTCAGCTAAGTTAGTGGGTCACATAGGCCAGGCATAGGGATTATATGAGGTAACACTAAAGGTGTAGGGTTAATGTCTGTGATTTAAATAATGATGGATACTGCTGAATTTCACCAAGACAGAAAATGTGGGTTTTAAGGAACAATATGTGATAGAGTAAAAATGTGAGTCCGCTCATAAGCAGGTTAAACCTTAGACATCAAACAGATTTGATGGCCTTCACTATGTTAATAATAATATTCCAAACCTGACAAATAGGCTGAGAGAACTGCTTTCCTGTTACTTCAGGAGAAATGTAGCATTCCTTAAAAGAAGCAAGACAGAGATAAAAGAGGTGTTTTACTGATTAAAGAGATTTTTTAGCATGATATTAATATTAACATGCAAATCATCCAATAAAATCATGTTTTATTAGAAATCTCTCTCTCTCTCTCTCTCTCTCCCTCTCTCTCTCTCTTTTTACATTTTGAACTAATAACATAAATTAGAAGTATCTTCTATTAGTAAGGTAAGGTGTCATGGAAATTATTTATTCCCTACCCAGGGTTTCTACTCTGCCTTTATCTTTCAGTTCCTGGATAAAAGACATACATAATGTTTATATTGACAATAAGCCTTAATCAGCACTAGAGATGGGCAGATATCTACCCTCTATGCTATTAGAATCTACTTTCCTATCAATAACCCCATGCTATTTTTTACTTACTCTGTTTCATATGGGCTGTTCTTAACTCCAATTGGCCAGCACTCAGGGCCATGTTTTCATGTACCATGGTGGCTTTTCCCTCCTCTTCCTCTCCCCACCTTCTTGGCTCTCCTCTGACCCTCAAGCCTAGGAACCCTCAACTCTACCTATGGCTTGTCTACCAAGCTATTGACTGTCTATTGGCATCTTTATTCACCAATCAAAAATAACTTGGGGACAAGGTCACATAACATCAGTCACTTGGGTCTATGTGTGTACTCTCTCTTCTCTGGGACAACCCGATCATGAAAAACCACTATTAATATAAAAATACAAACAACATCAGGCCAACCCACATTTCTCTTATTTCATGAACTCTGTACTCAGTACTTCAAACACTTGTAGTATCATATTGTTATATGTGCTGTAAGCCTTGAACTGGAGGTCACTGAGTCAATGAAACCAGTCCTTTTTTTTTAGGAGTTCTACACTGTGTGTCATCAACTCCCTACTCACTGTTTCTATACACACACCCATCACCCATTTATTCACCATCCCTCCCATTCTCATTGGCTTCAAAGGAGAAAATGAGCAACTTTGCTACAGTTGGTTCATTTACAGAAACAGTTCGAGGCTTCTGTAGGCATGGAAGCCTTCAGGTCTTTAAAGATTCAGTGAGGAAAGTAAAATTGGCTCTAGCAATCTCATTCAGATATTTTTCCAATCTCGAATCAGTCAGCATGTGTACATTGTGCAAACGTTCTCAGGGTCTGTCTAGTTTCAAGAATGGGCTCTCTGGAAGCACACATGTAGCGCTAGAAGAATTTTTTTCTTTAATATTATTACATTAAAATGATATCAAGATGGGTTTCCTGGACTACCTGGTACATAATTATCTCTGCACACATGTTACTGCACAGTTCAGCATGCTCTTATTTACATTATAGAAAGAATACAGTCATTTGAAAAGCCTAAGGAATAAATATCTTTTGTTTTTTAAACTGGATGCATGTAGGACCCACACTGTACAACCTTAGGATTCCTTGGTGTTTGCAGGAATGTGGATTTGGCTACATTCCTGCACAGATGCCTCCAAGTTCGAAGGGATGATGGACATGCTCCAGGCTGAGGCAGAGGACTAATAGGGAATGTATCACCAGAAATATCTCTAGAATCTAATGAATAGCAGAGCCCTTGAAAACTGAAATGTGGACTTTACAAATGGTGTTTCAAACACCAAACAACCAGGAGAAGGCAGACTGACTCTAGATTGTCTAGATCTCCATCCCAAAGCCTACTATTTAGATCTTTAGAAACTGTTCTTTCTACAGGCTAGGGGTATCTCTCAGTGAGAGGCAATTTGCTGACCATAAGAGAGGCCCTTGCTGTCCTGCCCTCATGGATCTGGATTGTATTTCCTTCTGATACAGGATTCCCAAAGATCAAATTAGAGTCTACCTTGCTTTAAAGCACTCCATTAAAATAGTAACTCTTACAGTCACCTTCATTAGGTACTGCAAAGAACAGCCAAGAAGGAAACAGTCCATCATGGGGGTGTGATCTTATGAGCTCATTTGGAATCACCCACCAAGATGGACTCCCCACCTTACAACCCCAAATCGCTTCGGAGGTTCTGAAGCACTGAAATGTGCTCCCTGCATTGTAGATCTTGATTTGGTCTTTTAGGGAGCATGGGAGAGCCAAGCACAGAGTGGGACTTCATTCATGTGTGTCCCCAGCTTCTCCTTCCCTGCCATCTTCTCCTCTCCTATCAGCCTTCACTTCTGTTCTATCTATCTATTGACATCTTTCTTCCCTTCTTAGTGCTTCATCTTGGTTTCTTCATTAAGTGAGTGACAGATAATTTTATTTATATTTCTGTACCCCAAAATTAAAATGGATTTCCTGTGAGGCTTACAATGCCTCTCTCCTCACTGTTTCTCCCTGGGTTTTATTTCTTCTCATGCCAAGAAGGTAGGGTTGGTGATGAATCACATATCATGGGGTATGGCATCATGTTGTCAATTTGAAAGCATAGTAATTTGGCTATGAGAGATGAATCCCAGGACTGTCCATTTCTTCCCACAATACTCTGTTCCTTGCAGTAGCTGTTGCAGGAGTCCCAGCTTTAGAGATAGAAAGGACTCATACCACTTACCTGCTTCCCATTTCTCTGTGAATGGGGCAGAGGCACACAAATGTAACACATGGTCTGCATTGGAATGAAAACCAGATAGGCTGAGTCTTAGCAGGTGCAGAAGGGAACTCTGACCTAATGTTCCCAACTCAGTCACTCCCAAACTCTTTACCTGGAAAAGCTGGCAATCCCAGCGAGCTCTCAGTGACTGCAGGAAGAAATCACAGTATCTGGTGGGAAGGATCTGAATCTAAATGAGGATGCTTGTCTGCTGAAACCAAGGGACACATTGCTGGACACCAGCTTGTCACAGAATCTCTTTGCTGTTCTTTTTGAGGAATGAGCAATCAGTTATCACATCCACCAAACATTTGAAAATCTCTGACCTATTATCATGAAAACAAAAGAATTGTAGACTCCTCCATTTTTTTAAAATGAAGCCAGAGCCAAATTCCAATGTGCTTTTACTCCCTCTTTTATTTTCATGATTCTCCAAGTTACGTCTTTGTCTTTGGGGCTTTGTTTATTTGCATCCAAACGAAAAGAGCATGTTAAGTAAAGTTTATGGAATAAAAAAATTACTCAGTGCTTAATAACACAGTCTTGGAATATTTGAATACAGCTAAAGTTACAGCAGTAAAGCGATGTGCTAGAGGGCTTTTGGCAAGTGGCGGAGACTGGGACTTGTCCCAGAGCATGTTTTGTCACATAGTTGGTCATGGATACAAATGGAAAGAGTTCTGGAATCAGTCGCAAGTCTTCAGTTGGTCTCTGGATGCTGCTCAGTTGTTTTGTATCCAGCGATCAAGAACTTGATCCAAAGAGAGTACTTGTTCTCTCTAAGATCCAGGGTTCAACTAGAGCAAGTCCCCGGGGGCACATAAGAGACAAGCTTTCCCCACTTGGAAGCTTTACTTTAGTCAAGAAATGAAGACATTCTACTATGGCCCTAAAGTCATCCTAAAACTTACAAGTCCCCCAGGTCTGACCTTAAGTACGTATTTATCCTCAGGCCCCTTGTTTTCTCTGTTGCTAACACTGTGGAATCATCTCTCAGCTAGATTATTATCACAACTCCTTAGTCTATTTTTCTCTGAGAACAAAATTTTGAGATAGAAATATATGTACATATATTTTATTTATGCATATTAATTGTTTATATTATATATTATATATGTTTAATATATATAAACATTATAAGATATATTAAATTATATATAAATATTAAGTATTTATATATATAAAAATATTAAAGTATAATATATATATGTATATATATATATATATATATATATATATATATATATATATATATATATATTTCTTCCCCTATTTCAAGAATGTGGAGACTCCAAGTGGTCAGTCCTAGTAGGCTTACTGTGTGCTGTTGGCCTATAACTTATATGGTGAATTCTTGCTTTATTCAGACATGGTGCGAGATCAGAGGCAAAAGGAGATGTATACCATGTATACCTCACATGAGAGAAAGCATGGCAAGGAGGGTGAACAGAGCCTGCCTAGTTTGAACACTTTCATGATCATCATAGACAGACGGTCTCTCTTAATAATCCCACTCAGATTATCAGGTCCCAGTATATGTATGGGGGACACATTGAAGTATAGCCCCTCCCAGGTGGTATACCTGAGGCTTCTGCATTTTTTTTTATTTATGAAAATAGATTTAAGGAAACCCCCATCTCCCCAACTCAAGAGGAAATCTTGGTCTTTGCCATACTAGACCAGATTGTCAATGTGACTATTTCATGTACACGCCCTCCATGCACACCCCCCTCTGCACACACACTTCCTGCACAGTCCTTCCCTGCCCACACCGTCCCTGCTCACACCCTCCCTGCACACACCCATGGACACTCCCTCCCTGCCCACACCCTCCCTGCACACACACTCCCCGACACCCTGTTCTTTAAGCTCTCATTCTCAGCTCCTTGCACCCCCCAGGGTACAGTGGAGATGTCATTACCTCCAGACCTTTGCACCTGCAGATCCCTTTTTGTGGAACACAGCTCTTCCCTTGACTCATTTCCTCTTTTATTCAAGTCTTCAGCCAGTGGGAGGCTGTCTTAAACCAGCAGGCACATATGTGTACACATACGCTCTTGTTAGATGTTCCATATGGATATTACCATATGAAACCTTAGGACTCTCCTTTAATGTTGCTCTCTCTGCCTTTAGGATGCAGGGTCCAGGGTGACTCGCTGCTTTGCTGGATTCCTTTACTTCATTTTGTTGTAGTCACTGCCTGCCCTGGAGCCATGAGCTTATGCATTGGTAGCTATAGAAAATAAAACAAGAAAACAAGAGCAAGAGAAGAGTGGGCTTTGTGAAGCTGCCCCACTGAGTTTGCTATCCCTGTCTGCAGATATGTGTAGAAAACAGAAAACATGCCAGAGTAACTGTCTCCCTGCAAAGTTTCACCTCAGCACCACCTCAGATCAAAACCCTCCAGTGTGTGTAAATTGTCTAAATTCCCTGATCTAGAATTTGAAATTTTTGGGTTTTTTTTGCTTGTCACTTTTGTCATGTAACACAATGCATCTAACCTGTGTGTTCTCCCAACTGAATCTGTACACACAGTTCCCATCTTATGCTTTTCACAAAAACCTTTGACAAATGTAGCCACTTCATTAAGCTTCCCCAGAGCTTTCTTCACGGAACCACTAATATAACCATACTCTACCATATTGATTGCATTTCTTCTTTCTACTTATTTATAGGTACACATAAGGAAAACTCTTTCTCATGTATACTAGAATGAGAAACATACCAATATATTATTTTTATTGACAATGCTTTTCATGGTGTTATCATATTCAAAGGTTTAAGTTTTTGAATGAAGAAACATGAAAGTCAAAGTCAAGGCTCTACTGTGTCTCTGTTGTCTTCTGAGATAGCACACATTTTAGTGCAAAGGGGTTATTTACGGAGAAACACTAGAGAAGGAATAACTAAGAAACTGGAGAATGTCTGTTGAATGGTAAAAGTATATTATCTTAGATTACACTTACCGATTATAGTGCCATTGTTTGTAATCCTGTTTCTTAGAAAATATATTGTTTGTTCCCTTGTGGCCTATGTAATGATCTCTTCTGAAGACAGATCCATGCCCATTTCTAGAGCTAGTGATTATGTCAAGGTACATTGAAGGGCTTTGTTGATAGGACTAAGGAGATTCCTTAGACATGTGGAGAGTGTTCTCAATCATGGCAAAGATAAACACCAAAAACATTGTAAAGGGTGGTTCTGAGAAGAGAAGGGAGAAGGTGCCATAATGCAAGGCTTCCATAGGAACTCAACATGGTAAGGAAGTGCTTCTCTATAGAGCTTTCTCAGGAGAACCTCCCACACACACACACACCTCTCTCCAGGACGTTTAGCTTCCACATCTGTAAATTAATTCATGTTTGTTATTTTCAATCTTTCATTTTGTGGTAATTTATTATAGTGGTAATAGCACACCAGTACATTTTATATTAAAATAAATGAAGGCTATGAAAATTAAACAAACAAAGTTCACCATCTGACAGTTGCTTAGCTCTAATGTGGATCAGGAAACTATCCATAGACAATGTTTAATTTAATTGAATAGTGTGTGTGTGTGTGTGTGTGTGTGTGTGTGTGTGTGTTTAGGTATGGTAACTTTGTGTCTATTAAACTATTTATAGAAATAGATGATAGAATTATCAGAGATCTATGGGATGCTGTTGGTGATACACCATATAAGCTATATATAGCTTGACATCAGAATATTAAGTGTACCATGTTTACTACTGACCTTTACCTAGACATTGGACATTCAGCAATGGTCCTCGGTAGAATCTCCAGCAAAAACTATTTAAGGATTTTACTATAAACATCCACTCACTATTGATACACTGTAGGCATCTTCAAAGCATCAGATTTTGCATGTGATCAATGTCTGTGTCCAAAGTCATCAACAGTAGTCCTGGATGACTGTGGCTTCCCTTCTTCTTCTGAGAAGATCGCACTGTGCTTCAAGAAGGTGACTCCTTTTTATTGCTAAGATTATGTACTTGACAAGAAAGGAAGTTTTCTCCCAACTGTCTCTACAAGGGCTTAAGTTGAGCTAGACAAACATGCTCCATGATTTCAGGATTGCTAATGTTCTTCTCTTTAATTGATTTCTGGTATGTCTCTATGGAGCTGAGAATTCACTCCTCCCAGAAATCTCATGTAGACAGTGTAGTAGTTAACCAAAGAGATTGCTGAATACCAGGACTCTAACTTTGTGGCACATAAGCTCTGCTCTGTGCACATGACCTCAGCATTTGTCTGAAGGAAGGAAGCTGACACAATCTGTTAGAGCCTGGCTACCACACAATTCCACCATGGTCATATTTCATATCAGGATGAAGGGACATGTCTGCCCATATGTCTGCTCTAGTAACCATCCCCGCTGACTACTTTGTTCCTGGACTTGTTGGCCTATCTACTTCCTTGCAGACTTAGCAGCTCAGTCTCAATTTCCCTCACCCCACATCAAGCCTCTGTCACTATGTTGTTCTTTTCTGTTTCCCCTAATCCCTAGCACTATATTTGCAATTCACTAATGGTTCGTAAAGTCTTGCTATTTAGAACACTTTACATATATCCTAAATCATAGTCCTCCATATTCACAAATCGAGATATAGTTTGTTTAGAGTTATCAAATATCATACATGAGTATGATATTTTCTAGCTTATTTCTGTGTGTGTGTATGTGTGTGTGTGATGTGTGCATGCATACGCACACCCACACATCATCTACTTATCTCCCACTTATCTAGAACTGATGAATTAGGCTTGGCTGGCCAGGCAGTGGGACGAGTAGATATTTATTACTTTCAAAGTCTTACACAGAATGTAGGTACAGAATCTTTTATAATTCTGTCTCAAAAAAAATCTGCTGCAGTGGACTCCATACATTTGAACACCCTGGTAAACATATAAGTGTTTCCCAAGAGTTGTGATTTTTCAGGCAATGTTTGCCTCTAGGGATACTCCAGTTGCCTGGACTCACCAGGCAGGTATGGAAGAGGAATTCCATGGAGATACCATCACTGAGGGTCTTCATTTTAGTGCACAGGGGCTAAAGCCTAAGCCTCTTGTGTACTACATAGTCCCTCTGAGTCCACTTTACAGGAAAAGCTATCACGATTTATCAGTGAAGTTGGTTCTTCTCAGACCCAGAAGTATTTCAGAGCACTGATCATGGAGTAAGAATAAGACACTGAACTTAAACTGGTCACCTACTCTCTTGCAAGTGGCACTGTTAGGACACTCCAGACATCAGGCTTGGGAGCCAGTGCCTTGACCCTGTAAGCCATTACTCTGACCCAAAAGAGTCTTTAACACTTGGGCATGCCTATTGTTGTCATTCTATGATCAGTGTAGTGGAACAATGACATAGAGTACTTGCATCATATTGGGTATTATAAATACTCGAGGGAGAATTTTAAATATATGGGAAATTGGGCCTGAGTCATATGCAAGAATATAGCAGTTTGTATAAGGAAATTGGTCAACTGTACACATCTCCTGTTCCACAGATTCGGGTTCTTGCCTTGAATTCCCCATAGCTATCTAGGGATGACTTTATGTATAAATTGCATTTCTCTTTATAGACAGCAACTGTTGAATGTAGGTATGCATGTGTCCATGAACTCTTTTTGTAATTGTCTTGCAGGCTTCACACTTCAGAATAGAAGCTAGAGGGAGAATGGGTAACAAATGGAAAATGGTCATCTGCTTTGTCTTTTGTTTTGATATATTTTTAGTCTTCTCACACACTGATGTGGAAGATCTCCAAGCTACTGAAGCATGTGATATATTTTAAATGTTGATAAGATTTGGACATTTTGATATTGCAGTGAGGACTGCTGAAGACTTGCTAAAATAGCCATGCCTTCAGTTATACTGACCTTTAAAGGGATGTGGGGCCTGTATAGTATGAAAAAAAAAAGAATAGAATAGAATAGCTAGGCATCCTGGCCACACAATCATCACACGTTTTTGATTTGGAAATATTTCCCAGTTTGGAAGTTATGCCTTTCAGCTGTAACAATAGCAGGCTGTTCCATAGAGGGAAACACATGCAGTGTTCAAAATAAATAGCATCAGGGCAGTCTTGTAGCACTGAGGAAATAAATATGACCCTTTTCTCTTACCAATATTAAGATGTTCTGAAGGTTTCAGAAATGTTAAGTTAGGAAGACAGGGTTTGAATTGGCAAAGACTGCAAGGCTGTGAGGACCAGGAAATGAATGGATACAGAGGCAGCACCATTTTATCTGTTAACAAAGCTCTTTTTCATTTGTAGACTTCCTTCCATGATAAGATGTAGCTTCTAACCAAGCACACCTGCCACTTTCCCATGGTGGAGTAGATCTTAAGCATGGAAACCTGTTCGGAGTGGAAGGGCGAGTTCACCTGCTGCAGTTACTAATGTCCCATGAAGCATCTTCAGGGCTGTGCAATTTTCTCATGGCCCTAAGACGTTCAGGATTCAAAGCACAAAGTTTGTCCAAAGGACTACAGAAGGTCTGCAGATGAATTTTAGGTGGCCTTTCACACATTAATTTTTTTCTTATTTATGGAAACAATAACCGGTTCAGTCTCCCTGTCAGATATCTCTTAGTCTTTTATGACATTTTTTTCTCAAAGCAAATAATTATTCTCTTGCCACTTTACATTGTATTCCATATTTATTTCCTGTTAGCTGCAAAACTGATCAAGAGACATAATGAATATGATTTATTGAACACAGAAGATACTTCAGATAACATGTTGTGACTATCTGCTATGCTGGATGATAAGGATGTTAAAGTGAGAACAATCTTAAAAATATTTTACAGACAAGGAAATGTTGATAACTAAGTGGGCAGTCTGGCAGTAGAGAGTCATCTCCCCTCCTGAACTGCACTGCAGTCTGAAACTTAGGAACCCTCGTGCACATAAATAAAAATAAAACTCATTAAAAGTAGAAGTGTGGCAGGTGGCATACAGAACACAACCAACCAGGTAGCGATGTGTTCCTTCCAAAATGGTGGTTCTATTGCTTTTTCTAAATAACCAACCAGTTTCTTCTTTATGATCAAATTTATATTGTAAAGTCTTGGGAAGATTGGCTAAGGGTCTTAAAAGGCCCTTAAAGGGTGCTTGTTTGTTTGTTTGTTTTATGATTCTTGTTTGTTTGTTTGTTTTTGTTTTTTTCTTTTAGCTCTCTAAACTCTTTCTGGAGTAATTTGTCAGGTAGAACCTGTACCGTTCACAGGTGACATAGTCTACATCCTGCAGGGCTGAGGAAGGGTAACACAGCTTGCTTTCCTTCAGGCTTCAGACCAAGGAAGAATTCAGTAGATTTCTCAGAGATCTTCCATGGGAGGGCTGGGAGGGAAGCAGCAGGGGAGACTCTGAAGATCACAGATTCTAACAGGTTCACTCCCGCCTGCAGAGATTCCTCTGCAAGTTGTTTGTGGTCTACTCAGCTTCTTACCTGCTGCCTCATCTGTGTTCAAGCAAGATCACCAGTTCCCTTCCAGGCTTTGGGCTGTTTTTTGAGTTTGTTAATAGGAATAGGCACATTTGCCTGCAAGTTTGCATTTGCAATCTTGGTTGAATTACTGTGTCTAAAATGGGATATTTGCAAAGACCACGAGACAGACACTAAACCTGTCGTTTATTAGCAATCATGACTATTAACATTATCTTTCATGTATATCCATGATGTGGAGCCCTGGGGACATTTTCCTGTGATACAGCATTCAAACTTTCCTCTGAAAATATTATTCATAGACTCACATTGGAGATGGCAGTAAAAAAACCGAGGGCAAATCAGATAACCCACTAAAAACTTCTACCCTTTAAGGGATTATAGCTACCTTGAATGGCTGAATAAATTATTTGTCATTCATTTATTTGTAAAACGACCTTAAAAGTCATATCATGCCCGATTAAATTGCTTATTTCTCAGGGTTAGATAATGACTTTCTTCCATGGTAGCTTCAGGTGCTGTGTAAACACATGTCACTAATGTTTAGAGCATTTCTTTACTTCTGTTTGTGAATTTTTAATACTAGGGAATAATTCAGTAATAGGAAGTAATTTAATATGGGGAAAAAGCCCATATTGAGATTTCAAATTGAGACTCACTTATTAAGAGATAGCTCCTTTACCTTTGTGTCATATTTAGCATTTTTCCCCTTGAGCTTCCTAAGTACAATTGCTACAACATGGAAGGCTACAACATTGAATTTAGAAATCTCTTTTTCTTGGCATCCCATTGTTTCCTCCCCTGCTTATACCATCAGCAGACTTACCCCCATCAAAGCCAGGATTTCATTCTCCACAGCCGCCAGCACTTGTCCTTGCATTGGACTTAGAGAGATTCACCAGTAGTATCATGGTTGGCTATGTGGAAGATAGACCTATGAGAAGATACTCACCTACTCTCTGGAGTTTAACCTAGCAGCCATCATATGGACAAGACATCCCATGATTGGATATGTGGGGTAGAGTATAAAGTACAAGGCTCAGATGGACCCTCTCCTTTCACTTCTTGCTCATATGCACTAAAAGAAACATATGGAAATATTTATAACTTCGTGTAATTACAATCAATCTTAAAACAATGGAATTGTTGATTGACAAAGGGAGAGACAATTTATGCTACATGATGGAAAACAATAAATAGAAAGAAAATGGATGATGATGTTATATATTTTTATATTATGTATAATAAATGTCAACTATTTATTTTATGTAACTGATGATCATAGACTTCTTTGTTTGGCTTTTGCTGAATCTTGGGATGGAAGCCAATGTCTGGTTGCAACCGATGAATGACATCCTAGTAATACTGGATAGTAATTTTCCTTGTGAGCCCAGTGAAACAGAAGTCAGAGGACACCACCGTGTTTTGGAAATGAATCTTTTGTCAGCCCTCTTAGAAACTCCATTGTTATACAGTCACATAATCAAATGTTTAATACAGGTAGACCACATTCTTGATCCTTCTGTACTGTCTACCACAGAACGTTTAAAGATGTGTAAGTATGACATATTTTAAGCTCTTGCTGTAATGGTAACATATTCTCAATGATTCTGTTATATTTACAAACTCTGTAAAGCATTTGACAGACCCTCTGGTTTAGCCAGTCTCTGGGAAGTAAACACCAACATAGCTGCCAGTTGATGACCACTGGCATGGATGTGTGAACTCTGAGCTGAAGAAAGATGTGCCATTCCACTGGAGTTGAAAGAGCACATGTAACCTCAAAAACATGTGATGAAAATGTAGCAACGTCACTGGACCACAACGACTGGGGTTCAATCCCAGGACCCACAGGCTTTGGAGAATCGTCTATGTGCAGTTTGTTAATTGAGGCAGTATTGACAAACAACTAGTTACCAGATGTCACTTCACTGTCTTCTTCAGAAACACCTTGTCTTCTGGTGTTGAGGTATTTCTTCACGTTATGAACTTTGTAGTTATTTTGCAAATGTCACTATAGGTCCTCCTCGAATTTTAAATGAAATTTCATCTAATTCTTGGTTTGTGGTGTGGATTTTTCCCATGAATTATATGTTTCTCTAATTAGGCTCTTTTGTGATTACAATAATGTTATATAAGACTTTTTAGATGTTTAAAAATTATTTTTAGTTGCAAAAATATAACCTTTTCTACCTTTCTTTTATTCTCTTTTAAAGTTAATTTAGTCAAGGTATAATTGACAAGCACTGGAATATTGATTTTAACAAATGTATACATGCATATAACCACCACCACACTCAAAACAGACAGGCTTTGTATTCCCCCCAAAAAATATTCCTTACTGTTCCTGTTTCAACATGATTCCATGTTTCAAGCTCTAAGAAACCGCTAACTCACTGCCAGTCACCATACACTGATTTCCAATCCTCAGATTCCATACAGTGTGAGAGTAATGGGTGCAGTGTTTTGGGGTCTGGCTTATTTCAGTGAAGAAAAAAAATTTTTAAACAAAAGATTTTAAGTATTATTGGTTTTTGTGAAGGTTATTTGTGTTGTTTTGTGAAGTTTGGTCTTACTGTTATTTGCCATGCTTCTATTTATCTCAGTAACTCACCTCAGAGACTTTTTTTGCTTTTATTCTGGTCATAATACCGAATATTTATGTTAAAATAATAGATCCCATTATATTTGTAGCTTCTTTTTATGGGGATGCTTATAAATGTGTATATACATATATATTCATAGGTGAGCATTATTCATAATCAGAGCAGGGATTGGTATATTTTGCCTCAAGAGTAAATTCAGAGATGTCTCAGTTGTAAAGATGCTGGACTTCAAGGCTGAGGACATGTGCAATCCCTGGAACCCACATAGTAGAAAGGAAAAACTCTACTCCTCAAAGTTGTCTTCTGATCGCTATACATGCACCATGGCATGTTGATATATCCTCATGCATGCATATATGTATATACATATACATATATGCACACACACAGAAAATGAATATATATATTTATATATGTATATATGTATATATATATATATGTATATATGTATATATATGTATATATATATTTATATATGTATATATGTATATATATATATATATATATACATATATACATATATGTACACAAACACACACAGAAAATGAATAAATGCAAAAATCCTTTAAAAATTATCTTCAAGAATCAATCTCTCCTTCCTTCCTCTTTTCATTCTTTCCTTCCTTCCCTTCTTCCTTGCTTCCTTCTTTTTATTCCTTTTTTTTGTTGTAGAGCCAAAGTATACGTCTTATTGTATCTAAATGAAGGTTAACCATGAAATGTAATTCTACTGCTATTTAACATTTTCAACTCAAAGTCATCTAGAAACACCACATCTCATCCTTATAATGTGTTCCTAAACTAGGGATAATTTGTTTTTCTTTTTTAGAATTAGGCAAATGCAGGATACATTATTTAAATCCTTGGGCCAAAATCCTATTCTCTGACTTTTCATGCCAGTCCCATTTTACTACAGCGTGGACCAGGCATGCCTTGAATCCCTTCCTGATGGAGCACAATGCTTTACCTCTTACATCATCGATTTGTTTTTAACTTTCCTAATTAAGGATTGGATGATGGTTGACCTGCTAGTGTCTTGAAGGACTATACAGTGAGATGTGTGCATGAATAGAATTTACAACCTCTGTGGAGTAACCTGTTGAGAAAAATTCTCTGAAATGCTAATTAGAATATGCACAGATCTTTTTAGTCCCGGGAAATAACAAGCAAGGGAGAATGACAACTCTTTTGAGTTTTCCTCTTTGTAGACCATTTCCACATTTCCACATGTCTGCTGTTGTGTTGGGTCAAGTTTTGAGTGTTTATTTTTATGTTTCTGAAACTAATGTTACCAGGAAAGTAGCAACCCCGCCCCCCTCGTTAACCCCTTTTTTAACAGCAGCAGAAAATTTGTGCTGTGGTAGCTGTGCCCAAGAACCTTTTGTTCTTGTTACTTCCCAGTGATCCAGCAACACAGTGACTTTTCCTTTTTATGGATAAAAATAATAGTGCAAAACTACTGCTATTAGCCTTTTTTCAGGACTCCACCTACCTTATAAGGACAAAGAAAAAGTAATATATTACAAAGCAGCATTAAATGTATTATAAAGACGTGAATTTTCAACGGGTAAAAGTGATGTTTAGGCGACATTTCTGTGTATCTACATTTGAAGGCAGAGTTGGTGTTATGATTGTAGAATGTTGTGCTATATATGACATAAACATTATTAGTTAACTGGCAATAGTTATCTGTGATTATGGAATAATTATAGATAACAAATGATAATGATGGTTTTAATCACAAGAAGCTTTCAGTAATTATTTGCTTAGGGCAACATACTATATTAGTTTATTTGATGCTTACAAATTTTCCAGGCAGTTGGGATGAGTGTTGGGCCCATTTTACCCAAAGGAAGGACAGTACACAATGCAGGAAAGGATGTTAGTCATCAGATCTGGGTGCCATCTCATAGAGTGGCCTTAAATGCAATCAGAGAGCAGGTGATTACTCAAAGCAATGTTTGTGCCATTAATGTACCAGTGTGTCATGACAGCAGGCTCGTGAACACTGTAGATGACAGCATTTGTAACTAGATTGATTAATAAAGAATTTCTTAATGAAAATAATAACCTGTATAATTACATAGAAATTTAGTTTGTCCATATAAAAAATCATATCTTGGCTTAACATTCTTTTTTTAACCTAATTTCTACCTGTTTGTGTTTTTATCATGTTTAAAAACAAAATCTCAAGGTAGTCCAGCATTTTACCTCAAAAATGATACATATAAAATAAAAGGGTTAATTATCCCTTTATTTGGTAGTTGTAATCAACATGGATGGACTTCTGGGATTCTTTTCTATTTTCATTGCGTATGAGGCTCTTTTTGATTTAGTTGTAGGACAAAAACACATACATGAATTTCTATTACATAATTGTGGCCTCATACAGTCTACTATGAAAATAAGCTTTGTTTTATTTTCCAAAAGCCATTTTTACACCATATATTTTTCATGAAATAATTTGTTGTGTAACACAAAGGGATAATTTTCTGCTGGCTGTAAGCAGTGTTAAAGGGAATTTTGGCCATTTATTCTCTGGAACATGGAAAACACTGTTTCTGTGGATGGCCTGGTAGCAATCAGAGTCTCAAGAACATTTGATGAACTTGGAATTGATCATTTTATAACTCTGGTGCCTCTTAGTCAAAAGTCCCATGCTTGCTCTGAAGGAGAGGCTTACATGGCTTACATTATTAATAACCAGTGTCTAGCTGTAGTTTCCCAAATAATAACCCCTGGGCATGACTTCTTCCTGAGTCAGCCTGAGAGAGGCTGGTCACCAAGTGCATTCTTATGTGCAAGAAGAAAAATGACTGATAATAAAGAAGTCATTCAATAGTGTTCTGAAGTGTCTGAGTGGTGAGGGGTGAGAAAGGGTGAGGGGTGGGGTCAGGTGAGGGGTGGGAATGAGTGGGGGCAGGGATGAGTGAGGGGCAGAATGGGTGAGGAGTGGAGTTTGGAGGCACATACTAGGGATGAGAAATATAGACACTTCTTTATTGCTGCCATTTAGAAAACAAATATCTGTAGAAAATATATGCCTTAAATAAGTCATTGTGTAATCCCAGCATTTGGGAGGCAGAAAGAATCGGATTTCTGAGTTCAAGGACAGCCTGGTCTACAAAGTGAGTTCCAGGAAAGCTAGGGCTACACAGAGAAACCCTGTCTCAAAAAAGAAAAATAGAAAAAAGAAAAAGAAATAAGTCATTGTGTAGCGTGGTCTTTCTGACAGCCCCTCTTTAATCATTCTTGCAGCGTGTGACTTGTGACAGCGCATACAGATTGCCTTTGGATGCTGAGAGTGAGGCTGTTAACAATCTATATGATTAATTTTCTTGATGAATTGGATTCCTGAGTGTGTTTAGCAGGGAGAAGCAGAGGATGCCGTGTTTAGGGCTTCAATTCTTTCTCTGCAGCTGGTGTCCTTCCTGTGCCTGGCCAGCTTCTTACCTTTCGTGGATTCTCCACCATGCTGATGGTTGCCAGAAACAATAGCCACATCGCGTTGCACTTCAGAAAAGAAGGACGTTATCTATGCTCAGCACGTTTCCAAGTGCACTGAGTAAGGGAATACGAACAGATCAAAGCATTCACTTGTCCCATTTCCTCAGTGACTCTGAGGAGCTCTTTTGCCTGCGATGTTTGTTTTACATACTTTTAATTTTCCCGCACACATAAAATTCCGTATTTGAAAGTTGGTTCTGGCAAAGATAACCACATCGCTCTTACGTTAATTCCACAGATGTGTTTATTTGTTCGTGTCCGGTACACTTTCTTTCCTCAACTTTCTGTAATGGGACGTGGTGATAATTAGCTGTTCTTTTGGGGTTTCAAGTCAGTCTGTTTAGTTTGAAACAAAGAAGATAAGTCCAAAACAGAGTATGATTAAACAATAGTGGGATTAGTGTTTTGTAATTTCCACTAAATGATGTACCAAATAACCTCTTCCTTTGTGTATGTAGAGCTTTTTGTATGAAAGCACTCCTGCATGTCAGATGCTCCACCCCTGTATTTTTGCACACGTGTGAGACTGATTTGTGGAATTCTATTACCAAGGTTGGACTGCTTTCAGATGGGAATCTGACTGTATTCCTTAAAGAGCAAAGAAACTATGGACCTTCAAAATCATCCTCTCCTCTGGGACCAAACAATGCTAGCCTGATTTTCCTATTAGTGTTACAATATGGTCTAATAGAAAGCCATTATACTTAAGGAGGTACCGTTGCTCAGGCATCACAGAAAAAGGTACATTCTGCCAAGCATGATAGCTCATATGGAGCAAAAAGCAGTATTGCCTCAGGCCAAACATGTAAATTACGAGTCTCGTTGAGGAGTACACTGATAAGAAAATCAAATTAGCATATTTTTCTCCAAACTGGTCGATGGAGGTAATAAAAAGTGAAATCAGTGAGTGTTTCACGAGTGCTTTCCAAATCAGGGCTGAGTGCGGAGAGAGGACTCAATCTAACTGTCCTTAAGCAACCTCTGTGTCAGCAAGTGAGGCAGGCAGGTTCCAGAATCTGGTGTTTCAGATAAGACACAATATGCTAGAATGGGTGTGAAAAGTTTGGATGCCTTGGAATCATTGTGAAGGTGTAGGCAATTAGTGAGTTAATAAAAACGTTATATATATGTGTGTATATATACATATACATATACATATACATATACATATACATATATATTTATGATATGGTATATAAATTTAAATAATATTCCACACCTCATAAAGCAACACAGGCATTCCCTTCCAATCCCAGGATCCCAATCCCAGGTCTGCTACCCAAGCGCTGCCGAGCATGTACTTTCCTGCATTTGTAACCTCTATGATGATGGTTCTCAACCATGGATTCTCAGCCATGGTTCACGACCCCTTTGGTGACCACATGGCAGATATCCTGTGTATCAGATAATTGCAGTTCATAAGAGCAGCAAAACTATAGTTATGAAGTAGCAAGGAAGTAATTTTATAATTGGGTCCACCACACCATGAGGAACTGTATGAAAGCGTCGCAGCATTAGGAAGGTTGAGAACCCCTGGGCTAGAGGACCTCTTCCCAGCTCCCTCCCAAATCTTGTGGCCGTTTCACAGTCATGTCCAGATGATTCTTCATTCCTTTGCTTCATATTTTTTTTAATTTTCCCTTCATGGCACTTTTCTTCCCTTTAGATACAATAACCACAAAGAAAGGACCCGTAATTTGTTCTAAAAATAGATTTACTTGAATCAAGGCGTAAGGAACAGCAAGCTCTGGTAGCAGAATCCTGAGTCAGGAAGCTACTCTGGGCTGTAGAGAGTTTAAGATAATCCTATGTTGGTAAAAACAATTTCTTAAAAAACAAAAAATAACAAAAAATATTTTTTATAGTAAGGGTGGGGAAACCGTAGCTTAGGGTAACACATTCTGAGTTAAGTAAAAGCATGTGGGGAAGATTTAAGGAGATCACATGGTGTAGGTTGAAATATAAGTGAATTTTTAAGTATACTTGAGAAGAAAAGAGTTGATTCAAAGTGATAGACGGAAGTTTAGAAGCATGGTTCAGGGCTTTTTCTCTCTGGGTAAAGGTGTTTATATTCCATTATTCAATATAGGGCTGCTTTGAATATCTTTTCAGAAAATTTGCCATAAATATGGGGGTGTTAAAAGTATTATTTGCACTTAGGTGGGTTAAGAAAATTTCATAAAGCCGGGCATGGTGGCGCACACCTTTAATCCCAGCACTGGGGAGGCAGAGGCAGGCGGATTTCTGAGTTTGAGGCCAGCCTGGTCTACAAAGTGAGTTCCAGGACAGCCAGGGCTATTCAGAGAAACCCTGTCTCGAAAAACCAAAAAAAAATTTTTTTTCATAAAAAATTTAAATGAGTATTGATACAGGAAATGGAAAAGGTTGATGAGGAAGGGATCCGGAGAGTTGAACCAGATGTGTGTGTATAGGAAGGGAAAGAGGCAAACTTTAAGTCAGGGCACTAGTGGGAATCCAATTTTCATGACTTAGAGAGGAAGCAGAGGGGCATTTGATTAGGAGGCTGATGAAGAAGGACATGTTTGAGGTGGCAGAAACTCAGAAAGTCACATGGGGAGATGTCTTAAGGGAAGGAGCCATTTAGAAAATGTCAGGAAACAGTGACTCTGTGTCCACAGCCATGCAAGCCACATTCACAAGGATTTTGGAAATCCTTGTGTTGTGTATAAGAGATAGGACACATCTAAGAAGACATAGGACACATATGCCCATCTTAAGGGAAAGGACCATTTCTTTTGTGAATGGTGACTGGCATCTGAGCTGTGTCTGAGCCAGCATGCATAGACTATGTGAGTGCTGTGTTTGCACATCCCCTAGGCACTGAACTGCAGTAAGATGCAGGCTGAAGGCTGGTGGAGTGTGCATGTGAGGTCACTGAGGACTTTTGGGAACCAGTTCTGTAGAATGATATTTGGCAAGGGCAGACAAGCATGAAGAGAGCCTAGTGCTCTGTGGAAGCTATGACGCTGGATTGGCTGGCTTCAGCTGTAGGCTTGTATAGTGCTCAGGGTCTTTAAGATGGATTTGTAGTCTTGCTGAGTATTTCCTGGAAGAAACAATCATTTGCACATCCTTTTATCTTTATCGCTATAATTAAAATGGATACACTCACAGCCATTTGCAATATATTCCAATACCCTGTTTTCCCCAAAGCTCACACATTTAAGTACAATATATTCTATTTATAAATAAGATACAGCCAGTAGACCAGTTACAAGGGACCTTTAAACCTTGGAGAACTACCAAGGTTAAAGACACCACCCTAATAAAAAATAAACTTCTAAGTGTGGGACCATTCAGATCTCATAAAAATGGCCTGTTTTTTTTTTTTTTTTTGTTTTTGTTTTTGTTTGTTTGTTTGTTTGTTTGTTTGTTTTTCAAGACAGGGTTTCTCTGTGTAGCCCTGGCTGTCCTGGAACTCACTTTGTAGACCAAGCTGGCCTCAAACTCAGAAATCTGCCTGCCTCTGCCTCGGCCTGTTGTTTTTTATACATGTAAGTTGTGGTCCCTCTTCTTATAAAATTAGAAAACTTATAGGCAGTATCTTTATGTGACTTAGCCAGTGTTCTCTTGCTTTGAAGTTACACCATGACCATGGCAATTCATATAAAAGAGAAAGCATTTAATTGGGACTTACTTACAGTTTCAGAGGTTGAGTCAGTTTCTATCATGGCAGGGAACATGGTAACATGCACACAGACTGCTTCTGGAGATGTATCTGAGAGTTCTATATCCAGATCCACAGACAGCAGGAAGAGAGAGAGAGAGCCACAGGGCCTGGCTTTGAATTTCAAAGCTCACTCTCAAGTGGCACACTTCTTCCACTAAGGCCATACTACCTAATCCTTCCCAAGTAGTGCCACTCCTGGTGACTAAAGATTCAAGTATATGAGCCTATGGGAGCTATTCTTAATGAACCAAGTACACTATTTCTGTCCCTGGGGTAGGCACCCATGATCTTGTCCGAACCATTGTCCAGAACATGGTATAGAACACCTGACTTCAAAGAGTAGGTGCCCTGACATAGTGTGTACTCTATAAAGTCAGAGGACATGAGTCAAGTCTTACTCTATTTAAGTTGTAGAGTTTTACTGATAGCCCAGATCTGCAAATTTCATTTTCTTTACATGTTAAATTGGGGTGTTTGTAATAATAAATAAAATACTGTAATAAAGTAGTTTTTGACCCTGCAATACCATCCAAATATGCATCACTGTGTTCAGGAAAGAGAATCAAGATCATATTGTATGTAATTCAGGCCCTGATAATTTCCAATAGTTTCCCAAGATTGTAACTTTGGGTTAGTTGTATTAGAAGCTTCTTGTGGAAGATCTTGGAACTTCCTTCATGTAAAACATGTTTACGTGGAGGAAACCTTTGTAAACACACAGCTCTTCTCCTGCTCCAGAAAACCCACACCTCCTAAGATAAAATATTCTTTCCCTTTTATTTTCTATTCTGAAGAAATCAGGGTTGTTTGTTTGTTTGTTTGTTTTGCACTATTATTATCCATAGTGCCAAAGATCAAGCCCAAGCCTCTGAGTGCACTTGTAAATACTCTGACACTGACAGATATCATCAGTTCCTGAATTATATTTAAAATATCCATCTTTTTTTTTTTTAACATCTTTTTAAGATTACCAGCTGGCTCACTAATTCAGGCACATCCCTCTTCACTTGAATTCCATCTTCATTGTTTCGGCCTCAAGCTAGCTGTTCTTGCTTTGCCCTTCTTCCGTGAAGGAGAGAGAAAGAGAGAGAGAGAGAGAGAGAGAGAGAGAGAGAGAGAGAGAGAGAGAGAGATCACTGATGAACCTTTACCTTTAGATATCTGGACAAGGATTTCCATGTCTGTCTACCTGCCTGTCTTTTTATTTGTTGCTAGCAAATGTCTACATTTCTCTCAGTTCCAATAAATCTTATGTATCAGTTTTGTTTTCTGTTGCTGTGATATAATACCCTGACAGAAACCACTTAAAAGTGCATGGGTTTGTTTTGGCTCCAAAAGAATGGAGTCTATCCTTGTAAGGAAGATGTAGCAATGGAGTCTATCCTTGTAAGGAAGATGTGGCAACAGGAAGGGAAGGCACGGTGGCCAGGACCTGGAGTTTGCCTGATCATAGGACATCCACACACAGGAGGCAGAGCAATGGACCCAAGCAATAAAATCTCAACATTGACCCCCAGTGACATATATACTCCAGCAAGCCTCCACCTACTAAAGGTTCCAAATCTTTCCCAAGTTGTGCCACCACCTGGGGACCAAGACTTTAAACATATGAGCATATTGTGGACATTTCACACCTAAGCTACACTCCTTGTTTTTATATATAATATGCATTTGACTGGCAAAGCAAGATCCACATGACAGAAAAAGACAAAACCAAGAGAAATCTGGAAAAATGGAAGATAAGTAAAGAAAAATAAAACCCAACAAAGGAAAAATAGCATTCATAAATGCATACCATTAGCATGGCTGTCTGGGGTAGTTATAGAACTTCTCTGGGCTCTTTAAACCTTCAAACAACAGGAAAAGAAATTCATTTTCATGTGACATCAAGACTATATTTGATACATACAATAAATAATTTCCTCCAAACAGTATTAAATGTCTTCCATGCATTTCTGCAATTGGGGACATTTTATGCAAATATAGAAAGGAACATAGTATATTACAAATAAACAACTATTGAAATGCAAAGAAGAAGCATTAAATGACATTTCACTAATAATCCTACTTAGGGAGTTGTTTTATAGACAAAGCACAATATTAATTGATAGTTTTGTTTTAGATTAGTCCAATATTGGGTCTTCACAGTGACACATACAAGCTACTGGTCTATATTTTTAATTTCAGGGATAATTTTGCTTGATAGTGAGTAAAAGGTTGAAGCTAGGGATTCACTGATGTTGTCGAAGAGTGGTTTTGTGTATGTTTGCAGCTTCTTTCTCATGGGAATTATGAATTAAAAATGTTATTTTTTTTAATTGTGGATTGATGGCTGACATGAAATTATATATGTGGGAAGCCACTTTTTAGAGTTTACTGTACATTGTGGGGGATCAGAAGTTTCTTCCTCTTTGTTTTGCTTCATTTCCAGGAAATGAAAAAGTCGGATATAAAATTATTTAAAGGTTGCAAATTGCTAGAGGACATCTGGTTTATGTGTGCCCAGATGTGGCTTTATGAACATAAAGTAAGATGTTAGGCCAAAAAAGGGGAGGAAAATATCATGCAGTCTAGTTAATTCAGGTTTTATGAGGAGAATGAGAGTATTCTTAGGAGCTCTAGCAACACTTAACCAAACAGAAAGACATGAAGGAAAGAACACCCTTTTTTTTGAAAACACCAACCACCCAGCTACAAGAGCGCCTCACAGTGTGCTGAGCAGATCAGGAGTCAAGGATGAGGCAAGGAAGGTATCAAGCCTCTGGTTAGTTATGGATAGGATTGAACCGAATTCACAGCTACTTTTCTTCCTGGATTTCTCCTGCAACCCCAGATCACTTAAATCCATCTCTGCTTAATGGACACTCTCCACTGTTTCCAGAGATATATTTTGTCCACAATTACTTAGTGAAAAGGGATTTATGTATAAACATTCCATGGCAAAAACTACAAATGACTTCGTTTTTAATAAATCAAAATCTGAGAAGCACTCGCTAAATGTTTTTTCTCCTTTTGCTGGTGGCAGAGAATAACATATCTTAATTTTGAAGCTGTACAGATATTTTAGGATGTGGATTCTGGGAAAATGTGCAAGCTGATGTGTAACAAGGAGAAAAGAAGCGCTCCTTGGATCCTGTGAATCGTAGATCATGCGTGGGGAAAAGTTTTACTGCTGTCAGAACAGGTGCTTGCCATGGTAGCCCAAGGAGGCAGTAATCTGTCTACATTGTTGATTCTTGCTTTGCTCAATTTCGACTTCCAAATGTAGTGCCCAGCACTTAATAGGTATGTAAGAGATGCCTGTAACATGAGTGAATGGGCAAGACTACATGTTACCTACGGCAGCTTCCCATGCTAGACAATAGAGGAGTCTTTGTTGTAATTACCTCTGAAAAATCCATATGCAATGTAACCTTTCTTTTCTTATTTTTTAAAGTGACAGAACCTTTTTTTAAAGCATTTTTTCAGTGTTATATACTTGATCTTGATGAATTTACCATGAAGTTTTCTCAACAGAGCTCATACTGTTGTCATGAAATAAGAACCAAGTGATCCAAAATTAGCACATTTCTCTTTAGTAAATATGTCTATCTAAAAAGCTAGAACTTCTTTAATTCTTTAGAAACCATGGCTATGAGAACACAGGGTGACAGAGATAATATCACTGAATGTATGATAAGTGTAAATACCCAAACTTGTGTATTAGCTGATTCACTATTTTTTTTTACTGTTTTATGTTTACATAAAAACCATAGAAATAAAGAAGTTTGTTGGCATACATGTGCACATATTTTAGTTGTCTGCTCTGGGCTAGATATTCTTTAGTTATAGGAGGGAAACTAGTAATGTGTTAAGGACCTTGTCTTTGTGGTACTCATATACTAAGGGTGCAATCAACTCAACAATATTATAATTGTATTAAACTGTTAGTCCCCAGAGTGGATAGGGTGATTAAGGAAGTGAAGCACCGGGGATGGTGACAGTGTCTCTTACAAAGGTTCTCAGGGAAGCTGGGAATAACCACAAAAGTCCAGGAATTATGCATTTCCAATAGTACCAAGAAAGGAGGAATACAGTTTAAAAAATTATCTGTGGCAGGAGTATGCTCAAACTGTTTTCCAAACAGGAAGTGGATGCTGTATTTGCTACGGAGTGAGCTGACAGGAATGTGGTCTCAGGCAAAGACATAAGACAGAAATGACAGAGTTAGTAAAGTCTCAGAACATATCATCACTCTGGTATCGTGTGGGGGTGGGGGAAAGAGGGGGAACCCTAGTTTCATCCCTGTAAAAGAAAATAAAGAGGGGAGTAGGAAATCACAGGTACAGTCTGTTGTACATAGATGCAATATAGATTTCAAGTAGACGGGCCCTTACATGGTGATATGCAGACAACGTTCCTCCGAGCACAGACTCCCAGTGATCAAATGCCAAGGTAATTGTTCTGTGATCCCACCAACCCCCAGGCTGTCAGGAGGACACAGCTTTGCCAGTCCCAACCTTTACTTACTTATGGTCTATACTAAGGTGATTTGGGGACGAGCCTGAAACCATAAGCCCAGCAGAAAAGAGTGGGATTGTGAAGATTGTGAGCCAGGCTTTTACAATGTTTCTACCTGAACCTAAAGGCAGGCTGAAGCCAAGTGGGTTACTGGTAGATAAGAGCCTGCACTGGGGCAATTAGGCAATAAAAGCCATGAACAGATTGGCAGTTATTGTTTTCATTTTGTCCTTTATGATTGATAATGGATATTTTCTCAGCTGACACTTTATCAAAATATGGGTAACAGCCTGTGGCCTCCCAGTAGAGACTGTTCAGGCAAAGGAAATGGAGAGGCCCTAGTCAGCTGCTATGTACCCTAAAGATGCAACGCTAGATTAATTGATGTCTAGCCAAAAGTAAACAGTGTTATCTAGAGTTTTCAACTGTTACTTACTCTTCCATCCATAAATACTGCTCTACAGTTTTGTTTATCCATGTGCTTGTGTCTGCTTCTCACCCCATCTCCTCACCTCTTTCTGTTTTGCCAACTGGGGCAGCTGAACTTGGCCTCTTGCCCGTCTCATTATAAGGAATTAAGCAGGCCTGTTCTAGTATTTGGCTGGTAATTCTTTTCATTAACCCTGAATGTTTAAACATCTTCTGGCTCCACCCCAATCTCAGTCTGGCAACGTTACCTCTTCCCGTGGTACTCAATCAGGAGTAATTTTGTACTCCAGGGAATTTTTGGGAAAGCTGGAGACCTTTAGCTTGGCATGCCGTGAGTAGAATTGAGCAGGGTTGCATAGCATTATACTTCAAGTGGGAGAGCCCTGACAACAATGAGCCACATACCCCAGGCTCCAGCATTGCCAGAGGTGAAGAACTGTGACCTATGTTCCACAGTTAATTCATGTAGATGTTTGATCCTACAGATGAGTTATAGATGGTTTCTGATGGCAAATACATTAGTATAATCTAGCAAAAGAAATGTAAACATGACAAGGAAGGGGACCAGGAAAAGAAAGAGGAAACAAATAAAGGAGGAAAGAGGGAAGAGGAAAAGGAAGAGGGAAGAAAAAAGAAGAAAAGGGAAGGGAAGGGAACAGAATGGAAAGGAAAGGGAAATAAACAGAAAGGAGGTTAAAGAATGAGCCTATACCCAGAACATTATGTTTTCCATGACTATGATGAGTGGTGTGAACTGCTCTTTAAAATGCTATAGCAACCAACTGAGCTTGTGGTCAATGGTGATAAGAACTTTGGATCAAACCTGATCAAGGTGCTCATCTCTAGTTATTCTAGTGTTGTTGATTCATGGAAACCTCATAATGAAGACAGCTGAAGAGATGTACAAGTTATGGAATTATTTTTGAAAGAATGTGTCCCTCCTAGGTCTGAATTCCCAATTGTTTCTCTAATGCAAAGTGGTCAGCCATTAAATCATATATAGACATGGAATAAGTATTGACTCAGGGGGTTATTTATGTGTTTGTGTAAAAATTATTATCAAGGAAAAAGATGTTATTAGTTTGCTAGGGCATGAGAGGCAAACATGGGAGTGGTTGGAGGGAATAAAGGGAATGGAAAAGTTATATATATATATATATATATATATATATATATATATATATATATCACATACATTATATTTTAGATGAGAATTCTATTGGCTTTATTTACTGAATAGAAATATTTAAGAGCCAACCATGTGTCTATCTTCAAGGTTTTAGTACACCAGACAACAAAATAGATAGAAATTAGTACCCATAATGAATTAATATCATAGTGCATGTGCTTTGTATTTGAAGCACAGATCATTACAGGCAACAAAAAATAAGTGGTAGAATGGATATCAGGCATCTGGAGTGAATTACCTTGAGCTTTCTTACTACCACAGAGTGTTCCTCTAGCTACAGCCTGAGGTCCTATGCACTTCCCTTTTGCATGACTTTGTCTAACAGTCTGTCTACACTTCCTGGAATATCTCTGGTGAATAATTTGATTTGATTGGTCCATTCTCAATCTATGAAATACTTTCCAGTTTTTGTGGGCTTTATATTTTGCTGTTCTCAACATCTTTATCCTGGCACTTCCTGTTCAAAAGATTCTTTCCATTTCATTTTTAGTCTCAAGCTGTTGGCTTTTTTCTGACCTACTAAGACCAGACCAGTAATGAGAGTTATTAACTGATGTTAGGTTACAAAAAGAAGNTCCATTCTCAATCTATGAAATACTTTCCAGTTTTTGTGGGCTTTATATTTTGCTGTTCTCAACATCTTTATCCTGGCACTTCCTGTTCAAAAGATTCTTTCCATTTCATTTTTAGTCTCAAGCTGTTGGCTTTTTTCTGACCTACTAAGACCAGACCAGTAATGAGAGTTATTAACTGATGTTAGGTTACAAAAAGAAGTAATGGGAGATGTGACATCTTCCCTCATATCAAGGATTTGCTAACACCTCAGAGAACTGTAAGTGACCTCTTACTATATATATATATTATTACTTTATTTTATTTATTTTACAACATATTTTTATGCAGACATGAGTAAGTTCCTTCCTAAAATTAATCAATCACAAATTCTTCTTCTAGAACATCCTCGGGAGCTTTGAGCAACTTCAAACAGAACACAGTTCTTAATTACAGCCTCAGAAAAATGCACCCAGGGATTTGTCCTTTCTTTGCAGCAAAATATTGGCTTAAAGCAAAATTATGCTGCAGCTGTGATAAGACTTTTCCTAATTTTGACCGTGAAATTTAAGGAGCACTTCGCTCTTCAATAGCAGCAGACTCTTGGACCAGAAGCAATAAGCTGGGGAGAGGGTGGACAGTCAGCTAATCATGTGATCTTGGACGACACCAACTGTGATGCTTCGATTAACTGTGACGAGAAAATCTATAGTCAACTGATAAAGTATCAGTGATGGATTTTCTTTTATTAATATCTTAGTTAAATTAATTGAAGGAGGAAGACCTTACCACTGAGGGTGGCATCCTTCTTTAGAGGAGATTCTGAACTGTATAAAGGTAGGGAAAGGAAAGTATTAGAATATATACATTCATTCGCTCCCATTCATTGTCTTGGATTCCATGCTCTGATGGACAGTTACCTACAGTTGTGAACCAAATAAGCCAGTTCTCCTTTAATTTGCTTTGTCAAGGGGTTTATCATAGTATTAGAAAAAAATAAACTAAAATACTCCTCTACTCTTTGTCTTCCTCCTCCAATACTATGATTCTGACTGAAGAATCCAATAAGGATTTTAATGTCTGAGTTCCCTACATTGTTCTTTCAGCAGATCATTTATTTCCTCAAGAGCTGATTTTGGCACATGAATAATCAGGTTTCTGAATAAGCTTAAAAATGATCAGGGGCAGTGTTTAACCTCACTGGCAGGTGATGCACGTCCTCAGTGTGAGCTGTGTGATGCCGCAGAGCGATTGGTCACAATTGCCTTGTATTCTCCCTGATCTGTGGACAAATGTGACAAGGTTGGGAGTTCACTTACAACACAACATTAAAAGTCTCAGTGATTGGGGAAATTCTACACAATTTTTTAAAAAATTGGCTACAAGGACAAACAGACACAAAATTCTGGTGGCCTTCTGTTGGAAAGATTCCATTCATAGACCTATAGTTTTATTCTTTCCTCAGAACTTCAGAATGGATTCATTAGTCATCTTGGTATTGAGCATTGTTACCCAGACCCAGTTAAGGACTGAGTTTCTCTAGTGGCTGTTTATTATTCCTAGAAACAGTAGTTCTCTCCATGAAAGCAAAAATAATGGAAAGGAGTAGTAGGTCATGCCTTTACAATACATTTTAGTTTCCACTACCTCCAGCCCTTGACCAAGATTTTATGTTTTTTTTTTTTTTGTATTCTTAATTTACAACAAGCACCTGGAAGCTCTGTTATGATGACTTAAGGAAGTCTGGACGGGCTGAGAGCTGGAGTTTCCAGCCTTGATTATACTGCCCGCTCAGTGTAGGGCCAGGGATAACCAAGTAAACCCATGCATTTCTGAGTTCCCAGTGGCATAATAAGTAAATTAGGTAATACCTGGCTTCTTTTATTGATTCCTATCCCATTTCCTTATATAGTACAAACACATGTACGGGTCAGAGGAAAACATTGTTGAGCCCCTTATCTGCTTCCACCAGATGGGATGGAACTTAGGTCTTCAAGTTTGTGGCAAGTGCCTTTATTCACAGAGCCATCTCATGCCACAGGGCCAGTGCTTCTCAAACTGAAGGGTGAAAATGAAAGGAAGGAAGGAAGGAGGGAGGGAGGGAGGGAGGGAGGGAGGNGTGGTCTTTTGGGGACTTTCAATCCATTGGCCGTAAAAGGAAAAATGAGAAAAAATTCCACCAGTAGATTTTAATAAGAACAGGCATTTAGGTGAATAGAGTCAGATGATCTAGATATTAGTGGTATATCTGAAATAGTAGAGAAAGACTACTCCCCTACACACACGCACACACACACACACACACACACACACACACACACACACACACACACTGGTGTTTGAATACAAGGGGCCAGGTTATAGCTGGAAATAGAGTTTTTATTTGGACTGATGCATTCAAGGTAACTGATTTGTTATATTTTATCACACATACTAGTACCATGGAAATACAGAAATGAGGACTTGATCAACTTCACAAGGTAGGAGTTTAGACTATTAAATTATGCAGAAGAAATATGAAGGCCTAGATTTCTGTTTTTTTTTTTTTAATTTCCTTTTCATGAAGTTGAGAGGAATTTTATTCATCAGGAATTGCCACGGAGTATGGAGTAAAAAGTATTGCTGTGAGCCCCACCCCCAGTGTATAGAGTGAGTGGAATCACTGTGAGCTCCACAGAGTAAGCCAGATTGCATACCACCCCCTGTGACTTCAAGCTCTGAGTCTCTTGTGTCTCCTGTTTAGAACCCTTTCCTAAAAGAGTGTTCTCTTTTTCTTCTTCCTTCAAAGAGAAGTTTTATGCCTCAGAAAAGCCATGGGAAATGATGACATTATAGACAAATACAGAGAGGCCAATGTGCTGGCTCACAGAGGCCGTGTGGCACACATTGGCTGATGCTGCTTGCATTCAGTGGACCAATGGCACTTTCACTTTTCTGAAAGAAAAATGCTTTGATATTTTGTTCCACTTGTAGGAAGCTCAGAGGGGCTTTACATACTGATATCAACGAGTCTCAACATCCCATAAGACCTCAAATCCTGGTGACACACAGAATGCTACATGTTTGCCAAAGCTGATAACAGAAATATACTCAAAAGTATTCTATGGCTAGACGTCTTATGCTACTGTCACAGAGACATGGATGTCAGAAAAGTCGGCTAGCATTTTCTTTTTTATCTGCAAGAGAGCTAGTGACTACTGTGTGGATGTCTTCTCATTCATAAATGAAAGTTATATAAGTTTCCATGTGTGTTTCTGTGAGATAGACTATTTATGTGTGCAGGAAAGCTTTGTGCACACATGGGACTCCATAAGCCCCGAAGGCTGAAGGCTGGGGACAGAGGGAAGTGAGACTCAGTTAGTGCCCACATCAACCATTCTTTCTCCACTCTACAATTACATGTTTCACTTTCTGACCAAACTCAACGATTCCCGTTTCCAAGATAACAGATAAGTCAAAATGGCCTATTTCCCTCCTTTGTTCTCTGACACTGTTTGTCTTGGTTGGCATATATTCCATGATTAAATTATGGCTATGATGATAGAAGCAACCAGTGGAAACACTGAATCCAACAGCCAAGAAGAACAGGAAGAAAACTCATCAGAAATGACAAAGTCAAAGTTGCCATGTGTGCCCAGTGATGGAGCTCTTTTTGATACAACCTAAAATGCTGCAAAAGTCATCTCTCAAATTACCACCAAGTAAATGAGTGTTAAATGTTTATACTAAGTAACTTTAAAGAGCCATCATTTATTATTTTTGAGCCACAATCTTTTTTTTCTCTCAGGTGAGTAAAGAAAAACCTAGAAAGATACAAATATATTTCAGGTAAAGTTGGGGGATCTCCAGGCAGGAGACAGCTTTTCTCTGAGTTGTCTGGGATATATTCTATTATGCAAAGTACTCACATGCCACAGAAAATTATCCTGCTGTTCAATATCTCAGAGAAATCACATTTCTATCCCTTACATGTACATGGTCATGAAGATGTCTTCTTTTTATTAGAGAATTTCTTCATTTACATTTCAAGTGTTATCCCAAAAGTCACCTATACCCTCCCCCTGCCCTGCTCCCCTACCCTCCCACTCCTACTACTTGGCCCTGGCATTCCCCTGTACTGGGTCATATAAACATTGCTAGACCAAGGGCCTTTCTTCCCGAATAATGGCCAACTTGAAGATGTCTTTTAAACACACAGCTCAATGATGGCATGTTAACCTCAGGCACACGTGTACTATATATTACACAAAACCCTTTGACATTAGCTCTGATGCAAAGAAGCATGAAACTAAATCATCAATGAAATAGCACCAAGTAAATAGTCAGGGCTGCTGTTTTCCTCCTGTATCTCTGCTGAGGTTTTCATGGGCTCTTCACTACCCAGTAGGCTGAACCTTACCAGAGATACAGATGAACCCCATATTTGGATTTTTGCAGCTTTATGCGAGTTCACAACTGACATACATATAACAGAAATGATACTTTGTGGGGTTTTTTTAATGGAGACATCTTCGTAGAGTAATATGTAGTATGAACATGATCTTTTCTGGAGGCTCAGTGATAGCAGCCAGCTACAGCTTGGAGACAGCTCTCCATTCACAAGCATAATCACTGGGGTCTTCAGTATGCTGAGAAACTAGCCTGTGATGGTTAACGAGCCAGGTTCCAGCTTCCACTATTTTCAGCTCACCTGAGACTTTATGGGAACATAGTGCTGTTATAATCAATGAAATTTTGTGAGCCCTTTGAGACCTCTGTTGGGGTTTTAAAGAATAACAAGATGAGAAGAAGAAGAAGAAGAAGAAGAAGAAGAAGAAGAAGAAGAAGAAGAAGAAGAAGAAGAAGAAGAAGAAGAAGAAGAAGAAGAAGAAGACGACGACGGCGGCACCCTGGACCCCAAAATTTAATATGTTATAGTATATAGTGCAAATATCTCATCTTCAATAACTCTGAATTGAACCAAGAAGTCAGAGACCATTGTCTAGGCAGTTGCTATAGAACAGTGCAGAAGATGGTGGGACAGAAAGATAATGATGAGTATAATTTTAATCTTCAAGGTGTATGTTGTCTGTATCACCAAGTTTACTGAAGCAAATGATTGCCTCTCAGCAAAATAAAATAAAATAAAATAAAATAAAAACTATAAACATTTGAACTCTGTTATAAGCCACTGATGTCCAGATAGAAAGTCATTTCCTTTTAAGTGATCATAAATACCAGACATTTAAAAGTATACTCCCTGAATGGGAAGGTAAAAGAGGAGAAAATGTGAGCTTATTTTCTGCCAGGACAGCTATTGCCTTTCAGTCCTCTGTGTGCATGTTAACAGAGGTGGCTTCTCTTTGAGTTGTACAACAGCCTGATTTTCTCATTTTCTTTCAAGCACTTCATGTTGTTGTTGTTGTTGTTGTTGTTTTTGAGTTAATTTTAAGTACATTATTTCCCTTTCCTTCTCTTCATATCTAATTGATTATGTCTCTTTGGGTACTGTAAATATCATAGTGTAGTGTGCAGGAAAGAGAATACGACTAGGAGGGACTCTGAAATCTAAAGATGCCTTGGGTCTGAGCTTCCTGATTCTTTGCCACATTGAAATGGACAGCATATAGAACTAAAAAGATTTTTTTTCTTCCAGTTCATGGAGTCTCTTTTCTCCTGGAACTGGAACTGCCACATCACGCGTTTAGTTTTTTTTCCGTGTAAGACATCATTCAAGTGAATGTTACATGGAAGTAAGGTGTTTGGATTATTTTATTGTGCAGCAATGTGATTTGATATGTTCCCAGCACTAAAACAGAGCATATGGACTTATTGATTGCTGTAAAACAAATGACCCTGAAGCTTAATACATGGCACGCGTAATACATCACATGTTTTTTATCATATGAAATTTTCTATGGGCCAAAAATCCATAGAATCTGGATCTGGCTTGGGTGGAGCCTCAACCTGAAGGTACCAGGTTTACCGAAAAATGATCTTTCTCTAAACTGCATTTTTGGCAATATTCAGTCACTCACAGGCCGTTACAGGAAGAGTTGAAGTTCTCTGGCTGTTCGCCATTGATAATTTTCAGTGAAGTGTCATCTGTACAACATGGAAGCTTACTCCATCAAAAGCACCCCCTTTCCCCCCCTCAGTCACAATTTTTTCTTTTTTTAAATTTTTATTATTTTTATCTTTTTTATATTTTGTAGATGTGTTTTATTTTTATTAGACATTTTCTTAATTTACATTTCAAATGCTTTCCCGAATGTTCCCTCTACCCTCCTCCCTGCCCTGCTCCCCTACCCACTCACTCCCACTTCTTGGCCCTGGTGTTCCCGTGTATTGGGGCATATAAAGTTTGCAATACCAAGGTACATCATTCCACCTTTTGACAGATTTTGTTGCCGAGAAGCACAGCTGTGAGAGAAGCGACAGGAGCATGCATAGTGTGGTGTGGGCATCAGGATGAGCGATCTTGAAATATTGCATATCACAATCACTTTAACTTTTTAAATGATTCATTCTATTTTATGTGCATTGCTGTTTGCCTGAATGCATGGAGATGTATTTGACTGCCTGTTGAGCTTGTAGGTCAAAACTGAGCATCAGGTCCCTTAAAACTGGGATCAGGGATGATTGTGAGATACAATATGATGCTGGGAACTGAACCCATATCTTCCTCTAGAGCAGCAATTATTCTTCACTGCCAAGGTATTTCTTCAATGCCACAAATACTTTCCTTCTCCTCCTCCTCCTCCTCCTCACAGTAGGAGAAAAAGAGCCCCAAAAGCAAGCAACAGAGTCAGAGACAGCCCTACTCCCACTGTTTGGAATCCCACGAGAAGAATAAGCGACACAACTCTAACATATTTTGCAGAGCGCCTAGTACAGTCCCTGAGGTTGTTGATTCAGTCTCTGCAGGCGCAACCACTTTATTAAAGAACCATCCCAGGCTGGGTACTGACTTTAATCTAAACAGGTTTCTGTTTAAAGGTTCATATTTCATCTAATATTCGGGAACTTTTAGTTCTGTTTAGCCAGAGTGAATGATTTAAGCTACATCATTCTCATTATCTGTAAACATAAACCTTTAAAATTAAGATTAAGATTAAAGGAATACTATTATGAATGTATTTGATGACACACTTTTTTCTCTTTTCAATTTCAATTATTACCATTTATCTATTTTACAAATGAGTGGGATTAACTGTAGCAGCTATTACAATATGTATCATACAATGTTTATGTACAACCATTCTTTCTACTCCTGGTCCCATCTCCAGGTAAATGACACACTATCATGAGTAACGCTCTCCATCTTCACCCTAGATGTCAATCACTTCTTTGCCCGGTATACCAAAATTGTATAGATTGACCATATTAGTATCTGTCTTGTTTGCCAGATGGGCTACAGCAATATCAAAACTGTAGTGCTAATTAAGTCCAAATTAATTTACTCAAATTTATTTAATCAAAGCATAAGCAGACACTGGGTGTAAGATATAAAAGAATGGGTTGATACAAGCTTTATATAGAAAATTTGCTGGACAAGGATTGGCAGGAAAAGAATGATGTAATAGAGGTTGATATTAAGCACGGTATCTTGCATGCACTAGATGTCCCAGAAGACATCTCTCCACCACCTATGAATGCATTCCACTATTCTCTTTCATTTTCTGTAACCCAGTAATATATCTCATGTCCTCCCCCTACTACTGATGTCTTCCTTGAAGACACCCCTCCCTATTTCCAGGCGTAGAATACCTGATGTCTTCCACTTTTATATAACTCTCCTTACCCTCAGCCCAAAGGCAGAATCTGGCCACATGTCTCTGTTTTCCAAACAATATTCTAGGTATGAAGTACGCCTGTTCTGTTGAAATTTGAAGGTCTCTGCACACATCTGTGTCCCCTCTGCACAGTGAGGCACATGTTTAATTCTGTCCTCCTGCAGAGTGGTAATAAGGAAGTATTCAATAAATGGATGTTAATTTAGTTAGTGCCACAAAACTGGCACACAGGCACTGTCTGTTCTGGTTTCACAGCTAAGGATGGAAGTGACGAATGAGTGTGTAAAGCCAGGGACCTAAGAACTGCACATCTCCTTCTGAGCTCTTGCTTCACTGTCATGAGTACATCTCGGAGTACTTTGAAATACAGGAGTGGCAGAGACAAAGATTGGAGCTGAGATGAAAGGATGGACCACCCAGAGACTGCCCCTCCCATGGGTCCATTCCATAATCAGCCACCAAACTCAGAAACTACTGCATACACCAGCAAGATTTTGCTGAGAGGACCCTGATAGAGCTGTCTCCTGTGAGGCTTTGTCAGTGCCTGGCAAATACAGAAGTGGATGCTCACAGTCATCTCTAGGATGGAAAACAGGGTCCCCAATGTAGGAGCTAGAGAGAGTACCCAAGAGCCAAAGGGGTCTGCAACCCTATAGGTGGAACGACAATATGAACTAATCAGAAACCCCAGAGCTCCTGTCTCTAGCTGCATATATATTAGAAGATGGCCTAGTCGGTCGTTATTGGGAAGAGAGGCCCCTTGGTCTAGCGAACTTTATATGCCCCAGTACAGAGGAATGCCAGGGCCAAGAAGTGGGAGTGGGTGGGTAGGGGAGCAGAGTGGGGGGGGAGATTATAGGGGACTTTTAGGATAGCATTTGAAATGTAAATGAAGAGAATATCTAATAAAAAAATTTTTTCAAAGAATAGAATTGCCTCCATTTTAATCACGGATTTTGTTATCCCTGATGTATATTTTCTTAGAATATATTCACTCCTGGATAGAAAGAGGAATCTTTTTGCAATATGCCTACTTTGTTTCAGGCTTGGCATTGGTTTTACCTAGCCTCATCAAACCAGAAAAATAGCCGAGACTAGAGATAATCTAGTTTTCTAACTTGTAAACACCAGTGAAGAAATCAGTCTGCCTTATACATGCCACATTTTATTCTGAAGACAGGACTCTCTGAGAAGGCAGCTATCTATCCCCTAAGCTAGTTAGATCTTTTCCTTTCACTCTGATATAAAATATTTCTGTTTTAAAAACTGATAGTCTTTCAAGATATGCTGACATATACCTATCCTTCCAAGACTTGAGAGGCAGATTCTGAAGGATTGCTGTGAGTTAAAAAGCAGTCTGCAGGTTCCATGGTGGATTCCAGGACAACCAGGGATACTGAATGAGATTCTGATTCAAACGAGTAGATATAGGGTTAATGAATGAGATTCTGATACAAACAGAGATAAAATTACATTTTAAAAAATATCTAGAATTCTTATTCAAAAGAGGGCATGCCTTAAATGACTGAATGAACATTCTTTCATTCCATGCTGCATTAATAAACAATTAAGAGTGGGCTTTGATCTGCTAGTTCAGGTTTGATCATCTGCTAGGAAGCTGTTTGAGAGATTCCTATACTAGGAAGGCACTGTGAGTGAATCAGCCTCCCCATCCCCAGAAGACAAATGGGCATCTGGTGTCTGATTCTGTACATCATGGCCTCAAATGAACAGCTCTGTTCTAGAAATATTGTACAACTAGCAAGCAGATATGGAAATACAAGGTGAAACTTTAGAGGTGCCTCATTATAGTAGAAATAAATGTAAGCAATTTCCTGGAGAAGTTACATTTCCATTCCAGGCAGCTTGCCTTACTAGCTAATTTGCTGTTGTTTTCAACACAATTCTATTAGTCATATCTGCACTAATGAGTGCCCAATGACATGCATCAGCCAATACAAATGTTCCCATAAGCAAGTGCTTTTGTACGATAGATACCAAGATTGTGAGTACATGATTATTCAAATTATTTTAAATCTAGATTAACAATGGGTGTTTACATTCAAAAGCATTTGATCATGTTTGTCTGAGGAAGTACATACAGACTTTTGTCATAGTTTTACCTCTCAAATTTCAGGAACTATTCAGAATATATCTCCATGATATAAATAGCAGCTATATAGGTTAACATGAAAAGAATTTTTTATGTTCTTTTTGCATGATTTCAGATACTATGCATGCTAAAGTCAGGAACACGTCTTAGTCTGCGGAGTAACATTGTACAGTTTGTTAACTCTTAAGCATGGAAGGAGAGGTTTAATAAAGAGCCAACAACATAAGACAAAGAAGACAGCCAGCATCAGAATTTTGAATGATGGGAGAGTGTGCTTTTCTGAGCTCAGTCAGCAGGCCACGGCAGTTACATCTGTGGTATGGAACAGAACTGTGTCAAATTCTCCATGGTGTGAGGCCAGGCATCGTCCACCTAGGCCTCAATCTGATGCAATGTAGCTCTGGTGGTGATTGGCACAAGCTGGATATTGGTTGCACTGAGCAGTAGATGTGCAAATATATATATCAGAGAATGTGCATGGCTTCACTCATTTGACTCCCATCTCTGGGCATGCATGTCTCAGTTAGTCAAAAGAGCATCCACTGAAAGAGTAGGTATGAAGCATCATATAGGGAAACACTCCCAGATAGTGACCGATGGTATGTAAATGCTATTTCAACCCATTTGCCAAAATCATAGATCATTCTTCTTCCCTGGAGAGACAAGCAGCAGAATATAGAGGAAAGGAGAGTGTTCAAATAACACTTATTGTATCGTGTCCTGCCTTGCCACATGGCCTTTGGCATTTACCATTTGCACTGCCAGCTGCTTTCTCATGGGGAAGGCACAAGGCTCCAATTAGGATTCCTGAGTACTTTCCATTGGAATTCTCTAATAAGTGATACTGACTCTATTTAGCTAATTATCAGTGTGTATGTATATATCTTGAATGAATCAACGTGGAACCTTTAAAACTGACCCAAAAGTGTAGATAAATTCATATCTAGTAGGGAGAAAATTTTCCGAGGTAAAAATTAATCATTGTACAGAGTGAGATATAGAAATAGTTGAAAATCCATATTCCACCCATCCGTTTTTATCCTGACACTAAATCGTTTTTTTGTAAATGACCATTAAGCAAATTAACAATCTAATCCCTCAGACATCATAGCAATGTGATTTTAAAATTCAACATAGAACACGCAAAAGACTTTGAAACAATTGACTAATGCAACTATATCAAGACAGTAAAAATGCTTAACTTCAAAATATGTCACACTCCAGTACATAAGTCAGTCTTGTATAAAATCGGAAACAGTGGCCACTGAAGACAGAAGAGTAGTGGGAAAGAAAGAGGAAGAAGCCCAGAGTGAAGTAATGTCTGTGTCTTTATTGATTGTGTAAATGTAGTCCGTTATTTCTGGTACCATTTTTAGAGGCCAGAAGAGTACAAAATCCCCACACATACAATGAGCAATGCTTGAAGATATTGGAAATACAGAACCCTCATCTCATTACACACTGAGACTTGTCAAATTATGTCCCCAAGCATGTACATCTCTTAAGGCTTTATTAGATAATTTCTTGTTTTGTGGCAAAATAACTTATTCTCAGGATGGGTAGGGCAAATAAACATGAGTAAATAGATTTAGGGAAGTCCAGAAGTGGTTCTTGGCCAATAAAAAGCAATTAGAGAGTATATGATAACATTTTCATAAACATTTAAAGGTTAATCAATTACACCAAGTCAATGTTATTTCCCTGGCTGTGACACTTTTGCTAGCACCATGCAATATTATATCATTTTGGGATAGCAGGGTGAGGGGCTTACAGGACACAGCCTCAGTACCCTGAGATTTCTAATGGTGTTTGGGAAATGGATTTACATCAAGGTGTTTTAAATGAAAGAAGTTCTATATGCGAATGAGAAAATTTGATTCCAGGCCAGACCTGTTTCTAAGTAGATAGGGCTAAACAGTGAGTTGCCACTGAAAAGATCTATGAATGACAGGCACAATGTTGTTCAAAGAATCGGCTTGTCCCTTCCAATCAGAGCCTCCCTAGTTCTAAGATAATAGTGATCTCAAGCTAAGAAGCTAAAATGATAATCCAATGCTCACAAAAATGCTATCAATAGTTGAATTAAGCAAATAATTGCTAAGTCATACATAGAAATTGCTGAAGTTTGGGGAAATAACCCCTTTACATATGAAAACACACACACACACACACACACACACACACACACACACACACAATTTAAATTTAGGCTGTGGGGGTGTATAGGATCCAGGATCAGTTCCCAGCACTCATGTGGCAGTTCAAAATTGTCTTTAGCTTCAGTCCCAACAGATATGAAACCCTCTGCTCATCTCGATGGGCAGCAGGCACCATATGGGACACATATTAACATGGACAAAACATTCATACACATAAAATAATAAAATATATAGAAAACACATTTTATAAAAATTAAAAATATTCTTTTGAAAACTCATGGACTGACATGAGCACACATTTTTAGCTCCTTCTTTTAGTGCCATCTTCTATATTCTCTGTCATGTTTCGCAGAACTGTACAATCTCAAAGAATCTAGAGGAGCTGTTTTGCCCACAGGCTAGCAAGAGGGAGCACCATTCTTTCTTCCAGGGGCGTGGGGGACAATGGTATACTTAACTTATCAGCGAGACCAGGTCTGACAGCATGGGAAGCTACGGAATCACTGTCTGATTGCATTAAAAAAAAAAAAAAAAAAAAAAAAAAAAAAAAAAAAAAAAAAAAAAAAAAAAAAAATCTCCTGTTCCCATGAGGAGGAAATAGAATCCTGTCTGGAAGACAAAGAGTTAAAGAAAAGGTTTTGTGTACTCATCTCCAAGAAACATGATGAGAGAAGCAATGCTTTGGGGTCAGATACCTTTACATTACTGCTGCTGGCTCAGCCACAGACGCTCCATCAGCTTGGGCCACTTACAGAGGTCTGTAAATCTATTAAAGTGGGGGAATAATACCTTCTGTTTGTTGTGATTGTGGGAATTTAAGTGAAGCATGTTGGCAGAGATCACAGTGTAAACCTGGCCAAGTTTTATACGTTAGTGGAGGAAAGAGCTGGGTCACCATAGTCTTCCATCCTCCTCCTACAACGGAGCCCTTGTTATTCTCCTCACTCTTCTGTTGTTGCTTTATGTCTCTGCTTCCACAGTTCCTTAAGTCTGAGTGAGTTCTCCAAAGGCATAAACAGTTATTCAGATCTGTGAACATGCATGGTCATTCTTCTCCATGTATAAAATTCCAGCGTTTAACCATAAAGGAAGCAACAGGTTCACAAATAACAACCTGATTTTTGCTTTATATCAACTCCCTTCTCCAAATCTGATTGAATTCGCTTTCCTGTTAAATATTATATTTAATAGTTCACCCCTAATCTTAAAGATATTTTAAGACTACAAATGTCTAGTGAAATGTATTTTATTTTACTGAGTTCTGTCTCATTGCTGTTGATATTTTAATATATGTGTTGTGTATGTATGTGTGCGCATGTGTATATGTATATGATTCTCTATGGTTCATTCTACCTTGACAAAAGAGATGAATGAAGAATGATGTATTCTCTGGATGCTTTAGTCAATTTATCAAAACAGAAGTAAGCAAATCGTGCAAAGCCCTGCTTTTCAAATATCTGCTGGGACCTTATTGTTCTTGACTCTTTTTCCTTCCGTGAACATGTAGACTCTGTGTTCATGTTTTATAAATTCTTATTGTTGCTGTAGTAACTAACTACAACCAAATGACTGAAAATTTACAGGTAACTCTTATCAACTGTGAATCAGAAGTCTAATTTGTTTGTTTGCTATTTAACAATCATTTTATCTTTAGTTATGTGCCTGTATGTGTGGATATGAACACCTGGGTACAGGTGCTGAAGGAGAACAGAAAGGGATTGAGAGCCTGTGGCACTGTAGTTTTAGGTGCCTGCCAAATATGGGTGCTGGGAACTGAATCCAGATATTCTGCAACAACAGCAAGCACTTTTAACATATCTCTTCAGTTCCAGTGAAGTTAATTTAATCTACACATTTGATTATACCTTGGAAAGAAACAGTAAGAAACTTGAAGGATAGAACATAAATATCTTTGAAGGGATCATTATTTATCCTAATATATATGTTGTGCATATATGTCATGTATATCTGGTTGTAATGTATGTGTGTGTTTGTATATGTATATGGTTCATATTTCATTTTCCTTATTTCCCCATGAATTAGTTTCCCAGCTCATCTGGCTATGGCCCTGGGATTCCCATCATTGTCAATCACCTTCCCACCTTGGCATGTGCCTCTGGTAGTGTAGAATCTATATTTCTGATTTTAAAAGTAGTCAGTTCACTATTTTGCCAAGAGTTGGACAACTGAATAAATCACGGTCACCTGATTACAGGGAGCATGTAGGAAAATCTTAGAAATAGAGACTTATAAGAACTTAACAGGAAACATGGCTGAAAGCAATAAAGGCAGTTTAGTTTAGTTTTTGGATCATACTTTTGAACTTGGAGGTGGAGGCAGGTGAGTTTCTGGTTGTTGTCCATGGTCCTGAATCCTTCACATGTGGTTGGATTCTGTGACTTTTACCCCTGGGAATACAGGGACTCCTCTCCAATTTTCCTAAGGCTTCCACTGAGAGTGGAGTTGACAAGAGTGTACCACAGAAATGTTGAGTCAGGCCTACCATTTACAGATTGCAAGGCACAGAATAGAAATTCTCTTCTTACACCCATGAGTTTTGCCTACTTAGTAATACTGAGAGAGAGAGAGAGAGAGAGAGAGAGAGAGAGAGAGAGAGGTGTCATAAGTTGAATAGCACCCATTTTACCCTTCATAATTTTTGCTTATAATTTGATGACAATGATTAATTTGTGTAATTAAGACATGTACATTCTAGAATTTTCAATCATGGAAATTATTTTCTATATCTACCTGCCCATCCCCACATACTCAGTAGAAAATTACCTAGCAATGTGACAGTTAATGACCTTCTTCTCAACCTCAACTCTGCCCCCATCATGTAAAAACTACATCTTTAATTACTTGATGTTTAGTTTGATATTCTCCACACCTCAGAATGAGAATGAATGGGAATCAGAAACTGATTTTGTGAGCTTGGTATTGATTTTCATGGGGTTTACAGGAAAAACTTACAAGTTTCACAGAACTAGTGCCCTCTTTATTTGTTTCAGCTAATTCAGAATTTCAGCATGGCAAAAGACTTACCTAGTAAGTTAAGTCAATACAGTCCCCTGCCAATTGTACTGTCAAATGTATTCTCCAACTCCACCACCATTGCGGTCTTTGCTGGGACATACCAGACATTCAAGTTCTTATCCAAGTTTTCACTTGAATTTACTGAGATTTTAAAATGTAAGGCATGAAGAATAGCTAATCTTTCAATTTGGGGGGGGGGGTCAGGATTAAAGACAGAAAACTGTACCATGTCATAAGTTCTTCCATGCCAGGTGGGAGCCCTTTGTAACAGGGTTCCCCAGGTGATAAGAATAAGGATGAACTTGTTCAATAAGTAAGCACATCTGAATCCGTAGATTCTGTTAGTGATCATTATGAAAATCAGTGAGCAATAGATGCTGCTCTGTATGTGGATTAATATAATAAACATGAGACTGCGAGTTGCGCTTGTGGAATGTCCAAGATACATACAATAGTTTTGTTGTTATCCCCCACCTCTGCCCCAAATCCCATCCTGCTCAGGGCACACCTCCATTTTAAAGCTGGTTAATACAGAAGATGATGGATTTAGAACCATGTTCCCATGGAAACAACCAATTATAAATGCAATCTGAAGAGATGGAATGCAGCTGCCAAAACTCTCAGGGAAAAACTGATCCGGGTTGGCAAACTTCTAGAAACCTCTGCTAGCGGCTTTTGCCAGTTTTCCTTAGCCCTGGCCGGCAAGCTTCTCTCTGAGCAAACATCTTGCACCCATTTACTAAGTGCTGTGTCTGCAATACATTCGAAAGGGTAACTGTGTCTGGATCGCAGCATGTATGATGTCGAAGCAAGAAAAAAATTCTCACATTTTGGGGGGTAATTTCTCTCAGATGTTTCTTGTAACTTCATGGCACCAGCATCAGCAGAGGAGAGGGAAAGAAATCTCTCATAATCTATCTTTATATTCATAAGACTCGCTTTAAATGTTCCTGTGTTCACATGTATAACAATGCATTGTGCTTAGATTTTTTAAAGATAATCATCATAAAACTGGAAGAAAATGCATTGAACTACCAATCAATAATTCTAGTATTTAACCCATGTACCACTCCATTGCTCTGCATGTCTGTATTTCTCATGCCTCCCTAATCTGCAAATTCCTATGTTTTATTTTCAGGGAAAAGCAGTAAGACAATATAGCACATTTACGAAATAGATGAATTAAAATAGAAGATAATTTTTTTCATAAATCTGAGCCCTTAGATCTTTCTTAAAAATTTGTTGCCAAAAGAAATCAGCACAGATGCAGCTTTGCATGAGGATGAGTGGGCCTGCTCACCTCTTCTCTTACTTGCATCAGAAGAAGACATCTCTCCTTTGCATATAAAAAAAAAGGAAGGCAGATGTCAGAGACAGATCAGAAGTCACCATTTAGATTCATTCATGCAACTTGGGGCAAATCCTCCCCTTATCCCTTGAGATCCTGGAGCATTTTTATACCATGCCTCTTCTTCTAGCTTAAAATTAAGTGCACCTGGATATCAACTTATATTATAGTGAATAATAAAGCTTTGGAATCTTAACTCTAAAATTTGCTTATGCTTGGAAATCTCCGATTTGAAATATGTGGATAGCATGTCCTCTATCATCTACCTGTACCTCTTGGAGGCTAAAGAATGTAACGGGTAATGCTGAAAAGCATATTTAATTAGCATGAAATGATAAACAGCTGCTGTGTTCAACTCTTGGTATAAGACTGTCAGACTGACACAATTACTGTACACATGGTACAGTTTTGAAAAGTGAAAGAAAAGTTGAATTAAAATGTAAACGTATGATACATAGAACTTCTGAGTCCTAGGAGACATGGAGGGATTTTCCTTTTAAGGAAATTGGCCATATATAGTTTGAAAACCCCTACTACAATAATTTTTTTAAAAAGTAAATTCCAATTCCAAGGTTGGATACATTCTTTTCATAAATTGGAATGGTACTCATTTGTTCAAGGGGATTACAGTTAATCTAGAACAATGCTAATTTATCTTCTATTTGGCAAGGTTGGAAGAAAGGGGAAAATAAATCACCTGCTCTCACTCTTTGACACGAACAAAGAACCCATCCAAATGAGCCCCTTGAGAGTGTTTGCATCCTACAATTGGAAGATTTTCCAATGTACACAGAGAAAAGAAGTGTATTTTGTTTATACTATTATTTAAATTAAGCCAAGATTCACTAGACAAATCAACAAATAACTGAAATGTGTACTTCATGAATATGAGGGCATTTGTAGTATAAAGTAAATACTTGGGAATCTAATATACTTAGAAACTTGGGTTATCTTTTCTCCACAATAGAGTTATCAAAGAATATTGCAGATTCTTAGCCTATTGCAATTTTACCTTTCCTTTTAAAATATTCCCGTTACTTCCCAGAACTTCAGATAGATACTGCTCTCTCTTTTTTCTGAGTTGCATACTGGCATTTTTTGGAACTAACTCAAATTTTCTACTTCTCAAAATATCAGTTTTTAGGCATTATTTCTCTTTGTTTTGAACTTAGTATTTTAAATCCCTGTATAGATATTACAAACTAAACCCCAAGAACTTTCACAATAATAACATTGCTTAGGACCACTCTAAAAGTATTGGTGAAGAACTATTCTATAAACCAGAGATCTTCTCCTCAGGGTTTGTTCCCTCAACTTTCTAACCCAAGACCTCCTTGCGGTCAGCACACATCCTCCTTCTCTAGAACAGAGTCCTCAATGACTTATTTTCTGTACCTACCCCTTTTGTATTTAAGTGCTTTCCTGCAGCTAATAAGCTGAATATATCCCATCTTTCAAAGGTGAGCCCAAGGAGAGGCTTTAATAAAAATGATGAATAACCCCCATCCATAGAGCAGAAAGGGACCCGTAGTCACCTTATACAACTTTCAAATGAAAATGAAATGGCTTGGGATAGCTGTTGTTCAATCCAGAGTCACACAGAAAATGATGCTTTATTGGAATTTATGGATATGACTACAGAAATCTCCTTTACATAAACAGTAGACTACTTCATACTAGATTAGCATGGTCCAAAATTCAGCTAACAGATATATTTAGTTGATTGGGTTTTGTCTTTTTTTTTCTTTGTTAGTGGGTAGAACCCTTATTGTCTGAATATTATCAATAGACTCAATGAGTCACATCCATGCTGCGCTAGGTCTCATCCTGTGTCTTTAGCTGAATGCACACATGACTTATTATAAATGAATAGAATGATGCTTGAGTTACTAAGTTACTCTTTTTTATTCTCTCTCTCAAGTGTCCCTCTATAGCAGCAAAGCTTCCCTTGGTGGGCTTGGTTTCTACTGTCGATTCTAAGGAATCCTCTTCTATAGCTCACACACACACACACACACACACACACACACACACACACACACACTGCTTCTTATCACTTAGATCAGAACTTTATATGAGATAAAATAATTTTGAGTGTATTTAGGAGCATTTTCAATTCCTTCTGACACCGTCTGCTAATAAGAATTAAGAGTAATTTTGGCAATCAGCGAGCCAGCACAATCCTTTTGTCTGGTGATTGTATTTGCTTCTGCCCTTTGATACTCAGACATTCAGAAAAATTATGCTCTTTGGTGTCAAAGCTTTCCAGGATTGCAGAGATGTGAACAACTTGATTCTTGAAACTATTGCTATGCTTTTAAATAGCTCAGTGTTGCATTCAGCTTCATAGCCAGGTATGGAGTTAACACAGGCAGCAGGTGCCTTCTGTCTTTACATTTTCCTCTCTTGCAATTAGAAATTAGTGTGACTGATTATGGGATGGACCCCTGGGTGGGGCAGTCTCTCGATGGTCCTTCCTTTCATCTTAGCTCCAAACTTTGTCTCTGCAACTCCTTCCATGGATATTTTATTCCCTATTCTAGGGAGGAATGAAATATCCATGCGTTGGTCTTCCTTCTTGATTTTCTTGTGTTTTGGAAGTTGTATCTTGGGTATTCTAGGTTTCTGGCCTAATATCCACTTATCAGTGAGTGCTTATCAAGTAACTTCTTTTGTAATTGGGTTAACGCACTCAATCAGCCACCAAACGCAGACACTACTGCATACACCAGCAAGATTTTGCTGAAAGGACCCTGATATAGCTGTCTCCTGTGAGGCTTTGTCAATGCCTGGCAAATACAGAAGTGGATGCTCACAGTCATCTCTAGGATGGAACACAGGGTCGCCAACATAGTAACTAGAGACAGTACCCAAGAGTTAAAGGGGTCTGCAACCCTATAGGTGGAACAACAATATGAACTAATCAGTACCCCCAGAGCTCCTGTCTCTAGCTCTATATGTAGAAGATGGCCTAGTCAGCCATTATTGGGAAGAGAGGCCCCTTGGTCTAGCAAACTTTATATGCCCCAGTACAGGGGAATGTCAGGGCCAAGAAGTGGGAGTGAGTGGGTAGGGGAGCAGGGCTGGGGGAGGGTAGAGGGGACTTTTAGGATAGCATTAGAAATGTAAATGAAGAAGATATTTAATAAAAAATTTTAAAAAAAGAAATTAGTGTGAGTAAGAAGAGAGAGTTTACATTAGAGAATTTATATTTGAATGCATCTAGAGGAATTTTACTGGCCTATTAGATACTATATTTTGATAAATATTAAAATTAATAGAAAATTTAAAGAGTTAATGGTCATAAAAAATGAAGTGTTTAGAGGATGAAATGTGGACATGAAATATGAAAATCTTGTGGAAGAATAGAATTTTGAAAAAGTAACATGGTCTATATAAATATCTTGAAAATTATTTTCTGTAATATTACACAAGCAATAATTCCTTTAAAGAAAAACTTTAATGACTGGAATTTCTTTTCCTGATATAATACATTAGGAATATTGAAGAAAAGCATGTGTTTGTGGGTGTGTATGCATGTGAAACTAAAAAGGTGTATTCAGTCATTTGAAACAGATGTCAATGTTCAATATTAAGAATAGATACAAACTTTTGTGAGTACTTTCTTTATGTTTAAATCCCTTGTCATTTCCTTAAAACACTTTTAAATGATTGCCTCTAGAAGAAAGAGAATTGGCATTTAAAAACATGTAACTATCTTACAAAAGTAATAAAAACTTCTTTTCAATGTTATAAATGTACACAAGGAACCAGACATTGGAAGCAAGATGTGGCAGGCAAGGACATGAAAATAGGGAAAAGTTTAAAGAGATTAAGTGAAGGGAAGATATGTTTCCCTTGAGTGGAGAGATGAGTGGGTGCCTGTTCTCCTGTGTTGGGTTGTAAAGCTGAAAGGAACCTATTGGTGAGGCAGTATAAGCAGGAAGAACTTAAAGGTGGAACATTCTTGGAAGAGTAGGAGTGAAATCCTCAGCTTTTTCCCCCATGAAATGTAAAAGGATGTTTTCTCTATTCAAAGAGCAGAAATTGGGAGTGGAAAGTTGACTGAGAGTTTAGAAGTTAAAGATTCCATAAGAGAGTGGGTTTATCGGGGAGGAGGGCTTCTCCTTCTCTGAGGTGAAGGGGAGGGGCAATGGAGGAAGGAATTTATAAGGGTGCTACTGGGAGGACAAGAGGGAAGGGGCTGTGAATGAGATGTAGAAACTGGAATAAAAATAAGTCATTGAAAATGTGTGTTTACTAAAGACGTATTGAGACTTCACTCGACTCTTGCAACAATAAATCTAAAACAAATACAAACATCTGCAGCATGTTCTTCAGCAATTTAAATCAGCAGGCACTGGGACAGAAGGAGGGTAGGCAGGTACAGCAATGAGCCTGGATTTTGGCAGGAAAACCTACAGCAGAAGATAGAGCAAAGAAGGTTGAAGGTTTTTTGATGGGGGTAAGTTGCAGTTATTTGGGATTTAGGTTGGATAAAGAAAAAAAAAGGAAAAAATAAGTTGATTGACACATCTTGAGAATAACTGATGGCATTCCATGAGAGTATCAATGAAGATAAAAAATTGGAGTCCTGAAACTGCCATCATTTTGGTAACTGAGTTGTTGACGTTGCTGCTTAATGTCTGAGTAAATGGTGTGACAATGGGAAGAGATGTCTTATGAGCACAGGGTCCCCAATGGAAGAGTTAGAGAAAGGACCCAAGGAGCTAAAGGGTTTTCATCCCCGTAGGAGGAACAACAATATAAACTAACCAAATACCCCCAGAGTGCCCAGGGACTAAACCAACAACCAAAAAGTATACATGGAGGGACCCATGGCTCCAGTTGCATATGTAGCAGAGGATGGCATTGTCAGTCATCAATGGGAGGAGAAGCCTTGGTCCTGAGAAGGCTCGATGCCCCATTGTAGGGGAATGCCAAGACAGGGAAGAAGGAGTGTGTGGGTTGGTGAGCAGGGGGAAGGAGGATGGGATTTTAGGCTTGGGAAACTGGGAAACTGGGAAGGGGGATAACATTTGAAAATTTGAAAATAATAATAATAATAATAATAATAATAATAATAATAATAATAATAAATAGAATATCAAGTAGATCAGGGGGTTCATAGGACACAGGAAAACTGAAGAAGAAGTGCATAGAGGCTAGGTCAGGTCTTATTTATAGTGTATAGCATGAAGAGAGTGTTCAGCAAAATAACAGAAAGTATGGTAAATTGATTGGAATTCCAAGAAGCATAATGGGAAGGCCTAGCAGTGAATAGAGGACAGGACACAATGTGTAATGTAGGAGGCAAGTATCCTTTGGAATGGGGTGAGTGTTTTTAAAGCTTTCACTGGAAATCTGAACTCTTTGCAATGTCCCAACGTTTATAAGGATGTGGAGAAAATAAGGTTTATCATTATCCAATGGATAGTCAGTTCTAGTATAATGACCTCAAATGTTTATCTTGGTAACAGCAACTGCTCCCTGAAAAGTCTGTGTTGCTGTACCAATGCTGGTTGATTGCAGTCTTTGTCTCTTAATAGTCATTGTCATTACATTGGCAAAAGTCGCGGTAAAGAAAGGACAGTGCAGTACTTAGTTGACACAAGACAATGAGTAGAGTGTGCCAGGACTCTGTCACCAACCTTGCTGGGAATCTGGAACAACTCTGCCTGCTTCTCAGGAGTTTAAGTTTCACCTCAGAGGAAAACAGGACTTTTTGTGGCTTCAATCCTTGTTATTGTAATATATGTTTAAGATACATTTGTAGCACTTTCAAATATTTTATTTATTAATTAATTATGCATATATGACTGTTTAGAATTATGTTATCTTGAATGCAGGATGCAGAAGAGGATTTGGGTCTTTTAGAGCTGGGGTTTCAGGCAGTTGTATGCTAATAAACATGGTGGCTGGGAAATGAACTCAGTCCTCTGCAAAAGCAGCAGGTTATCTTAAAGCTGTACTTTTTTTTCCCAGCTCTGTCTGTAGCATTTTTGGGGGCGAGGTAGACACCACTCATAAGAGCAGGCCCTACATGCAGCAGTAGATGGCCAACACTAAGCAAACTCAATGGTATCTTTGTGGGTTCTTGGTCTAAAAATGAACTTTCTTAAACCTTATAGGTTCCTTGTATATATATTGTGGCTTCCTGTTTGGTGTTTTTATGGGATTCCTGAGTGTAAAAGGATGTCTGTCCTTGCATCTGTATCTGTTTCTCCTGCTATCTCTTTGGCTCTTTTTCTTCTGTTTGTCTGTTTTACACTCATAAAGTTTGTTTGGCTTTATCTTATTACATTGTATTATTATTCCTTAGATACCTGTTTTGTTTTGTTTTATGAGGAATGGAAACGTTATGGATTTGAACGGGAGGGAAGATGGGAAGGATCCTGAAGGAGTTGGTGAATGAGAAACAATAATCAGAATGTATTATATGGAAAAATTTATTTTTGATAAAAGAAAAATGAAGTATTTTGGCTTTATAATCAGAGGGAAATGCTCAATGATGATGGATAAACTCTGGGCTTCCTTTCCAGACTAATGTATTACGCTGGCATTTGTGACCATGAGACAATGTAAGAACATACATTTGTTTTTGTGTCTGTGTGTGTCACTGCTGTTGTCTTAAAGATACCCTTTCCCCTTTTCTCCTCCACTCATATGAGGGATGGCATATCTATTCCCAGGAACCAATCTCGTGCCATATTTCTTGGACATGTTGACCCAAATCTTTGTCTTTAGTAGCACAAGATTCTGTTAAATTATCATCACATAAACAAAACAAAAACAGCTGGCAGGATCCAGGTATAGCTGTCCTCTGAGAGGGTCTGCCACTGCCTGACCAATACAGATGTGATGCTCACAGCCAACCATCAGACTAGACACAGGGAATTCAATGGAAGACTTGGGGGGAAGGACTGAAGGAGCTGAGGAGTTTGCAACCCCATAGGAAGAACAACAAAATCAACCAACCAGACCACCCTAGAGCTCCCAGGGACTAAACCACCAACCAAGGAGTACATATGAAGGGATCCATGGCTCCAGCTGCATATGTAGCAGAGGATGGTCTTATCTGGCATCAATGGGCGGGAAGGCCCTTGGTCCTGTGGAGGCTCTATGCCCCAGCTTAGGGGAATGCTTGGGTGGAGAGGTGGGAGTGGATGGGTGGGTGGGTGGAGGAGCACCACCATAGAAGCAGGGGAAGAGTGGATGGGATAGGGGGTTTGCAGACAGAAAAGCAGGAAGGGAGCTATCATTTGAAATGTAAATAAAAATTATTAATAAAAGAAAAAAAAAAGAAATACAAAACCAGCTATGGGTTGGAAGGTAGAATGGTAATACTGGTACTTAAGCTTCATGACCACCCATTTCCTCATCGGTCCAGACATGTTAATGCTTTGCTTTGGTTGTTTTGACCCAAGGGCCACAGGAACACTGAGAAGAAAGAGGGACACAAAATAATTTTCTTATATATTTTCAGAAATTATACTCACTCAGGTATAAGGAGACATGAGGGGTCTCAGTGTTGTAGACATTACATGTACATACATACAAATGTTCTTCGCATGTACACACACACATGCACAGGTACACACACACAGACACAGACAAGCACACACATGTAGCCAACTCAGTATGAGACAGGCTTCCAGGATTGACTGGAGTGCCTTTTCATGTAACCACTATCACGTTCATCTCTAACGCCTTTTATACAAGGACTGGGAGCAATGTGAGGAAAACGTGTTGCCATCCTTTAGGTGTTTGCACAGGTATAAGCCAACCACCATTCTTGTATTCCAAATGAAAAGAAAGAAGAAAGCACATACTTGGATGCTGGAACTCTCCTATGCTAAGAAAGATGAAAAGCATCCTGGATTCACACATTGTAAATGGAGATGAACTAGCAGCTGGCTGCATTGCCATATCAAAGGGCCTACTGTTTGGGTGATTATTCTGGGGCAGAGTAGGTTCAGGGTATTTCACATCACAAGGCACATCACAGTTCACCAGCATCTGGTACACATTGTGGCCTGTTGTCTGTTCTAGCTCCGCCACCATAGAATGGTGCAGAGCGCTTTGGCTGGAGCACTTTGTTGCTCTGGGTGGGATCTGTGAAGCAATGACACGTCTTAATTTTCATAACGAATAGGAAAATGCTTTATAAAAACAATATTCAATATTGGACTGACTCCATTCACCCGCCTAATTGGTAGAGACTGTCATCATGAAATAAGTCCCCAAGCAAAAACAAAACAAAACAAAACAAGCAAAATGCATGACTAGCTTCTACTGGTGACCTAATTTGGTGAAGTATGACATCTTTCTAGCAAACAGGATTCTAGCTATATAGTCATCCCATCTGGGCCCTCTGATGTCCACAGGTGAGTCTCCAGTGAGGACTGTGATAGAGGGAATTTTTTTTTAATTTTTTTTCAACTTTTATTAGATATTTTCTTCATTTACATTTCAAGTGTTATCCAGAAAGTTCCCTATACCCTCCCCCCTCCCCGCCCTGCTCCCCTACCCATCCGCTCCCACTTCTTGGCCCTGGCGTTCCCCTGTATTGGGGGATATAAAGTCTGCATGACCAAGGGGCCTCTCTTCCCACTGATGGCCAACTAGGCCATCCTCTTCTATATATGCAGCTAAGACATGAGCTCAGCGGGTACTAGTTAGTTCATGGTTATTCTTCCACCTAGAGGGTTGAAGACCCCTTCAGCTCCTTGGGTACTTTCTCTAGCCCCTTCTTCCTTGGGAACCCTGTGTTCCATCTAATAGCTGACTGTGAGCTTCCACCTCCATGTTTGCCAGGCATTGGTATAGTTTCCCCCGAGACAGCTATATCCTGGCCCTTTCAGCACCATCTTGCTGGCATATGCTATAGTGTCTATGTTTGGTGGCTGATTGTGGGATGGATCCCTGGCAGCCGCAGTCGTTGGGTCCATCCTTTGGATTCAACTTCACACATGATCTCTTTAACTCTTTCAATGTGTGCTTTGTTCTTAATTCTAGGAAGGGGTGACGTGTCCACATTTTGATCTTCCTTCTTCTTGTGTATCATGTGTTTAGTAAATTGTATCTTGGGTAGTCTAGGTTTCTGGGCTAATATCCACATATCAGTGAGTACATGTTATGTGAGTTCTGTTGTGAATGGGTTACTTCACTCAGGATGATGGCCTCCAGATCCATCCATTTGCCTAGGAATTTCATATATTTATTGTTTTTAATAGCTGAGTAGTACTCCATTGTGTAAATATACCAAATTTTTGTATCCATTCCTCTGTTGAGGGACATCTGGGTTCTTTACAGTTTCTGGCTATTATGAATAAGGCTGCTATGAACATAGTGGAACATGTGTCCTTGTTACCAGATGGAATATCTTCTGGATATATGCCCAGTAGAGGTATTGCAGGATCTTCCGGTAGTACTATGTCCAATTTTCTGAGGAACCGCCAGACTGATTTCCAGAGTGGTTGAACCAGCTTGCATTCCCACCAACAATGGANGCCCCACTTTTTAATGGGGATATTTGATTTTCTGGTGTCCACCTTCTTGAGTTCTTTATATATATTGGATATCAGTCCCCTATCTGATTTAGGATTGGTAAAGATCCTTTCCCAATCCGTTGGTGGCCCTTTTGTCCTGTTGACAGTATCTTTTATCTTACAGAAGCTTTGCAACTTTATGAGGTCCCATTTGTCAATTCTTGATCTTACAGCACAAGCCTTTGCTGTTTTGTTCAGGAATTTTTCCCCAGTGCCCATATCCTCGAGGCTTTTCCCCACTTTCTCCTCTATTAGTTTCAGTGCCTCTGGTTTTATGTGGAGGTCCTTCAACCACTTAGACTTGACCTTAGTGCAAGGAGATAAGCATGGATCAATTCCCAGTCTTCTACATGATAGCTGCCAGTTGTGCCAGCACCATTTGTTGAAAAGGCTGTCTTTTTTCCACTGGATAGTTTTAGCTCCTTTGTCAAAGATCAGGTGAGGGAATTTTAAACAGAGATGGCATTTGTATAAGCTAGCTTTCCATCCTTAATGAGATACCTAAGCAATGTGCAGAGAAGAAAGGCTTGGCTTGATTTATGATTGTAGAGGTTTCTGTTTGTGATTGATTGGACACAATTCTTTGGACCATGATGGAAATGGGTGACTGCTCTATGCACTGAGGGACTCTACTCAGCCCCACCTCTGAAAGGCTCCACCACCTCCCAATACTGAGCAGCAGTAGTTATTGACACAAGAACTTCACTCAAATCAAGCAACGATGGAGAGTTTGTAGAAGATTGTTAATTCCTTCTCCATCCCTATATTTAGGAAGGAAATATGTAACTGTTACAAAACTGTGAGGTAGTATGTAGATGATGCATCTGTTTTGCAGGTATTGTATTCGATTCAATTTAGAGGAGAAATTAATCACAGCATATGTATATAAGAAATTTATAGCTATGGGTAGATACAAAAAAGAATGGTGAGCTAAATTATATCCTCTACACACACACAAAGAGAGAGAGAAAGAGGAGACACATGCATACACACACACACACACACACACACACACACTCATATAAATATATATTTATACATATAAATATATATATATATATGTGTGTGTGTGTGTGTGTGTGTGTGTGTGTGTGTGTTCTACACATGGAAACTTGGGGATGTGACTGCATTCGAAAGATATCTTTCTAAATTAATTATATTAAAGATACAAAAGTGAGCTCCTAATACATGATTCAAGTAAGCCCTGAATCTGACAGCTGGGTTCCTTAAAAGATAAATATATAGAGAGAGGAGAACACACACACACACACACACACACACACACATTGTGCAGAAAAAAAGAAATTCAAGAAGTTTGAGTAAGCCTGGAAGTCTCCTTCCTCAGACCTTTAGGAAGAGGTGCAGGTCTGTAGACAGCTGAATCTTTGGCTTGATGTCCACTGAAGTTTAAGAGAGCAACCATCTCTTACCTGGAACTTTGCTACAATTTTTTATTACAGCACTAGACAACTAGTAGAATAAGTACAAATCTGTCTGACTGAGAGCGCTTCTAAGATGCAGTGCATAGTGATGTGTGAACAGTTAATATGAAGACAGAAGGGTATTTTTTTTAAGTAAAGCTACCTGGAAAAGCTTTTGATGAAGACAGTTTTGGTCAAAGTTTTAAAGAACATAGATTCTGACTGGGAAGAACAGGAACAGAAAGGCATTTCAGAGGTGTAAGCAGCACTAAGAATGAAGGTACCAAAACAGATGGTATAACCACGACAAAGTAATGCCAGTGTAGCTTAGTTGTGTTTTTTAGGAGGAGGAGGAGGAGGAGGAAGAAGAGGAGGAAGAGGAGGAAGAGGAGGGGGGAGTTTGCTTTATCGAAAGATACTTTGTTGATAGATTTAGATCATGAGAAAATATGCTCTTTCCATTTTCTTTCATCTAAGATCAAATGTACTTAAATAAATTACTGAGGAATCACTAGTGAGAAGATAAATTTAGGGAGGTAAGACAATATTAGAGATGGTCTGATGCCTTTAAGGTCTTTAATGGATGTCTAACATTGTATTGAACATAGACTATAACTTGACAATCTCCATTGGCCAATTTGGTGAGGCTATTATAGCCTGTCTCATTTTTCTGAGTTTGTTACAATACAGCACCAGTAAATTGTCATTTATAAACATGAAACTGTCTTTTCCATACTCAAGAGACTTTCAGTAAGATTCTTCTTTTCCTTTCCTTACCATTAAATGGCAGTCCATTCTGCAGTCTTCTTTATGGCATGTTATACAAACAATGGAGTGGCTGCGGACCTCCGATGCACTTGATTGTTCAGAGTTGACTTTCTGAAATGTACTCACTGGTCCTGAGAGGAGTGTTAGGCATATGACTCAGTTCTGAGCAATGAAAGGATTCAGAAGCAAAGAAGTGGGTCTTTCACTTTACAAACTTTAAATTATGAAGACAAGATGTTGATGTATGAGGGTGGTTCTCAGAGGACATCTGTGTGGAAGATGATAATAAAGGAAGTTAAGTAATTATGTTGTGAGGTCTATGCATTTAAAGTCCTCTTAAACATGGAAGTCTCTCTATGCCCAAGGCTTCTCTGGACTGGATGCTTTGGTAAGTGTATAGGGAAAGAACTATGTATCCAGGTAAATTTGTTTTAAATGTCTTGACTAGGTCATAGCTCATTGGATAGCTCACAGCCATCCATTGGACGGAGCACAGGGTCCCAAATGAAGGAGCTAGAGAAAGTACACAAGGAGCTGAAGGGGTTTGCAGCCCCATAGGAGAAACAACAATATGAACTAACCAGTACCCCCAGAGCTGCCTTGGACTAAACCACCAACCAAAGTGTACACATGGAAAGACCCATAGCTCCAACTGCATATGTAGCAAAGGATAGCCTAGTCAGTCATCAATGGGAGGAGAGGCCCTTGGTCCTGTGAAGGTTCTATACCCCAGTAAAGGAGAATGCTAGGGCCAGGAAGCAGGACTGGGTGTATTGGTGAGCAGGGGTGGGGGGAAGGGATAGGGGTTTTCAGAGGGGAAAACAGAAAAAGGATAACATTTGAAATGTAAATTAAAAATAAAAGCTAATGAAAAAAAGATTTAAAGAAAAGAACAAGATGATAACACCCCACACACAAAAAAAGAAAAGAAAAAGTAAGTTATCATATTTTCAGCTTATGTTTCTTCAGTCTCCATTTAAATAGTATCAGATTATCATATGGATTAAAGATGACTACTGCTTAAATTTTGAGTGCAATAAGATCTAAATAAGAGTTTATTATGTGGTAACTACACTCAGTGCTACAAACTGCAGTCAGGATCTCAGATCAACTTTTGCCTCTGTCTACAAAGTTCAGTTCTGCAGGTCTCTGGATCACATTTTCTGTTGTAATTATGTATCATTCTTCCTCTAAGAAGAATATGATTTTGATAACTCGGATACCAATTTCACTCCTGAGATAAGACAGTAACACGCGATGCATAACTAACCATGCATCTAAACAGTAAATACTGCATTTTCCCCCCCAGTGGTGCATAATTTATGGTTCGAGTGCCACCTACAGCCCTGAAATCATATGCTTACAGTGAGCATACTAAAGGGTAACTGAAAAGTTTTCATTAGGATGAAGTTTACAGAGTTAAGGACATATTCAGATAGATCCTCAGACATGAAAAGCCAACTGTGTAGGTCCTAAGTCTGGCAAGATGAGGGGTGGCATACTCCCAAGTCCTTTGTAGAAGTATGGGTGGGCACCAACTGCGTTCACTTGGCAGGGGGGTATGGCTCACTCTTTGAAGGTAACTAAATGTCTAAAACCACTATCACTCCCTTCTTCAGTCTCCTTCTTGTTGTTGTTGTTGGCTTCTCTGTTTCTGAGAACCAGAGACACTCATATAAATGAATCACTTTATTCTGGCTCCTTCACATAGAACTGGTACTGAAGTTTCCTGAGTTGATTTGATGGAGTAAATACAGAACAGAATGCCAAAGGGCTCCATGAAAAATGTCCAGCCAGTACATTACTCTTAAAGCACAATATCTAAATTTTATTAAAAATTACAAAGAGTATGTCATCTTCAGCATTCCTGAAACTAATGATTGTGGAGTTGCAGTGACAAATTATGTGCCCACTTGATTTTGTACAATCATAAAGGGAAGATAATGGAGAAATAAAATTACAGTGTGCATTCCATATTAACTGTCAAATATCATTTTAAAGCCATGATGATCTTGACTCCAGGACTAAATGGTACCAGATACCCTGATGATTCTTCTCAGAGTCTTGGGAAGAAGCAATTAACCTATATGTTTTCATTTTATGTTTTGTTTTGATGCAGAATTATTCACTGCTGTGCACCAAGCCTGCCCTGTGCTGGTGACATGCAACCGCAGTGGAGTTTTCCTTATCATAGTCCATAGTTGTAGCCCATTTACATTCACAATGTACTCTAGGAAACACTTGAAAGTAAAAAGTTTGCGGTCAAGCAATAGGTTGGCTTATTTTATGTGATACATCAAGAGGAAAGCATGATGCTTCCAATACCTGAAATAGCATACAGAAATCTGTCATCACTGTGTTGTAGGACTCACCTTTCTGGAAGGGGAGCTTTAGCAGCATCCAGTTTAGACTGGACAGAAGATCATTAACTTCCTCTGGGAGATCTAGATGAGGTCTTTGCTTCTGTGGTTCTCTGCAGTAACTCCTTTAGAGTCCCTTTTACAGTTATAGAAACTGGAGCACAGACTTCCACAGGACAGCACCCTTTTTTTGTAAGAAGAAATATAGGGGGATAAGGGGCATTTCCTGTCATTATGACACAGAACTGGGGGTCAATTGTTTAAGAACTACACTGTTGTTCATAAATACCAGAGATATCTTTAAGTCTGGAAGCTTCTTCTACAACCTTAGAATCAACTTGTTTAAAAGAGAGAATGAGAAAGGAAAGTGTGAAGGAAAGTCCCTTCTGGTGAGAAATTCCTGTGCATTTTTCATTTAATCATAAAGTCATTGACTATAAATAGCACTTGACAGTTAAGTCAGCATGTACCTTATAATTTAGTTTCTCTGTTGTGCCTCCTTTATGTCTGTATAAAATCAAGTGGGCACTTATAATTTATTGTTAAATTTCACAATGATTACCTAGGTGCTGAAGCAGAGGGGGATCCCTTCTCTGGGGCAATGTAAGTCCCTGGTGCCACATTCTCACAGATGGAGCTCACAGTCATCTGAGTAAGAGGCGATTCCTGCAGGCTGCTGTGGTAGTCTGTCATAGGCCTGAAAGGGGGACATCTGAAACTCAGGTACCAATACTGGTAACAGATAATACAAATTCAAGAGACTCATGAAAATGAAATAGTTTTTAATATATAATTCTATAAACATGAACCCCAACATGAGTATAAGGCAATAATGAACACCATTCCTTTTGGAGCAGTATAGTGGGTTTTAAAGTCCCTTGATGGTGAAAAGTTCCTGTCCTGTCTTTCCATAGGCCACGAATCTCCCCCTTCCCAAATTTCTTTTCCTGTTTGTTAAGGGCTCAGTTTTATCTGATGACTAATTTGGGCACTGAGATGGCAGCTGTCCATGGCCCTGGGCTCAGTACTGCAGCATACAACCTGTAACTCAGCAGCTCTCATAGTTCTGAGCTATGTGGTGCCAGCCTCCAGCTAGTGCATAGAGAGACTTCCTGCCTCCCACTTTTCTAACCCTCTACCCTTCCTAGGTTTTGTTCTTAGGTCAATCATGTGGTTCTATACATGTGGCTGTTTGTTCAACAAATATTTAAGTACCTCTCTTAAGCAAGATTATAAGACATACAGGGTAGAGGACAGGGAATAACATGAACTTGATCTTTGCCTTGGATATCAATTAGAGTTTAAAGCATTGTCCTAGATGAAATCCAGCAACCGCAACACAAGTCCATCACTGACACCTAGCAGCCAGCTGTGCTGAGCAGTCTATTCCCTTATCTACCTGCATTGTGCTCACAGTGGCTCTCATTTCCACATGCGTGTGCACACATTTTTATAAGAAAGCTCTCTCCTTCCCAGGGCCTTCAAAGGCTTTATTTAGGCAGTTGAGTCACCCACTAAGCCTATCACACTGCCCATTCAAGGGAAGTTGATTTTCAAGAAGCCAAAGGAAGGAGGGAATAAGCATCAGTTTCCTTTTCATCCGGAATGTAACACACATGCTGTATCTATTTAATAAATCACAAAATTGGGCAGCCAGTTTGCTTGTGGTATAAAATCCTTTCCCATGTAATTGTAACAGTTTCATGGAAAGTTCTATATGTTCTTAGAGAATAACTGATTCCTCTGTTAATCCTTGAATCCCACCACAGTGACATCTCCTGGCCGATGTGAGAGATGACAGGTAGACTTCTGAGGGATTTGAATTTCTAGAGATCAAAAAGAGCCATGAGAGAAAATTTGGTTTATTGGATGCCTGCTTTCCAACCTTCGGCATTGTATAATATTCGATTCCTATTCTGTTAACCCTACCTTCAAAGCAAAGACGGTTTGAGAAACCTAAAATAATAGTAGCTCTGTTTACTAGAGATAAATCAATAAAGTGAAGTCAAAGAAAAAAAAAAAGCACATCATGGTTCTAGTGAGAAGATCCCGTGGGAAATGGCTGCAGAGCCTTGTAAAGTTAGATAGTCGGGCTTTCTGCTCAGAGACTCAATATTCTCCTTATCTTTGCATACAAGTTGGAAGACAGGCTATAAAAAACTTTTTTTTTTTAGCTTTGGGATTCAAGGCTGACCAGTGATCACACAATTGTGTGCTGACTTTCGGCTCCTTTATTCACGTTTTACAACAAAACAGCTATTGTTTACAACCTAATAATAATATAATTGCAGACAGGCAGGAATAAAAACACAAAAGGTCTTTCCTCCACAGATAGAGTGTTGGCTTTGGTACAGGCCAGAGAGAGCAAACTGGGTGCATTTCCTGTGAAAATGTTTTTTTCATAATGTCGTAATGCAAATTGCTCATAGAGCTTTTAAAGACTTAGAACTTCTAAGATGTGCCTTGCATGCTACTCCGCTGTGCTTCCTTTATGGTTTGCCTCACATCCATCCTGGTTTCCCCCCTCAACCCCCACACACATCCCAGTCTCTCTCTGTGTCCCTGTTTCTGTCTCTCTCTGTATCTCTCTCTGTCTCTCTGTTTCTCTCTGTCTCTGTCTCTTTATGTCTCTCTGTCTGTCTCTCTGGTCTCTGTCTCTCTGTTTCTCTCTCTCTCTCTGTGTTGTGTGTGTGTGTGTGTGTGTGTGTGTGTGTGTGTGTGTGTGTGTGTGTAGTGTCTCTGGAGCTGTCTATTCATCTCTGTTTTCTTACATAGCAAATGAGGAAGGTAGAAACTCCGTGGTTGTTACAGAAATGTATCCAAGGCACCTCGGTAGTGTGAGATAAAGCTGGAGTAGCCCCTACAGTACTAGAAACCCCTTCTTCTAATGGGACCTTGATGTTTGGTTGTTCTAAATATGTCAGATTGCTGTCCAGATAGGATAGATCTTAACCTTGATTTGCTTTTTGACCTTAGAGCTATAAAATGCAATTTTAGAAGCTAACATGCTTATTAGTGCTTGATAAGTTTATAGGTCTTAAAATGTAAAGTGTTCTAATATCAATCATCATAAGATCCAGATAATGTAATTGTCCTCAATATATCATTGTATTATGTCAACCAAAAATATTTATGTCCTAAACACACTATTAATTTAGGCTTTTAGAAGTCTACACTAGGGACTCAGTTTCAGAATCATTTGTGAACAGTTGATGTTTTTGGTCACTAAAATCAGCCCAACATGCACATCATGTATATTTTTTAAGAGAATTGTTTTGTTTTGTTTTGTTTTGTTATAGAAGAGAACAGTAGTCTTTAGTTGAGAGACAAAATGGAATAGAGAACAATTTATTTTTTTCTTACAAGGAAATTCAATTTTTTTAATTTCTGCCTAATCAGAGGTGAAAGGGCACAGGACCTTCTGTTGGCTTCAGGACATCCTCACAGAATACACCACAGAAAGTACAGAGCCCAGAGGAATGGGAGACAAGTCTCAGAAACATAGTAGCAGTGCAGCAAAAGCTACCATTTTGCTTACTGCTGAATGTTTTTATGGCAATCCGTCATCTCTTTTTCTAAGTTGGCGACCTACCAGGCATTTCTCCTAGGTAAGCTAACGTGTGTATTTTCTCACTAAAGTGGCATGTCATTTGAAATCAAGGCTTTGTATTGATCCACGCTGTCTCTGCTTGAGCAGATTGCCCGAAGAATCATTCCTTAGTGATGAATAAGTCTAGAAGCATGACAGGACTCTCAAAATCAACCCAATCTAGGTGATTTTTCTGACAGAGGAAAAAAAAATAGATCAACTGGGGACATAGCTATAAATCTCAATGACAATAAGGGCATATTTTCAGATAAGTGCAAGACCAGTGGGCAAGCCAGTGCTTTTTGCTTTAGATGATGCTAAACTGTAGCCTCCAGCCAACCTGGCTTGCAACTTGATGCTCTAGATAGAGCCCCATTCATTCATCTTTGTTTCGTCCATGACTGTATTCACCATTTGATGATGGACTTGAGTGGATGCTGAAGAGATGACATTGTCTGCGAAGGTTAAAATGTTCACTGCCTGTTCATTTACCAAAGAATTTGGACAACCTTTGCTTTGCGTTCTCATATATTTATAACACCTATTAGTTCCTGTACCCAAGTGTCTACAATGAAACCAAAGAGTTCTGGGTAGAGACCCAAATCATCTCATGAAAGAGAAGCATTAAAACCAAGCACCAGGCAGGCTTTTAGAAAGACTGAAGCATGTACTCTGAACAAAATAATAATGTTACTAGATTGTTTGCACTACCAGGTATACTTTTTCATAAGTAAATCATTTAACATGTGCATGTGTGTGTGCGTGTGCGTGTGTGTGTGTGTGTGTGTGTGTGTGTGTGTGCATGAGTACCAAAGTGTATATGTTGATGCCAAAACTTGGGGGCTATTTTCTCCTTGTTCCTTTACACAGTGTGCTGGGTGTTTTTTGTCTACTGAACTCAAACCTACACATATCTGGGACTGGAGAATTAACTAAGACACCATATCCATAAAATTGGCCTTCAGGCAAGTTTTTAGGGTTTTATGGTTTATTTTTTGAATAATGATTGATGTGGGAGGGCATACCTCACTGTAGGTGGTGTCCCTCTCATGTACCTGGTATTGGATGGTATATGTGAATGGGCTTATGCCATGAGGAGCAAGCCAGTAAGGACAAAGTAGTGTTTCTTCCACAATTAAAGTGGTTCAATGTAATCAGCCTGCTACCAGGTTGGTGGTTGATCACCCAGGAATGGTGCTATATCAGAGGCTCAGTGCTGGTCTCTCCTGCTGGCAGGTTTGTCACTGAACAGTAGATGTAGCCAAATCACCCTTATTTAGTGGAAGTTAGTGCTGTCAAGCCCATATATCATGTCCACTAGGACAAGAATTCTGAGCATGGAACTCAGGAGTTCATGCTTTCGTGAACAGTACCATTATTTGTTGAGCTCTCTTGCTGGCCCACAAAGTATATTTCAAAAAGAAATTCAGCATACCAGAGTAGTAACATCAGAAACTCCCAAGTGTGTAACTTGAAAAGTGATTTCATTTTTTATTTTCAGTAGCCCTTGCAATGTAAACAGAGATCAAATAACATATCAAAAATTAAAGTGCTAGTTTTAGCATGTGATAGTAGCAACCAATATAGGAAATCACATGTCCATACACACTGTAATGACTGAACATGTTAGCAATAGGCCAATAGGCATAGTGTAAGGCTATCTTGGATTAACCTGATATCTATTCTTGCAAAATAAGCATGGCTCTTAAAGATACTTGAAGCATTAAAACCAGGCAGGCTTTTAGCAAGACCGAAGCATGTACTCTGTGTGGGTTTTGGTAGCCACTGAGGGTGTTTTAAGAAGACATTACTGGCTACAGAACACCTTGCAGTATGAGCCTCCTACTTGGGTGTTGCTATGTAGACCATCACTAAGTGGCACACTGAGCCCTGCAGTTAGACCTGGTCATCTAAACATCTGTCCAGGCATAACCTCAGTGGATGGTGAGCATGGCAGCAGGCAATGGTAATGGTAATGAGAATGGGTTTATGTGGATATATGTAGTTCCATATATTTAACATATCCTCAGCTTTATATCAACACTAGTTGGGTCCTTATATTTTAGATAGCTAAAAAAGAATACATTTGAATAAAGAGCAGTTAAAGTATATCCCAATAATAGCCTACAATTTAGAAGAGAAGCCTGTGATGTCTGTGCTCTTAAAAAATGTAACTTTTATACTGCTGAAAGAAATTATATGTTCTGAAAACTTGAAATCATCTCAATCATAGGAAATACTGGCTTTTAAATTTTCCCAGACCATTCAGGAGAAGGTAATTTGGGTGGGTTTTTTTTTTCACTTAATTTTCCAAATAATTGCAGTGGTTCCTCCCCATTTCTCCATTAATATAGGCCAGATGGCTGAAGAGAGGTAGCGAAGAAAAATGTGAACTTAGGGATGGAGACATAAAACAAGCTGGCCATGGAACCAAGAACACTGGTGTAATTTCATGTAATTTTTCTAACCACAAGCTGTAACAAGCCGTCCAGGCTGCTATTGTTCTTCATGTTCCTGGCAGGCCCTGAGCGTTTTATTTGGAGAGACGGATGGCCAAACAGTGCCACACTGAACCACACACTGCCCAAAGGCTTGCCAAGCTGCTGAGGGACAGGGTTGCTCCTCTTCCCTTGGTACAAGGATGGTGGGAAAGCAAACAAACTCCCCTTAATCGCTTCCTGCTTCTCTTTTGAGCCATTCTCTCTTACTTTTGACTTCATTTAATGCCTCACTTGTATGAATCTGCCTATATTTTTCACAACCCTATGGTGTTCCTTCTAAATATAGGATTTAATATTTGTATAATTAAGCATTTGCAAAAACAAGGATTAAATGGTTACATTTTTTAAAGGTATTCTATGTACAGACTCTATTAGATTCGGCTCAGTGAAGTCTGATAAGAGTGGACAGAGATTTGGAATTAGAGTCACTGAGCATCTGTGGTTTCAACTTATGATGGATATGAGTTACAAAAAGAAAAAGTTAATTTTTCAATACAAAAACAAACAAGCAGGATTCACCTACGCAGTTGCTCCATTGACGCCCTCTAACACAGTGGAACCTGGAAGGTTGGACATCACCTTTTTGCTCAGAGAATATGCTTAACATTATTCTATGGGGTGCTCTACTGCACTTCCAATTGTGTATGTGTTGCCTTTGGAGGAGACAAAATGTTCTTTCTGCAAATTATTAGTCGAATTAAATGGAAGTTCTGTCTGATAATATGCAGCAGACCTCGTATAACTCGTTGCATTGATGCAATGCCATTGGCCAGAGTTTGAGTCAGATAATCATACATTTCCCCATGAACTGGCAAGCAAATACATTTAGGATTAATTTTTAAAGTCACCATGTAATAAGACAGACTAACACTTGGCTAAAGGAATGATGAATAAGAGCTTTCCCTTGTCCAGCAAAGTTCTCAGTGTATTTTGGGATACAGCAATTTAAATACATAGAGTCAATGCAGAAATATATAATGTACTACAAGAGACAGCTAGCTGTAGAATTCTATAGTAAGATGAGGGAAAGATGGGCAGCCTAACTGAGACACATCAAGAAGAAATGTAAGCCCACGTCTCATCCCCACAAGGACTGACTTCTACAAATGATATTTTAGGTTATTTCCTAACACCCTTATAAAAAAAATAAAAGGAAAATTGTAATGTAGAATGTCTCTCAAACACAAATATTGAGGGAAGGTTAATCACACAATTCATCACAAAGCTCTACACAGATAAACTTCATGTCCTCATTCGTCCTTCATTACCCTAGCCATAAACGCTTTTGGAGGGTTCCATTGCTAGGTTACAAGAAGGATAGATGATCTATCCAACTAAGAATATCTATGTCCTCCAGAATCACTCTCAGCAAAAAGTGAGCACCCCTTTGACTCCATTAAGAAACCAGGATTGTAGGAGTTCTGCACAGCAATCAGTGAAGAAAGAAGAATTGTAACAATAATATTGTAAGCATGTTGGTAGATTTATTGAAATGGAATGAACAACAACAAAAACCCAAAACAAAACAAAAGAAAGCAATAGCAACAACAACAAACAAACATGGTATGAAAATCACAAGGCTATTTGCCCTAGCGGTAACTGCCTCTAAATCCAAGCACAATTTGGAGAAACAAGTCTTACTAGAACACATTCATGAAGATAAAATCCTCAGTTATTGAAGTTTGTATTTTCCAGAGGAATTGATAAAATCGGGTTCTCTGTTTATCACATACAACAAAACATCACCTAATAACAGTTGCAGGTTCCAATTCAGGCAGGAGTTGATGCTGTGGTCTTTAAAAAAGAACCTCTCCCTGGCAAGCCTGGGCATCTGTTTTGCTATTAAGACCTTTGAACGAGGCAGGCTTATGTTCTTGAGAATGACCACCTGCCACAGTTTAGCTGGCTATACATGTAACTGTGTTTACCTCCAGAGGAATGCCAAGAGAAGTGTTTGGTAAGTAACTGGACACTACAACCTAGCCAAGTTGACCCACAAAGCTAAACATCCATAAATGAAAAGAACTTACAGAAAAAAAAGCATAGTAATAAATTACAACAGAAAAGCTATGGATTGGCATCTTATAAAGAATTGTAAATGTAGATCATGTATAGAGGGAGCTTTAAAGGTTTTTGTTCTTAGAAAATGTCATGCCTATGCACAAGGAATTTCTGGCCATTTTTCTTGCATCAACTCTCCCTCCTGCTACAGCCCTTTTCTGTCTACTTAAGAAGACCCCTATCATCTTGGCACCCATTTTTCTTTTTTGACTCTGGGTTTCGTTATTATTGCTTGCATGAATCTGAGTGTGAGTTATAAATGGGACATATATACTGTAGTGGTGAGTCCAACACTGAGACAAAGTACACCCTCTCCCCCAGAATCCTTTAGCTGTACACAGTCCCACATGAAAGGTTGGGGAGCCTCATTCTCCCATCCCTCTTCATAATGAAATAGGGGAGGACCCATCCAGTTCCGATCTTGTGCTAAGGACAATGCTTCCCACACTCCTCCCCAATCCTTACCTCCTGCATTCTCTCTCTCCTCCTGCATTCTCTCTCTCCTCCTGCATTCTCTCTCTCCTCCTGCATTCTCTCTCTCCTCCTGCATTCTCTCTCTCCTCCTGCATTCTCTCTCTCCTCCTGCATTCTCTCTCTCCTCCTGCATTCTCTCTCTCCTCCTGCATTCTCTCTCTCCTTGGTCATCTTATTTTATAAACAAGCACTGCTGTCTCTCACCATTTCTAAGGCATGCTTCACCAAATCACCTTATATTGTATTCTTCATTTTTTGACAGACTTCATGTCTGTCAATTACTGGGAAACAGTGAAGCCAATGAACACAGGGCATCTGTCTGAGCCTCAGTGTTTACAGCTATATATAACCCACAGTAGACTTGAGATGACTGTGCACCAGAAGATTTCTACCTGTTTTAGGCTTCAAGTTGGGGAACCTGCCACAAAGCCATTTGATCATTTGATCCTGAAATACACAAGCATAACTCTGACTCCCTACTCTCAGATCCTCACCTATGGAAAATCTGAGCCTTTGTTGGTATTTTCCTATATTCTCCACAAATACTTTGTTTTCTTGAACACATCTTTTCCTCCACACATCTAAGAGAAACAATAGGAAAGCAAAGCAAGTCTTCAGCAAGTGAGTGGCGGAGGTAAACAGAGTCAATTTGAATATATCAAAACATAGGGTACCCTGTTATAAATTCTATAATGAATTTCACAATTGATATTATATTTATCACAAATAATTCATTCTTGTCTTGTCCTGTTCCTCTCAGTAGTTTCTTTTAGCATCTCTCCCCTCTCCTCAGTTGTTAGATATGTCACAACCTCCAAAAGAAATATGCTAGGCAATCTCTTCTTCAAAATTCTCATTAGTTTGCTTAGTAATAAAATATACGGCCTGGTATAGTGCTGCCCGTCTTTAATCCCAGTACTTGGGAGGCAGATGCAGGCAGATGTCTGTGAGTTCAAGGCTCACCTATTCTACAAAGTGAGTTCCATTTCAGCCAGAGCTTCATAGTGAAGCCCTGCCTTGATAGAGAGAAAGAAAGGAAGAAATGAAGGAAGGAAAGAAGGAAGGAATGGAGGAACAAACAAAGGAGTGAAGGAAAAAAAGAAGTACCGGGAAAAATATATGTAATGATGTTCAGGAGCCTGTTTGTTCCCTGCATTCACACCTCATCTGTTATACATCTTGTACATGAGAAAGTCAGGTACTCCAGTAGATGTAGAGGAAGCTCGCACATGTGTCAGCCACCATATTTGAAGGCAGAGACCAAAATTCTCCAGAGCAACATGGCTATCTAGACCATGATTGCCAAACTCTGGCTTTGACTGAGAATCAAATGTTGCCTCAAAGAATAAGATAGAGATGCAATTGGCTCTCATTTTTGTTATCAAACACCACCCACCTCATGCCTGGGCACACAAGTGCATGCTCACTCACTCATGTACACCTACAAACAGGCAAAAAAAAATCTTGCACATACATACAAAAAAAGGATACAAACACACAAGGATGTTAGGAAAGGAAAACTTGATGTGTCTTTACTTCTAATGAAGTTTTGATAAAATTTAATTCTTTTTAGGCATTGATTTCCAATTTTCAGATTAAGAATGAAAAGGAGAAAGTTAAAATCATCCTGCTCTTTGTGGTTCTCTAGTTAAATGGTTTTAAAAAGTCTCATAGTTGGATCTGGGGAGATGACTCCATAGAATGATTGAGAAGACATGCAATGCTGAACCCTGATGTTGATATTCACAGACATACATGAACATGCACGCACACAACCTTTTGACTTCTTCCTTTCCAATTTGTATCCCCTGACCTCCTTTTGTTGTCTAATTGCTCTGGCTAGGACTTCAAGTACTATATTGAATAGGTAGGGAGAAAGAGGGCAGCCTTGTCTAGTCCCTGATGTGCAGTTGAAAGAATAACTTAAAGGAGTCAGTTCTCTCCTATCTTGTCTGCCCCAGGAATTCATGCCAGCTTGTCAGTTTTGGGGACAAGCACCTTTACCTCCTGAGACCTCTTTTCAGCCTCTAAAAGTTCACTCATAATGCATGTATCTATGGACAATTCACTCTAAACAAATGAACAACCAAAAGGGGGTTCCTATATTATCTGCTTCTATTAGCTTTGATAGATATAAGACCAAAAACCAAATGAAAGTTCTAGGATGTACTTTAAACCCAGTATCAACCTTCAGAAAATAAAGTACTTAAAATACTTTGCAAAAATATGGAGTTGGGAGAATGTGGGGGCATTTAAATGTAGATATATCCTTCACAGTGGGATACATTTGAGAATATTGATGTTCTGATAATCATTAGATCATATGTAAAATAGGACTTTTCTAGCAAACTTAAACTTATGTTTCCCCTCTTGTATATGGGTTTAACACAGAGAGAGATATATGGTTAGAATGGACCAGTCATGAATTGATGAATGCCCCAGCTGACTAGAGGAGACTTCACTCACAGCCAGAAGCACCTTTTGCTTGGTTAAGAAGCATCTTAGAGACAGATTGATGGCTGGACATTCATTCTCTTCTCCCTCTGGTTTATAATGTGCCTTAATAGGGTTACCTGCCTGGGCTACAGTCGACTTTTTGTCAAATTTGCTGTCTTCTGAAGTCTCTTGTATTTCTGTATATCATTTCCTATTTCTACAGTTGTTAGGGGAAGCTTGATGTTACAGCTACACTTAAGTTTCCCCCTGAAGCATGAAATGTGACCTACTATAATGATATACTGTAAACAATTCTTATAATCACAAATGGACCACAATTCAAATCACACTCAAGTAAGACAGGAGCTGCATCCAGTCAGACTGTCCATTCTGAACTGTTTCCTACGCTCAGTTCCTTTTCTCTGGCTTTTAAAGTAGTCCACTCATTGATTTGTTTGAGTTAATTTTATATCCAGCTACTTCACTGAAGCTGTTTATCCAGTTTAGGAGTTCCCTGGTGGAATTTTTAGGGTCACTTATATATAATATCATATCATCTGCAAACAGTGATATTTTGACTTCTTCCTTTCCAATTTGTATCCCCTTGATCTCCTTTTGTTGTTGAATTGCTCTGGGTAGGACTTCAAGTACTATATTAAATAGGTGGGGAGAAAGTGGGCAACCTTGTCTAGACCCTGATTTTAGTGGGATTGCTTCCAGCTTTTCTCCATTTAGTTTGATGTTGGCTACTGGTTTGCTTTTATTATGTTTAGGTATGGGCCTTGAATTCCTGATCTTTCCAAGACTTTTATCATGAAGGGGTGTTGGATTTTGTCAAATGCTTTGTCAGCATCTAATGAGATGATCATGTGTATTTTGTCTTTGAGTTTGTTTATATAGTGTATTACGTTGATGGATTTCCGTATATTAAACCATCCCTGCATCCCTGCAATGAAGCCTACTTGGTCATGATGGATGATTGTTGGATTCAGTTAGTGAGAATTTTATTGAGTATTTTTGCAGCAATATTCATAAGGGAAATTTGTCTGAAGTTCTCTATCTTTGTTGGGTCTTTATGTGGTTTAGGTATCAGAGTAATTGTGGCTTCATAGAATGAATTGCGTAGAGTACCTTCTGTTTCTATTTTGTGGAATAGTTTGAGAAGAACTGTACAGGGGAACACCAGGGCCAAGAAGTGGGAGTGGGTGGGTAGGGAGCAGAGAGGGGGAGGGTATAGGGGACTTTCAGGATAGCATTTGAAATGTAAATGAAGAAAATACCTAATAAAAATTGGAAAAAAGAAAAAAAAAAAGTAGTCCACTCATGCGACAGAGTGGATAAGTGAAACCAGTTCTCTTCCAGAGGATTGTTCCTTCTAAAATGATCGAGCCACTCGAGATATGCACATGTGAGATCATTGTATCTGTCTTTTTTACTTTTTAACACATTCAAAATTGAATATTATATTGAGAAACAGAAAACAAGATTTAGGCATGAAGAGAGCTACCAAATGGGACAAGAACTTAGGCCACATTGCTTCTTAGCAATCCCAACAAGTAAAGAGGATGTCCACACTAGTGTTAAAGATCTATAGGTCAGGATTTTATCAACTGCAGTGTGTGTGCTATTGATATGGCTCCAAATCTGCTGCTCTTGAAGCCACTAAGGCATCTTTAGATTTGTTCCATTGTCTTTATATACATAGTCTTTGAAGATTTTGACTAGGCTCTATGTTCGAGATATCCATCCATATATGTCCTCCAGCAGTTGTGAGTGTACCTTTATACTTTGAGTGACAAGTGAAAATGTGTGTATAAAAATGTGAACATTAATTCAATTTTATAATTTTATAATTCCCATAATATATAATCCACTATTGAGAAGTCTCCACCACAGCACCCTTGCATATTTTATGGGATGCTCACACGCACTTGCTTCAGTCATGGTAATTAAAAACACAGAGTCTAGGACTCTATAGATCTTGATTCGAATCCCGTGAGTACACTCTCAAAATCCATCTCCTCTTTTCAAAAATAAAAAGGCAAAAGAATGTGCCCAATAATAGGAATGACTACCTAGGAGTGTTAGGTTAATCTAATTCAATAGTGAATATAATTATTGCAGTGTACAGCCTAATAGAAAGTAACAACTCAATAGTTCTCACCCATCAGTATATTGCTGCAATTTCAAATAGCTAATCATTGATTATACAAATCATTCATCCATACCAATGCTTTGTATTCTAGGTGGTATAATTCATTATAAAGAAAAAGAAGCTTTAGACATTTTTTCTAGAAGAGTAGGATTATATGGGATGTGAAAATAGGTTTATGGTAAACTGAATTGAGAGAGGTGTGGTGCTAAGACTGAGGGGGGCGATGAGGGAAAAATGACCTGAAAAGAATCACATGTTTAATAACGGAGAAACATGCTCTTGGAATTGGATGTGTAATGGAGTGTTCAGGTATTTTATCGGCCAGCAGTGGGTGACATACACATGTATAGCTAGAGTTTCAGAATTTCATCTGGTTTGCAAAATATTTGGTTCAGCAACTTGAACAGCTTAGGAAATAGAACTCTAGATATTTTAATGTAGTATCAGATACATAAGTGGGGTGTAGATATCGATGCAGACAAAGAACCCATGAACATTAGCTAAGTACTACATTGTCTCCAAGAAGTAAAATAATAAACCTATGCCACTGAATAATTACAAATCTTGTATGATGTTTAAAAGAATAAATATGGGAAATTAGCATATTAATATGCACACAACTATGGAAAACTTCAATTCTGTTATTTTATCTACCTTAACTTTGTTCAGCGAAAGTATATATATAATTACACTAAGTTTAACTGTCTCTGTATTTTCTCTTATCTCACTTAGGAAACTTAAATAAAAACAGTTTGTAACAGTTTGTTTAATTTTTTTTATCTTCTTGTGCTTACTCTATATTTCCATTATTGAGCATATATATTTTGGGACCTACTAGGTTTAAGCATTCTTGAAATATACAATCAAATGTAATGGAGCTATTCCTATTTTTATATCTGCATTTTTACCCTTTGTGTGTTTCCTTATAAAAGGAAAAGAAAACAGAAGTTAGTGTGGAGGCAAAAAATAAAAGATATCATCTCCCAGCACTGACATTCAAGTCACCACAGCTAAGGCCTTAAACTACAGAAGCAAGTTTTCTCACTTCATTTAGAATCAATGTTCAAGCTCAAGGTAGGGCTGTTTTCTCGCAGGGCCTTTTTCCTTGTCTGGTAGATAGATTTCTACCAACCTTTCCAGTTTGGGAGGTGCTGCTGTACTCCTGCTAGGAGGCATTTGATCATGGGTTTTGCAACTAAATATTTCATTAAAGAGAATAAAGAGAAGGGAGAACGCAGCGAGATGCTGTTTGGATGCAGAGAAACATAAATGAACAACTTTTGAATAGGATTCCAGGGCAGAATAGTTATCCTGCCTCCATGGAAACAGAATTCTTTACTGGACCCGTTGCAGAGGCAAACTTGCTAAGCTTTTAGGACTTTAGTGCTTTCATGATGATGTTAACCTCATTCTCTGAACTACTGCATATTTATAGTGGGTCTTTACCAGAGTGAGGCCTTGAGATTAATCCTCATTTAATGAGACATATTGAGAGGTGATGAGACTCATGCAAAGTTAAGAAATTAAGAAATTATTTTGGAGCATTGGACATTTACCTCAGTCTACATACCTGACCACTTAGGACAGGATGGTTCTGTGAGAAATTGAAGTAAAATATAGGATTTATGAGTAATAATTTCCAGCACTTATAAAGTGTTCTGCATTTGCTTCAAGGGGTTTAAAATTTCACACTTTCCTGCTTTCATCAAAGCGCGGGAGGCTGCACTAAATCAAATGGCTAGATATTGAGTTTTGGCTGAAGGGTGTTTTTAGGAAGGTGACAGCCAATGGCTGTGTTTGAGAAAATGTAATTTCTTTTAGATTAAAGTGTAATATATGTTTCATTTTGAACTGTCTGGAGAATGCTATGAATACATATTTATGTGTGAAAAGTACTGTTGGTTCTCACTAGTGAGATGCCAGTTTTCTGCATCTATGCCCAGGCTTTGATATGAAAGCATGATTTAAATAAGTTTGGGTACTAAGAGTTGTTTGCCTCTTCAAATGTGTTGTTGTAATGGAAACTGTGACCCACCCATTATATTTTGTCTCATTGTTAGAAAGCATTCCAAATTCAATTGGTGGTGATGAATGAACAGAATAATTTGCTTTGTAATTTGTCTAATTCTATATTATGTTCTTACCTTGGATATAGGAGACATGCCCACCTCTCACCCATAAGGACCTTGAGTTTTCAAATCCAGTGAACACACAGCTAATTTGATAGCTATATCTTTGTGTGGTAAGCACTAAAGTAGGATGTGCTAACAATAAACTGTTGCATATGATACTATTTGGTGATGATAGACTGTGTTCCTTTCTTGGATATAGATAGTATCCTCATCTATAAAACAAGCCAGTTTTTATTTTTTTATTGCTTTTGCATTGGCACATACCCAAGTATTTTTAAAAATTTATTGGATTCCTTATAATATTGATGCACATTTTATATCCTACCTTAATCTCAAAATTGATTCAATTTTTTGTAGTGCTATGATTCATGTTTTTAATGTAAAGTCACTAAAGTTGACAATCTCTACAAATGCTCCTATTTTGACAGTCATATTGAGAATTTCATCAGAAAGAAGAATGCAGCTCTTAATTAATCAAGTCTTTGTTTTAAAAAATCTAAAAGAACACTCATATCCCAGTGTCTTCAAAAGGTGTTACTACTTCTTAGAGGCCATGAAATGAGTGTGATCAGAAGGAAAGCACCTACGGTTTGGGGATCTACAATGAGAGGCACCACATCTACTGTTAGGGAGGTTTAGGCAGGTAAACATCAGGCAGGCTCCTGGAAGCAATAGAAATGCATTGTACTTAGTTTAAAAATTCACCCTTTGTGGCAAGACTGATGTGAGGAAGTCCTTGAGACTTTGCTAATGGTATATGGATGAGCCCCAAGTAGCAGAAAGAAAAGTCTTCAAAGGCAAATAATACTGTAGGGATCTTTTCTAGTAAATCTTTTGAGGTTTTTTAAAACTATGTTTTCTCTTGTATCTGAATTGGTCATGTACAACAAGCTCAAACATTTTTTCTAGCTCAGTAATAATTATCTAGACAAAAAATAAAAAGCTAATGCAACTTAAAGTTACAAGATTAGAAAGTTTAAACTTACATTTTAGATCTAAAATACTTCCCAAAAAATTATGTGCTAAAGGCCCTGCCAGAGCATAGAGCACAGTAGGGAGAGCAGAGACACTGAGAGCAGGGCCTTGATTGACATCCAGAGGCCTTAGCCCTTCTTCTTTTCTTCTTCTCATGGTATGGACATCCATGGACCCCACCACACTGTGCCACTCGTGAGTCCAAAGTATAGAGTCCAAGTGAACATGGGCAGAAGTCTCTGAAGCCATAAGACCAACCATCTTGTCATAAACTCTTTTCATCTTTACATGAATGTATATAACTAACATTTTTAAAGACTGGATACCAGTCCAATTAACCCAATAAATAAATGCTAAATAATATATGTATTTATGCCACACACTTCCCAGTAGTCATTTAGATCCCCGTGTCCTATAGGACATAGAGTCTGCTGGCATTCGGAGAGGTAGGGCTGGTCATGAGAGCTGGGCCACAGCTTTGCTGTCTATCATTCTTCATGATGGTTTAATTAATGCAAGATGCATCTTCATCTCTCTATAAATGACTAACATCATATTAATCCAGGAAACAGTGAAGAACCTGTCCACATGGTGGATCTGTAGACAGTAGGGACCAGCAGAGCTGTTTGACTTCTGATTTTCAAATCTGTAAAAAAGCAAGAATCTTTTTCACAGCTAAGTATTAAGGGGCAGAGAGTTTTCTCATCTAGCAAAGGAAGGCCATTTCTTTCTTTATGGGCAAAAGTGATTCAAATTTGCTGGGACGACATGAGCTAAATCAATCATTGCTTATGATGGGCTCTAGGCTCAAATGAGAAATGCTGCCTCAATATAAATGGTAGAGAACCACAGAGAAAAATGCCTCCATATGCATGCGTACCTCACAAACATATATACAGAAAAAAAAAATAATGCTGTGTTTCTAAAGGTAAATTTATTAAAACAAAATTTTAATGTTACAGTTAAATGATAATTTGTAAATTATATTACTTTCTCTTTAGCTAACTCTACTTAATGTTCATTTAAACATGTTCATCAAGCAAATGTATCAGGTATTGGAAGGTGGATCAGTGAGTGGTAGTGATTTTCACCATAGCTGATGACCGGGGTTTAATCCTGCAGACTTACATGGTGGAAGGAGAGAACAAGCTCCAGAAATGTGACCCCTGCCTTCCATATACATGCTATAACAGACAGACAGACAGACAGACACACACACACATAAATATGAAAAGCACAAAAATTTTATGTAAGCATATTAGTAATAATTGTTTTATAATAAAATGAAACAGAACTTAAGTCTTTACATTGGAAGAAATTTGAATGTTACTGTTTCTTATAGCTATGTGTGTCTGTCTCATTAAAAAGTTTCTGGGACATTAATATAGCAATGAAAAACTCAAATAGCAGGTAAATAGGCAATCTTTGAATTGACCTAGAATTGCCTACTGGGTACGAGATTTACAAGGGAATAGATGGGAAATAATGATCTCCAAAAACATGAAGCTGTCCTCTGAGCCACAGCCACAGTCCTTGCTCCAGTCTAGGAAACTGTTTATCACTAATTCCTATATTCAACCCCAGAGAGATAACCTCAGCGAAGCCGATCAGCTAAAGGGAGGAGACTAGCAACTAGATCTTTGGACTCAGGGGCAAATGACCACATTTTCAGCAGGCAGGCCATGGGTCTTGCTCATAGTTACTAATGTCTGTCTGCAGGTATAAAAGCAGCCAGGAACTAGCTAAGGCTGGAAAAGGCCTGCAAGCTTTAGTGTGCTCCCCAGGGCCGTCTGTGATAGGAGACTAATTTTGATTTCTAATTATACTGCTGCAAACAAATGGCTTGAGGCTCCAGAGGGTCGCGCAGCTGTATGAGAACTGCACAAATGCAATCACTCATCGGGACACTCTCAGCAGAGGCCAAACATCTGGATGCTTGGAAATCTAAGCTCACAAGTGAAAAACACCTATTACGTTATCATTATGATTACTGCTAAACATCCATGGACTTCACTCCAACAGTGATCTCAGCGTGTTTAAAAGGCTGGAGACAAAAAAAGAAGCAAAACAGTACACCATCCCTCTTTTCTCTTTGAATCCAGTATTGTAAAACAGATCTGATAGGGGGGAGGCCTTTCTGCTATAATTTGTGTTTCTTAATATTGCATAGCCTCTTAAAATCACCACACAGGCCAGTAAAAGGGGGGATAAACCTAGGGCTCAAATGGGGAAGTAAGCTTTCTTTCTTTATCATGGCTCTACATAAGAAGACTTAAGAAAATACTGATTTTCTCACCCATCACTCTGCCAGCCTGATAGCCCAATGTCTTTACTGTGGAGGGGTAAGTGAGCCATTGTCCTGTTGTAATATCTTCTCCTAGATAAGAAAGGCACCTCATCTTTAACTTCCCTATCCACTGAATGGGGACTGACACATGGTAGGTCCTCAATAAATGTTTTCATGATTCAAAATCATCATTGTGAATAAATTTCCAAGAAAGAAACCATTTGTAACCTCATTAATGAAGTTAATAATTTTACTGACATGACTGACTAAAAACAGCTTTCCCTAAAATACTTCGCTGATTATTGGCTTTCATTTTTCTCTTGTGAAGATTTCTTCTTAACTTCCTAATTATGTGGAATTACATCTTGTGTAATTCCTAAGAAACACTAATCTCAAATTGGTTTAACATGACAGCTCTTAAGAAAGCGAGGTGGCTGGCATATGCAATAGTGTCTGTGTTTGGTGGCTGGTTATGGGATGGATCCCCGGGTGAGGTAGTCTCTGGATGGTCCATCCTTTTGTCTTAGCTCCAAATTTTGTCTCTGTAACTCCTTCCATGGGTGTTTTGTTCCCCGTTCTAAGGAGAAATGAAGTGTCTGCACTTTGGTCTTCATTCTTCTTGATTTTCTTATGTTTTGCAAATTATATCTTGGGTATTCTAAGTTTCTGGGCTAATATCCACTTATCAGTGAGTGCATATCAAGTGACTTCTTTTGTGATCCTCACTAAGGATAATATCCTCCAGATACTTCCATTTACCCAAGAATTTCATAAATTCATTGTTTTTAATAGCTGAGTAGTACTCCATTGTGTACCTGGCAAATATAGAAGTGGATGCTCACAGTCATCTATAGGATGGAACACAGGGCCCCCAATGGAGAGCTAGAGAAAGTACCCAAGGAGCTGAAGGGGTCTGCAACCCTATAGGGGGAACAGCAACAACATGAACTAATCAGTGCCCCCAGAGCTTGTGTCTCTAGCTGCATATGTAGCAGATGGCCTAGTCGGCCATCATTGGGAAGAGAGGCCCCTTGGTCTTGCAAACTTTATATTCCCCAATACAGGGCCCTTGGTCTTGCAAACTTTATATGCTCCAGTACAGGGGAACACCGGGGCCAAGAAGTGGGAGTGGGTGGGTAGGGTATTAGGGCAGGTGGAGGGTATAGGGTACATTCGGGATAGCATATGAAATGTAAATAAAGAAAATATATAATTTAAAAAAAGATAAAAAAGAAAGCTAGGTGGCAGCTGGGCGTGGTGGCTCACTACTTTGATCCCAGAACTCAGGAGGCAGAGGCAGGCGGATTTCTGAGTTCGAGGCTAGCCTGGTCTACAGAGTGAGTTCTAGGATAGCCAGGGCTATACAGAGAAACCCTGTCTTGAAAAACCAAGAAAGAATGAAAGAGAGAGAGAGAGAGAGAGGAAGGAAGGAAGGAAGGAAGGAAGGAAGAAAGAAAGAAAGAAAGAAAGAAAGAAAGAAAGAAAGAAAGAAAGAAAGAAAGAAAGAAAGAAACGAGATGGCAGGCTGGAGAGCTGGCGTAGTCTCTCAAGTGCTTGCCTTGCAAAGAGTGGACATGAGTTGGACCCATAGAGCCAATGTGAAGAAAAATGCAAGGAGTGAAGGTGTATTCTTCAAATCCCATGTTGGGGAGACAGAGAGAAGTGGGTCTCTGGGATTCACTAGCCTGCCAGCCTCGCCTACTCACTGAGCTCCAGGTATGGCTTTTAAAGTGTTTATAGCTGCTGATAATGACAACATTGTCCTCTGGCCTCCAAATGCATGCTCACACATGTGTAGCAACACACCTACACACACACACACACACACACACACACACACACACACACATACACACACACGTCTACACACAGAGAAAGCATGGTGCAGGCTGGATTGCATTGAGTGCAGTCAGGCATTTTGGGCTGTATCCTAACCTGCCATTCCTTGCTGTAGTTTACTTGATCCATTGAGACATCATTTTTCTTAGCTATCATAGTTAATGCAGCAGCAGAGGCTGGGGAAATGGCTCATTGTTTAAGAGCAGATGCTGCTCTTCCAGAAGACCTGGGCTTGATTCTCCACATGCTGGTTCACAACTATTTCTAAGTCCAGTCTCACTGGATCTAACACAATGTCTTAGTTAAGAGTTTTACTGCTGTGAACATATACCAATACCAAGGCAACTCTTATAAGGACATTTAGTTGGGGCTGGCTTACAGATTCAGAGGTTCAGTCCACTATCATCAAAGCAGGAGCGTGGCAGTGTCCCAGCAGGCATGGTGTAGGAGATGCTGAGAACATCTTGTTCTGAAGGCAAACAGGAGAAAACTGGCTTACATTCCAGGCTAGGATGAGGGTCTTAAAGCCTATGCCCATAGCAACACACTTCCTCTAACAAGGTCACAGCTCTTAGTGCCACACCATATTGAATATGCCAAGCATATTCAAACCATCACACACCATCTTCTGGCCCTCAAGAGCACTGCATACATATGGTGAACAGGACTTCATGCAGGCAAAGCAGACAGACAGACAGACAGACAGACATGTTTCTAAAGCCAACAGCAACTAGGCTTTTGCTAAGTGAGCCTCATGTCTTTGCACGACATGTAGCCTCATCATCACCACCTCCCCTGTGCCTGCCTGAAACATTTAGAAGATTAGTGTGGAAGACATTCTGTGCTCAATGAGTGGAGCAAACATCTTCCACAGCTATTTTCATATCCATTGTGTTCTGTTGCCTCTCCAAGGAGAAGGCAGGACTGACTTTCCAAAGCTGTCAGGAGGGAGGTTGATCACACTGCTGGCAAACATGTCTCTTCCCCTTACCTCAGTCACTCCTCTCTGATCTCTCACTTTCAAAGTCCTGCAGAGACCCAGCTACTTCTACTCCAGAGGACAAAGAGAGGGGCTGCCTTTGGCTATCAAGTGCCTTATCAGCCAGCCTTTAACCAAGCAATAAATACCCTCTAGAAGGTGGAGCACTGGCCCAGGCAATGAGGATGACATGTTTGCTTTGTGAAGGCAGCTTGACTGGGTTTTGCTCACTAGGAGCTCCTGGAGGTCCTGGCTTCAGAATTCCAGATATCTTTCCATTCCATTCTGCAGTGGGATCTGGTATGTTAATTATTGCACATAGCAAAATAAGCATTTCATCTTTTTTTTATTACTAAATAATATCCTTACTCTGGTTAATAGCGCTCTTGTATATAACACCCAGTAGAGTGTTAATAGGCACTGTACTGTATATATAGAAAAATCAGACTAACATGTACACAGTGCATGCCAGGCACCATTGAGGCTCCATGTTCTGATCATTGTACATGTGCGTGAACTCACACATCTCTCACAACAACCCTAATTTGCTCTAATTTTATAAATGAGGAAAGTGAACTCAGAGATAGAACAGGGCTTCCCAAATGTACATGTAATTAATGCAGTGGATTTGTTAACATCAACTCTAGGTCCCACCCTCCGTTTCTGATATAGGAGGAAGGTGCCAAAAGCAAGTTTCCTGCTGATTTACTGCTCCAGAGACCACATAGGGTATCTGATGAAAAAGGTTCCCAGGGCTGCAAAGCTGATAAATGAGAGATTCTAATCAAACAGGGGACTCAGCCTCAAGACTTTCCCTTGCTTCGTGTAATAATAACTAGACAAGTCTTTGAAGAAATGCTAGTTTTCATATAAGCCATTTTCCTACGTTTGAAGCATGCCAGTGGGTGTCTTTGTCCATGTCCAGATGAATGGACATGTGTAGGTTGTAACTCCACACTCCACTGAGTCCAATATGTGTCAACAGGAAAGAGTCATTAGTGAATTCTTTCATCATCCTTGTACTTACTTGTACAATTATGATCATTAGTTTTTCTCAATAACAGATCTCTGAGCTCATCGTGGTCTCTGCAACCTTTCATTTGAAAATAATGAGCCTGCCTGTGTTTCAAGAGCGTATGTAATCTCATACTTATTTCCTGGTAGGAGAATAGTACTCGCTGCAATTTGACATAATGGCAGGTGTAATTAATGCTCTAGAATCAGAGGTTCTTCGTCATCATCTCCAGCCTTTCACTACATTCATAAACCCAAGTCTTGTGAAGCTCAGGTGCTGTTGCTTGAAGACTTCTCCAGGTATCTCACTCATTCGAGGAGTGTTCTATTAAGTTTCATAACTTTTCCCACAGTTGGCCAAAACTTTCTTTCCCTCTGTCGGAGCCCTGTGCTCTCGGGCAATGTACATGTCTCTTTAGAGAGCATCACAAATGATCAAAGTCTACACACCCAGGCATCTGATGTCCTACCATTTATCACCAATGTTTCCTATTATATCAGAAAACGTCTTCCTTCTCCTGAAGCACCCATTCTGCATATGGTCCAGGCCAGCATTCTCCTCATCTCCTAGACTCTTCAAGTGAATGAAATGTTCCAATAAAAGCCAAAGGATGAGGATTCATTGCCTTGGTGTGAAAACAGGCTCTGAGAATAAGCATAAACCAGTTTCATTCCCCCCAAATACATTTTGAAAATATGTAATCCTTACCCAGCTGTGGCTCCTTCTCCAGAATGCTTCCCAGGGACTGCCTGGCCCTGTGTTGGATGCCAAGGTTTGCCTTTGTTTGTTTGCTTGGAATGTTGGTGCCCTCTGCTGTTCTGAGTAACTATACAGCATGTGCGTTTCCACAGAAAACTCAGGATGGAAAACATAAGGCTTTGTCCTTTGTAAGAATGTAAAATAGTTTCTGTGACCGAGATCCGCTATTTAAAAGCTAAGTAAATCTCAAAGGAGAAGAGTCTATGCAATTAAATAAGCATCCTCAGATTTCATAAGCACCGCTCTGCAGCCTCGGGAGCCAATCCTCACCCACTGACTGATGAGGGGGGGGAAAGATATTTTTTTCACAGGGAATAATATTGAAAACTTTCAGGATTTTCTCAGTATTTTGTGGAGATTTCTTCCCTGAGTCATAAATGCCCATAAACTTAAAGACAGTTTAAAAATTGCCAGAAGAGTCTTTTCACACACATGACAGCAAAATTTTGAGAAGCTAAAGAGTTTCCAACCCAGTCTGTGAAGTTCAGATTTGAACCTAATTCATTATTATATGTTTTTATATTCGTAAATCAAATATATTAATTTGGGGAATATGAGATAGCATAAACTTTCTGGACTTTTTTATTTTAAGCCAAAATAAATAATAAACAGTCAGATTTTAGGAGTAACTTTTATCTTTGCATTTATTTAAGAATACCCATAAGCTATGTCGGGTGACTTAAAAGTCCAGCTTTCAAAATTTATTTTCTTGTTATGCTTGTTAATGCGGCTTCTGAACAAGTAATTATATTCATAGAACTATTGTAGTTTCTGTTATTTCTGTGTGATTACTAGACACCAAAAAAGCTTGGAATTCCTCCATAAATATATTTCTTGAGTTTAGCCCAGCAAAGTCATGTTTATTAGTTGAAAAAAAATAAGACTTTATAGGAGATATAAAGTCTCAATCCATAAAAGCCACCACCTATTTTGTTTTAAAATACCAAACAGATCCTACAGCTCATCACACGGGCAGCTTTGCAGTTTATTTATTTAGGACTGTCTGAGGCTGCCACTGGCCTCGCGCCAACAGACGGAGGCCATGTGCTCCTCGGTGAAGAAGACTGGACAGTTTGCATAGAAATGCAAAGGTTTTCAATTCCTGTTGTAGAACCTGAAGCTGTGAAATTTTACCGTGGATGGTACAATTTCTGAATCTGCATGCAGCCAGTTCCACGGGGGACGCTTTCACCCACACTCTCATTTTCTACTCAGGTGTCCTGGATCTTTTATCTAAACTATTAAAAGATATGAAATGCAAATATACAAAAGCCATTCCATCTAACAATGTTTGCTAAAGGATTAGAATCTATGAGAGGCGCCTTTGCCGCTCATCATTGCCTCTTGCAATAGACCTGGGGGAAAAGGCTCAGCGGCTATCGACTGTCACGTTGGAAGTGAGGTCAAATATATTCTTAGCTCCTGCATATTCCTGAGCCAGTGCTGGCTGTACTCTGCCTGAAGTTCATTGCGGGGTTTCCTACAAAAGCCACGGCTGGCAGGGTAACAATCTGCGTGAGGCTAGAAGGAAATCCAGTTCAACATGACATAGTTAGCTGGTGTTGGTTGAAACTTCTAGATTCAGAGCCAAGGCAGTATGTTTTAGACATATTTAAACACATGCAATGTTGGAAAAAAGTTTCCTTGTGACAGTTATTATAATAAAGTTATTATTGTGACAGTTATTATAATAAAGCTTAAGGCATGATGACACACAAAGTACATGTCTCCTGTGCAAAGTACATACATATCTTTTTCAAAATACATGCAACCTCTTCCATAAGAATAGGTTCTCCAAAGATTATATGCCCCAGTACAGGGGAACGCCAGGGCCAAGAAGTGGGAGTGAGTGGGTAGGGGAACAGGGCAGGGGGACTTTCAGGATAGCATTTGAAATGTAAATGAAGAAAATATCAAATAAAAAAAAGACAGAAGCAAAATAAAAAATAAAAAGAAAAGAAGAAAAGAAAAGAAAAGAAAAGAAAAGAAAAGAAAAGAAAAGAAAAGAAAAGAACAGACAAAACAAGACTGGGTTCTCCTGACTAAGAGGCAAAGCTCATTATAGAGACCAAGGGAGGTGGGAAGGTGTGGGATCAGCATAATAGCAAACTCTGGCAAAGTACCCAGGATCCTTTTTCTAAAAATGTGTTCTGTTGACTGACAAACAGTGCTAGGAGTCCGGCAAGAGTCTGGAATAAAGATAATAGTTTTGGGGGTTGGAGTGAGGTCTGGCCCTCCAGATAGCAAAGATCACCAGGTGATTAACTACATCCATCCCCAGATTTGCAGGTGAAAAGAGGTAGAAATCCCTTCTGTTGAAGAGACAATCCCAATCGTTTATGCTTCCTGATTTTTCTAGTGCTGTGTGAGCGTTAGGACTGTGTGAACTCTATAGTTCATCAGCTAAGGTTCCCTGGGGAGCATCTGATTCCTTGAAATTATACTACAAGTCAGCATCTTGGAGACATGAGCTACATTCAGAGGCACGAGGCCTAGAAGGAGGCATCTCTGGAGGACAATACAGGATGATTTGTAATCAGGGTTCTTGCGGTCTCTGAGGGGATGTTGGTCCAGCATCAGCATCCAAACTTGGTAAAGTCTCTTTATCAGTTCTGTTCTTGACACCTGCCTTAATGTACTTGAGGATAGTGTAGAAACCGTTTTTATTTTTAAATATTTTAATTCCTTCTTATCTAATACTAAATGTCTAAGGATAACATTCTCTTAGGGGGAAACACATAGTTTTTGAAATTGTGACCATCAGGAAGTCTTCGGCGTCCGGGACTGTCATCTGTGAACTTCTCTTTGCTTAGGTCATCACAGACCCTGAGACCTTAACATATGCCCATGCTGCATGGGTATCAAAAATAATAATATTGAAGAGAGCTGAGCCTTGAAATCACATGTTCTACCCATCCTCGGAGCTATGCCCACAGGTTCTTTTTCTTGGAGGATGTCAGATCCAGCTGTCTCATAAGAACTAGAGGCTGGGTCTGCTCCATCATTGTCCATTTCACCCATAAGAGCAAGTCCTGCTTGATGAATATCTTTGCTTTCTCTATGGTTTAGTTCACCTGTCATCTAAAAAACCACTTTCTTGGGCCTCCCTGATCCTGAGGTGGAGAGCCCAACTCTACCCTGCATTTTTAAATTACCTTGCCTATTTCCATCTCAATAATCAGTGTATTGCATTTGAATTACTTTCTTATTTAGATTTTCCTATTTATGTCTTATATATCTTCATATTGCATATTTTTTACATACACACATTAATTAAAATTGTGATCAAATACAAGTCTTTATTCTGATAATTAATTGGTGGTTATTTAAATAGCTGATGGCCATTGTCTTAGAATTTTTTTTTTTTACACTTCTATGACTGAGTCCTTGAGAAGGAATAATGTAAAATGGAAAGTGCTAGAGGCTAGGAAGTTCACAGCCAATGTGTCAGCATCTGGTGAGGTCCTTCTGTGGTGTCATTACATGGTGGCACACAAAAGGGTGACAGACATAGAGAAGTGCATAGGACAAGAGTGTGAGTTCATGATTTCATAGCCATCCATCCTTATAAGAACTCTATTAATGTTTTCATGAGACTTGAGCTCACACAGCCTAACTCACTTCGTCAACCCCCCATCCCTCTAATACTCTTTCAGTACCAATCAAATTTTACCATGTGGTCTGTAGGGATCAAATGACCAATCTATAGCACCTACTATATGGCATGCACTGTAGCCAATTTGTCTTGGAAGGATCACTCAGAATTTCATTACAAAAAATTCAATATTCATTGAGTACGGTTGGTAACACCTGTAGTAATTATTTTCCATCCTAAAATTTTAAGATAATAACCCCAAGCCAAAATGGTTAAGAACTTCGGTCAAGTGTTTATTTTAATGACGTAGGAGCTCAGAGTCTTTTCCATGGAGTGAGAAATATTATCCATGTCCTCAGAAAAAGAGGTGTTCATCTAAACTTCAACACAAAGGATTAAAACACAACTTCTTAAGACATTGTCTCCAAAACATTTGCATTAATTCCTTTGTAGTTCCAATTTAGCACCCAAATAAAAGAATAATAACTTCTTCTGAACTCCCTGGAAGAACTAAAACACATACATTTTGTACCTGGAATTTTCATGTAGCTTATGACATTTGTCTTCCTGAAGAGTATTCCTCTCATTGAGTTATGGATATTTAAGTTAAATAATGGGAGTATGAAAAACATATCTTTATTAGTAATAAATCCTTACATATTCCCTGGCCTAGATTAGTAGGGCTGAGATACAGCTGGCTTTCTCAAGGCGCCCTACCAGCAAGGTGGCATCCATATCTATATTTTTTCCAAATTTTTTATTAGATATTTTCTTAATTTACATTTCAAATGCTATCTCAAAAGTTTCCTCTACCCTCCCCCCGCCCTGCTCCCCTACCCACCCACTCCCACTTCTTGGTCCTGGTGTTCCTCTGTATTGGGGCATATAAAGTTTGCAATACCAAGGGGCCTCTCTTCCCAATGATGGCCGAGTAGGCCATCTTCTGCTACATATGCAGCTAGAGACATGAGCTCTGGGAGTTCTGGTTAGTTCATATTGTTGTGCCTCTTATAGGGTTGAAGACCCCTTCAGCTCCTGGGGTACTTTCTCTAGCTTCTCCATTGGGGGCCCTGTATTCCATCCTATAGATGACATGAGCATCCACTTCTGTATTTGCCAGGCACTGGCATAGCCTCATACGAGACAACTATATAAGGGTCCTTTCAGCAAACTCTTGCTGTCCTATGCAATAGTATCTGAGTTTGGTGACTGATTATGGGATGGAAACAATGAATTTATGAAATTCTTGGGCAAATGGATGTATGTATCTGGAGGATATCATCCTTAGTGAGGTAACCCAATCACAAAAGAAGTCACTAGATTTGCACTCACTGATAAGTGGATATTAGCAGAGAATCTTAGAATACCCAAGATACAATTTGCAAAACACAAGAAAATCAAGAAGAAGGAAGACCAGCGTGTGGATACTTCATTTCTCCTTAGAACAGAGAATAAAATACCCATGAAAGGAGTTACAGAGACAAAGTTTGGACCTAAGACGAAAGTATGGACCATCCAGAGACTACCCCGTATTTATGTTTAAAAGTGATCTTAGCTCATCCTTCTATCATCAGCGCCACCTTAAGACTTCTCTTGTCACCTGGAGACTTCATGGGAGGTTTAAGGGCAACCCACTGTCAACAGCTACTTTTACCCTTATTTTCTGTTTGTTTCTTAAATTACCACTCCCTGGACACACATACATGTTCATTTTACTGAGTTTTATAGAATGTTTTTTTAAAGGATTGTGTTATACAATATGGAACACTGTACCTACTGTTTGCTTGCATTTAAAGCTGTATTTCAACACCACCTCCGAAAATAAAGGATTGCAAATCATGATATTTTTCCATTCCCATTTTCTTTCTTTTTTTTTCTTTCCTTCTTTTTTTCTTGATGGTTAACATTTTTTATTAGATATGTTCTTTATTTACATTTCAAATATTATCCCCTTTCCCAATTTTCCCTCTCTATCCCTTCCTCCCTTCCCATACTCACCAATCCTCCCACTCCCACTTCCTGGTCCTGGCAGTCCCCTAAACTAGGACATAGAACCTTCCCAGGACCAAGGGCCTCTCCTCCCATTGATGACTGACTAGGCCATCTCTGCTACATATGCAGCTGGAACCATGAGTCCCAGCAGGTACCTCTGTATCCTATATTACTACTCAGGTTGAACATTTTTCTATATTACATTGATTAGTCCAACGTTTGCCCTACAGCTTGTCTTGGTCCCTATAGAATTCAGGACATCGAAGTATGGGGTGGTGAACAAGAACCCGAGGCTCAACCCCCAACCCTTCATCATCCCAAGGACAAATTTCATCTATCCTCTCTCTCTCCATTCACCCTTTACTATTTAAATCTATTTTTATGTGTGTGTTTTTCTGCATGTATATCTCTCCATCTCATGGGTACCTGGTGCCTGCTGAGAAGAGATGGCTCACCATATGGATTCTGGCAACTACAATCCTCTGAAAGAGCAGCGTGTGCTCTTAACTACAAATTTGTCTCTCCATCCCTACCACCTTTTACTCTTAAAGTCTACTTCATCCAAACTGTTGCATTTCTATAATTCACAAGCAATGAGGACTCATTCCTAGAATCTGATTCCTTCTCACAATCTTAGGACAAAGTGACAAACCCAACAACAACTCCTCTATCCTATATACTTTACAAAAACTATTGCAAGTATGGAGTGAACTGGAGTCAGTCGTGCAATGCTGGCACTACCATTGTACCTCACAAGTATAGTCCCTGTGTTCACTCACTCCTTGAAAGTCGGTAACCTCCCTGCTTGTCTTACAGAGTGGCAGATAGAATGAAATTGCTTAATCAACAGAAGTAGGTAGGAAAGTCACATGGCCACATTCTCTGCCTTCTGCACATTGGAGGACAGTTGCCCTTGCCCTTTCTTTGAGTTTTTCTTTTGAAGACCTAGAACACACACATGATGCCAGTGGCTCCTAATATGTTAGTCAAGGAGGACCTAGCCTCACAGTTGGGTTCCCTCAGTAGAGATCCAAGTCCAGGATCTTCCCGGCCAAACATAAAACACTTAGCAATCAAACCACTCTGGATGACATGGTTCTGGACACGTAGGCCAGAGCCTCTCTTGGCTCATCAGAGAAGCTTCTTACCGGAGAAGAAGACATTAACACAGAAACCAAACTTGGACAATGTAGAGAGCATGGGAAGCTTTGGGGTACTCATTCCTATATGAGATGTCTTCAAGGTCTTCTTCTCAAGGCTCAGGGATCTAAATGGAAGGGGATGGAAAGACTGAGAGCCAGAAGTGGTGGACAACAAGAAGGAAACAGTCTTTTCCAAATACAGCATGACTGACACACTCACAGAAACTCATAGAGCCCACGTCAAGATGCACAGGTTCAAATCTGACAAAAATCACAAAAAAAAGAGGAAGAAGTAGGCACCCTGCCCCACGCCTAAGCAAAATGCTACCTGTAATTGAGACCTGCTGTCAAAGGGAAAATCCATTTTCTCCAGTGGAGTGTCACTAGGTCTATCAACCATACTTCATGGTAGTTCCCATGCTCAGGGGGTATTTCTGACACAAAACAGACTATGTAATTTTTGTCCAGTTTTAATTTTGTTAGGGTAGCCTTTGTCTTAATGATTTTCCTTTGTTTTTGTTTTGATCTGTTCTGATTTTGCTGTGTGGCTGTTTTCTTGCTTATTTGAGACAGAGAGATAGAACATGGCACTGGGTCTATAAGAAAATGGGGATGATCTGGGAACTGTGGGAGGAGAAAAGATGTGATAAAAATAAATTATATGAAAAAAACAAAAAGGTTCTCATAGGCAAATGTTCAGGCAGATGAGAAGTCTAATTCCACAGACAATGGAATTCATTCTGAGAAACATTTTGACACATTAGGCTACTCACATTAAAGATTAAAAAAAATCCCCTTTTAAGAAGTGGGGTGGTGTTCATAGCCAGGAGACATGATGCAGAGTGGTCAGAAAGACATGAAAGACATCTTTACATTAGGATAGAAGTCAACAGACAACATCTTCATGAATAGTACCCAAATGTTGTCAGTCTCCTGAGACCTGCAGCCTTTATTGAGCCAGGTTATGGGTCCGTGACAGCATAGACAATCCTTTAGCAACTACCACTCTCCCTTTCACCTGAGCCTTAGGCCTTCAGAGGGAAGAGGCAGCTGCAATTCTGTAAGTACCTTCCTAGTCCAAGATTTATAGTGAAAATCTGTAAAGACTCCAGGATCTTCTTAATGAAATGGACATATCTCTTTTTCTTCCTGGGAACACTCAATCACTTCTTATGAATTTACATTAGTCTGTCTTTGAAGACTGTTGTCTCTGCTATGAATTTCAAAAGCCCATTTTGAAACTCTCCTATCACTCTTTCCCTGAGGGCAGTACACAGAGGAAGCTGTCTATGCTACTTCAACAGTGGAGAAAAACCTAATAAAAAGTAGTAACCACTGAGAATAGCAGCCTTGTAATATCATGAAATATCATCATGTTACATCTGTCTAAAGCTCGCCTGAACAAACCTAGGAATCTTTCTTACTAGGGAATAAACCAAGCAAGGATGTTATTTGCCTCTTAATAAATACCAGTTTGCCATGCCCCCAGATGAAGCTATATATTCAAAACTAAAAGAGTTCTGAATAATTTTCATAAGTATTTCAAAGAATTTCCACTATACTGAGTAGTCTATTTTCAGTTTCCAGTAATATATTTGCTAAGAGTCAAGTTTACCAAAATTTTGAAATGAAGCAAAGTGGGAGAACAAATCAGTCCACGTCACTGGTTAGCAAGACCACCCAAGAACTGCACACTTAGGCTGGAGGTGTAACTTGGACTTATCAAGTACTATTGACTCCAAGCCTAGTTCTATGATGGTACATACTTACATGTAGACTTTGGTCTAAAAGGATTGTCTTCCTGGTGGGACATTAACTGGAGCTTTTGTAGCTGATCCAGAAACCTTCTTCTACAATTCTTTCTTCAGTCTGTCCAAAGTCATCTCGCTTGCTCTTCAACTCATGCTTCTGTACCACCATACCCCTCAACGCGGGCGATCTTTCCACTTGTCCTTTCTATATTTATGATGACTCATGCTCTTGAGTTTTTGAAAACTATACTTCAGTTTGAATAGATTTTTAGCTTTTTAAAATTATATCACTGCCAGCCGTGAAAAACGAATATGCATAAAGCAAGTGGAAGTGCTGGTATCTGGAAAAGGATGGAGAGGAAGCCTCCCATACAATCTAAAATATGTCCTTAGAGCTGGACAGATGCCTCAGTGGTTAAGAGCATCTTCAACTCTTTCAAAGGACCTGAATTTTGTTCCCAGTTCTCATCTAGAACAGCTCAAAATGCCTGCATCTCCAGCTTCAGGGGATGCCATATTTTCTATTGACCTCTTCCAGTGTCCCAACTGCACACATGTGACAGACCTCTTCATGAACATAATTTAAAATCAAAGAAATCATAAAGCATAAATACATAAATAAATAACTGCCCTTAATCCACTCCTCTGTGGGCGTTCCAGTGACAGCTAGGTCACAGAGAAGTGCTACGGACCTGAGGATGCTCTCAATCCCTCACTGGTCCAATCATCTCTCATCAATGTGCAGGTTTTATAGGCTAAAACAAGTTCTGAGGGCGCAGGCTACATAACTCCTCGTTAACATTTATATCTTGCACATTGTACTTGTGAAGATCTAAATAGACAACAGAGGGGTTGGGGTGGGGGGAAGAATCCAGTGACAAAGGATTTGCTTATTCTTTAAATCCAGAAACCAAATTTTACCCCCTCATCAGTAAGAAATACTTTCATACATGAGATCTTGGCTCCTCACTGTAAACTGCAGATTTCGTATTTTAATGGTCACTCCTGCTGTTTGATAATCAAGTCATGATGGCTTACTAGGGATAAATATATACTACTAGTATGTCCCAAATGTAAATAGTGGGTGATTTATGAATCCTTACTTTACCCCCTTTAGTAAATATTCTCATGCAATCTATAACTTATAAGGAACTCAGTATTAATAACCACTTATGACTGTCAGTGGCTAGATTAGCATTAAGGAGAAAGTTAAGTGGCCAGTACTTTAAATCAACTTTTGCAGCATTTTCTACACACTATATGAATGCAATATGAAAAAAGAAAGTAAAGTTGGGAAGTAGTTTAATACACCTTAGATCAGAAAACAAGAATCTCATTTAGAATTATGACATTCAATTACGTATTTTATTTAATTTTAATATGCAGTAGAACTAATAGAATTGGCATTAGAGTAGATGTATTAGAAAATGCATACAGAGTATAAAAGGGATTAGTGCTATTTTATGTTCTGTCTGCTAACCATTTTACTGGACACATCATTTTCAGTTTCACAGGTAATGGGAGTTAGGGCCTTGCAGAGGTTGTTTCTTGAGCCACAAACAAAAACCTGTGGTGTGGTTTAGGGGCATCTGCTCCAGTTAGGACCTGGGAAAATAGAAATGGACACAGATATGTCATAACATAGTCTTATATACTATTTTCTGTGTGTAAAAAATGATGACACCTTTGTTAGAATTTCTTTTATGTTGTGGATTTTTGGAGATCTCCAATCACTGAAAAGAATTCTCTTTGTTGCAACAAAAGAGGTGATTTCGTCATCTAAAGATGAAGTCCTGAGGGGATCGGGGACATTGACTTACCAATGCTGGTCAAAGTGACTTCCTGCTAACAGATATAGTAGTTCTTCTTATCCTTTGAGGGCACCATCTCAGGTTACTCAGTGTATGTGTAAAAACACAAATTTAACTATAGCCTTAATATACTCTTTTCTGCCAATATATACACTGTTATAGCAAAGTTTAATTATAAATTACACACAATTAAAAATAATTAACAAGAAAGAACACTTTCAGCAGTATGCTGTGTTCTAACCATAACATACAGTTTTGAATTTGTGTATTGTTTATTATGGAATTTTCTATTTAAAACTTTTAGACAGTGGTTGACAGTGGAGCACAATGTGCAACAGAAATTCATAGGCTGGGGGCGATGAATGACTTATGTAGATTATGAGTACTCTCTTAAGAGTATGATGTATGTTCTCTCTTATGAGGTATAATCATTCACTTTTTTTCCTTATCCCTCAAGTTGGCTGTGTGAACATGGCTTAGATCCTGAAGACATCATGGTAGACCAAATCCAGATGGTCTCTTACTTTTTGGGACCTTGTTTCTTATGATTATGTAGTATTCTGCAAAGGCTACTCGTTCATGCATCCAATATGTGTTGTACAATGACTCTACTCCAGGAATTGTTTTCAGAACTTTGAGCTCTACTAATAGAGAAAATAGAAGTTCCCATTCTCTTGAACCATATGCTGTAGAAGCAGAGTACAAATTAAGAGATTAATGTGGAAAAATAATTTCAAAAAGTAAATTTTAACTTGAAAAAAAAAACAAAAAATCTTGCCTACTCCTTTCTTAGTCTAGGCTGTCCTCGGGGGAATGTTGCAGAATATGTTATAAATATGTTTTTCTGTCTAATTGGGAGGTTTTTAAAATGAATCTTTTAAGGCTAGGGAGATAGCTCAAAGGGCATAGCTCTTGCTGTGCAAACATAGTGAAGAGAGTTAGGATCGCCAGATGCACACACATGTGTCAACATGGTGGCCCTCCTGTTATCTGTTGCATGAAAGGTATCGTCAAAATGTCTTTGGAGCAAACCTGCTAGCTAGACTGGCAGGGATATCAAAATTTGGGTTCAATGATGTGTAACTCAATACACAATGTGAAAAACAGTCACATAGTATATCAGCTGCCAACCTCTGTCTTCACACTCGAATACACTCATGTGCAAATAAATACACATGTGAACACACATATATACATCACATTCACACATGAATACATTTGCCAAGTAAATAAATAAAATTAATGTTCATTTCATGAACCTGTCCTTTTCATTAGGACTATTAGCTTATTTAAGTTGTGCCTTATTTTAGTACTGGAAATAATAAAACTTCTATTTTCCCTACAAAGACAAAGTCATTCACAATATTGAACATGTTTCAAATAAATATTTTATATGAGCTTCATTTACTATGATTTTTCTTGATCATCTCTCTCTCTCTGTGTATATGTTTGTGTGTGTGTGTGTGTGTGTGTGTGTGTATAAAATTTTATTTTAACTGTTTGGCAAAAAATAAGCTCCCACATTATTTGTTGCACTTTATATTCTTCATAACATTTTAACCACAGCAATCAACACATGTTAGTTGGTTGGCTTATTCTCTTTTTGTTGTACAAATAGACGTTCTATATATATTAAAAGATGTTTCCTGCTGTATGTCCCCAGATAATATGAGTTCAGCAAATTCTTGAATTAATAAAAAGGGCATGAATATAGCCTATAATGTATTTGATTTGTTATATATTTGAGAATATGAATAAAAACCCTTAATAATGAAAAGAAGGCGCTGGAGTGGTGGCCACTTTTCCAGAGGTCCTGAGTTCAATTCCCAGGACCACATGGCAGCTCCCAACCATCTATAATGAGATCTGATGCCCTCTCTTGGCATGTAGGCATACATGTTGACAGAACACTGTATGCAAAATAAATAAGTAAATCTTTTAAAAATTCTACTCAACAACAACAAAAAAAGTAGTAGAAAGCAGTCTTCAGGAGGCAAATCAATTTCTATAATGTCTTTGTTTCAAATCCCTGCATGTAGTGAATAAATAAAAGTGGGATTGTCAATTTTTATAGTTTTCTGGAATTCTAAAGCATGTGAAATTTCATTTAACATTTCTGAATGATTGACATTATTTTTTAAATTTTTATTAAATATTTTCTTCATTTACGTTTCAAATGCTATCCCAAAAGTCCCCTATATCCTCCCCCATCCCCACATCCAACTCCCCTACCCACCCACTCCCACATCATGGCCCTGGCATTCCCCTGTACTGGGGGATATAAGGTTTGCATGACCAAGTGACCTCTCTTCCCATGATGGCCAACTAGGCCATCTTCTGCTACATATGCAGCTAGAGACACGAGTTCTGGGGGTACTAGTTAGTTCATATTGTTCTTCCACCTATAGGGTTGGAGACCCCTTCAGCTCCTTGGGTACTTTCTCTAGCTCCGCTATTGGGAATCCTCTGTTCCATCTAATAGCTGACTGTGAGCATCTACTTCTGTGTTTGCCGGGCACTGGTATAGCCTTACACGAGACAGCTATATTAGGTTGACATTATTTTAATTTGGGGCTGATTCTCAAAAAATCTTACAGTCAATAAAATAATTTCTGAAATAAAAAATATTCTAAAATCTCAAAAAACGTCAGATAACTTATACATAGGATGAGCATACACACACACACACACACACACACACACACACACACACGCACACACAAATACAATTTCAAAATATTAGGATCCAAACATTAGTAAACACTGCCCCGGAAAAAGGCTGTGTATAGTTTAAAAATTAAAAACTAAAATGAAACACCGTATTCATTTGATAGATCTACTTTTGCCAGTAATTGCCTAAGACAATGTCCCCAATGGTGGCAGTTTAACACAGGAAGTGGGGCAAGCTTAGTAAGTGAGTAAATGATCCAGAACTTGGATTTCTGCTGTTTTAACAGAAGGAGAAAAGGCAATTACTCGAGAAGCTTTTAATTGCATGCAGATTGGCCTTTTGTTTTGCTTCGGGACTTCCTGTTCAAGCGCTAGGTAAAACGAAGTATTACTGTTATTATTCACTCTGCAGTCTGTTTCCACTTAACTTCCAGGGCATCCTGCTTTCTCTCCAGAGCCATCACCCTGCAGAACCCCTAGGAGAGGACATGGCATTAAATGGCTCTAAATGGGCAGCAGTACCATTCTGATGTGTGCCCTGTGCTGTCCTTTGTGGCAGCACTTGGTACTGTGAGGGCAGCCTTCGAAGTTTCTTTCCACATCCACAGAGCAAGGAGAGAAAACCCACAGGGTGGTCCAGGTTTCTCTCAGTCTTGGTAAAGCAGAGCTTGAGAGAAATTATCAGAATCCAGGAGGAAAGTGTCTACTCCCCAGCTCCATTGTGTCTATCCCTCAAAACATCACTCTTCAGAATCCAAGGGAAAGGGCAAGCTAGGGTAAGAAAAATCCCAGCGCTGTGAAAAGGGGCTCTTCAATGGTTGTGTGAGAGCATCGACATCTGTTTTTGTCAGACCCTCATAGAACCTCTCAGGAGACAGCCATATCCTGCTCCTGTCAGCAAGCACTTGTTGGCATCCACAATAATGTCTGGGTTTTGTGGCTATGTATGGGATGGATCCCCAGGTGGCGAAGACTCTGGATGGCCTTTCCTTCAGTCTCTGCTCCACACTTTGTCTCTGTATCTCCTCCTATGGGTATTTTCTTCCCCCTAGAACAGGGAAGCAGGAGTGGGTGGGTTGGTGAGCAGGGGGAAAGGGGATGAGATATGGAGGTTTTGGAGGGTAAACAAAGAAATGGGATATCATTTGAAATGTAAATAAAGAAAATATCTAATAAAAAAGATTTTTAAAAAAGAGAAAGAAAGGGAGCTTTCATTAGGACATAGGAATCACTTCCTCGGGGGAAAGAAGTCTTAGCAAATCTGACAAATGAAATGCTTCTGTGTAGATAAAGCTCATGATCCACCCTCTTTTCAAAAACCAGAAATAACTCAATCATGACATGGAAAGCCCTTGTGGGAAGGTGCTGTGCTTGAATCCACTTCAACATCAGAATCCATCTTCTTGATCCAGGACGCCCACAGCTTTTCACTTAGCCATCCACCTTCTGTGCCGCGTTCGCAGATGCACAGCCATCCTGCAGGTGGAGACTCTTCTGCTCTGTCTTCTGCTCTGCACAATTTGGTACCTTATTGTGCTGATCCCTCTGATTTACTGGTGTGTGAAAATTGTACCTTCCGAGAAATGGTTTCCATCAACATAAGGAGAAACATATTCCAGTGATTTCTTTTAGCTGTTAGCAACCTCTCTGTGGTATTCTCTGATGCAGTTATCTGATCAAGGGCTTCTAATTAGTAGGTTTGCACATACCAGCCCAAATCAACATAGACCCACAATATGTTACCACTTGTGGGTATAGTATAACTATTCTACTGGGATTTTGACCATCTAGGTTACTGCACCCTTTCCCTTCTAATCATCCTCTTGACTGCAAGCCAAGTAGGGGAGAAGTGGGAACAGCATGAAGAATCAGAAGGAGTTCATGTTGCCAAAAGAATGTCCCTCCAGTGTAAGACATGACAATTATATTCAGTTAACTGAGATGCAGTGAAATACAGTGATTCTTGTTGAAATTGGACTGAACACCATTATATCATGACTAATCTTCCTTTAAACTATAAAATAAAAAAAATAAAATAAAATTGCATCTTGCCAAATCGAGTGAAAGGACATGGGGATGATTAAAGTAAAAAACCAAAGCCTGCTGTCTATCCCATTCTTTTTTTTTTTTTTTTTTTTCAACTTTTATTAGATATTTTCTTCATTTACATTTCAAGTGTTATCCAGAAAGTTCCCTATATCCTCCCCCCTCCCGGCCCTGCTACCCTACCCACCCGCTCCCACCCCCTGGCCCCGGTGTTCCCCTGTATTGGGGCAAATAAAGTCTGCATAACCAAGGGGCCTCTCTTCC